>LPNX011004467.1:101731-148702 GCA_001517045.1 Pseudotsuga menziesii | reverse complement strand
ATATATTAATTCCAAAAAATATATATATGTATTTATAATTTCCTTTACTATAAGGTGCTCCATTTATATAATGTTCTATATAAATGTAATTTATAACATGCTTTGCTAATGAAATTTCCCTCGCTATATAATGCTCTACTATTATATATGAAATTCATTCCATATATATATACATATTCTGCTATTATATATATATAATATATATGTATTCCTCCTTCCAATACCCTTGATTAACGTGAGGTAGGAGTAGCCTTATTGGGTGAAGGTTTTCTACTCCTCCTAAAAGCACTTTATGATCTATTTGTACATTACATGTTGGATTTACTCTTTGGTTATCGTAGTCTCTTTTCTGCAAAAAATTCCCTCATATTCGAGCCCTAGGCTCTCGCATATCCGCAATAAGTAAACTACCAATTAAGCGCATGAGAAAATGACTAGTGTCTAAAAAGTGGCTTAGGGTTGAAGTTGAGGAGGGTGGTTGGTTCCCTCGTCAACACCGCGATGATACTCGGTTACCTTTACTCGACCTCCTAGTTTTCCCTTATTGTTTACCCTTCCCTATTGGTTTAGTTTCGAGTCAAATTTTTTTTATTGCGCCGATGTTATTTTCTTCTCCTAAATATACAGATTTAGGAAATTAATCACATACTTACTGGGTTTTACTGGTGGAACCTTGGCCTTGAGCTCCTCACGAGAAAAATAAGTACAATAACATTAAATTATTTCAAAAAAATACTTAGGGCTTATAAGAGGGATATTACACTAAAATGCTTAAAAAGCTAAATTTCTCATAAATATACAAAAATATTTATAAATTGGACATGAAAACACATATGCATGTAATTACTAAACAAAGCCATAAAAGTATTATAGAACCCAAGGGTTTCGTTCTATGGAACACTTCATAAAAGAAAAACACATCAAAGAGATGGATGCTAGGAATATATAGGTAAATATTAGTAATCGAGTAATCAATCAAACTAAAAAATAGGAAAACAAAATAGTTTTCTTACTTTTAGGTTCTTAAGGGCATTTCTCAATTACACAAATAAAAATATTTTACAAAGCATTCAAATATTTTTGTTCAATATTCAAGTATACATACTTTACAAACCATGACTTAAGCTCTGAGATACTTTATTATAATAATCAAACATTTTGCAAAGTTTATACACGTAAAAGACTATGATAATCGAAATTTAGAATACCTAATAGATTTGTTTCCATATTGTAAAGTACTCATTGAAAAATTCATATAAATTTTCAAAACATCAAAATAAGAATCTTGAAACTTATTTTGGAAATTAAACTAACTTATAAACAAAAAAAACATAACTAGTTCTACAAAAAAATCTCAAAACAAGAAAAATCATTTAATTCATGCTTCCTAAAAGACATCCATAAAATAATCCCCTATTTTATACAATATGCAAATAAAATAAAATAAAATAAATTTAAATGCGAGCTCTCAAATATATTAAAAAGCTAAATGCAAAATTTTGAGTGTAGATACTCCTATATTTAAATCGATCTTAAGTCACCATTAAAAATATTGGAAACACTACAATTCTTTTAGGAAACAATATCTACATTATTTAAAAGAAATCATTCATACAAACAAATCCCAAATTGTATACTACATACAAATAGTAAAAAAATTTCAACTCATTGGGCTCCAATATATCTAGAAGATGACCAAAATAACCTAATTAACCATTGAAAACAAAATATAAGCCCCACAATAATTTTATAAATATGATCATCACACAAATGTTTCAAGAAACCATATAATTGAAAATATAAATAAATTAACCTTCAAATACAAAAAATTAAATTAGTCCAAACATAAGCCAAGCTAAGAATCAAACATATAACCTACCTTGAGAAGTAAGTTTTTGTTGCACTATTCTACATGCACTAGTGATTACACACCAATAGCTCACAATGATCGCAAAATATGTAGTGATCCATGACACTCTAAATTACCCTACTCAAAGGGAATTGATAAAGCTGTGTACAAGTTGGGGTCATGGTAAGATCTTTTTACTCCACCTTAATATGCCTTTCAAAGAAGATAGGCCATGCACCTTTTGTTAGAGACAACAATGCCTTTTACATAGTACAAATGGATCACAAAAATAAAAAATAAAATGAAAGAAATATGAAAAATTATAAAAACTCTACAATTTTAATATGGTAAGAAATTCCATAAAAATAAAGTTTTGAACAATATTTAAAAGACCAAGGGTCCACTTTTCTAAATCAGCCCCAAGAAGAATATAATAATCTATTAAAAATCAACTAAAATATACCAAAGATGAGAGAAATACTATTTAAAATAAAAAAGAACCTATGGCCCCTAAAAGTATTAATCTAAACGTTTTAATCTTTTAATTGAGACAAGCACTATTTTCTTTGTAAACCTATAGCTCCCCAAAAGTGCTCCTTTAACCTTCTTAATCTTCAAGACTTGGAAATACTATTTTTTTTAAAAACCTATAGCTCCCCAAAAGTGCTCCTTTAACCTTCTTAATCTTTTAAGACTTAGAAATACCTCAAAAATCCACACTTCACAATACATTTAATTAAGTTGCACATAAGTACTCATCTAAAACCCTTAATCTCAATCTTAATGAGTAAAAATACCTCAACAGTGAAGGCGTTGCAAGAAACTGGAAATTTAGAAAGACTAATTGTAGTCCACACAACTATATCTCTTGATATCCTTAGATTGGATGGCCATGGATTGCGCGGCCATGGCTAGTTCGTCATCTGAGCTCTTCAAAATCACCATGGATTGCATGGACATGGCTAGCTGAAAAATACTTTCATTAATTCCATGGAAAGGAAGTGTTCTTTGTCATTAATTCCATCTAACATTTCAGACCATACACTCAGTCACTCACTTCTGTATCAACTTTACTTTCCATTTTCTTCTGCAAAGTGCATGGTAGATATGATGGAAAGGTCGAAGTTCCATAGTTCTTAGAGAATGATGTTAGGCACACTTCAATATCACAATCCATTTTTTAATTTTAGGCTTTGGGAGGGAGAGACATTTTAAAAAATAGGACCAACTTCCTAAGTAATTTTATTTTTATTTGTTCTATTTTTTAGATGGAAAAGATTAAAATAAATCACTTTTTTTACTATTTATTATAAAGTTGGTATGATAAGAAGGGACAATTTATAGGAGTGGAATTTTAATTTTATTTTGGATAATATTGAATGGTGTATTGGCTTAAAAATGGTTAAAAAATAAAATTTGTTTTAAGGTATAAATTTAAATTATAATAAAACTTTTGATAGTGTGCAAAGTAATATTCATAAAAATATGTTATGTTATAATTTACATTTTAGTTAAATTATAATGAAACTGTAATCATAATTACATTTTGAAATTAATATGGGAGTGAATCCTAAATTTTAGTTAAATTATAATGAAACTCAAATCATAATTAAATTTTGAAATTGATATGATAGTCAATCTTAATAATGTATGAAATTTAAATCATAGCCAAATTTCTATAATGTATAAAAAAGTTATTGTGTTTTGATTAAATTTGTAATAAGAAACTATTATTCTATTATAGTTGTATATATTCCTTTGCACATATTAAGTCAAATCATATATGTGCATTTATATTTAGATATCTACAAGTTTTTAAATTTCAAAATTTAAGTCAAGTTATATATATACATTTAGACTTAGATATAGAAAGGTTTTTAAATTTAAAAATTATGGAAGCTATGGGGACCATGTTACCCATATGTCCTTAGGTTGGTGGAGAGATGTCGAGATTTCATGATTCTAGACATGCAGCGTCTCGAGGTGAACATGCCTTTTTTTAGGATAGATGGGAAAAGAGAAAGGCGACAACATGGTGAACATGTCAACTTTTGGGGCTGGTTAGGTGAACATACAATAAGTGCTCAAGTTAGTGGAGAGATGTCCAAATTCCAAATCTAGGTGAACATACCAATTGTTTATGTTCAATGGGCAAAGAGGAGAGAGACAACACAGTGAACATGCCAACTTCTTAGGTTAGTTAGGTAAATATACAATCATTACTTAATTTGGTGATTATTTATGATTAATAAGAATATAAAAGTTTTTAAAATTAAAATATAAATTTGTGAAAAGAAATAAAATCCAAAACTAAAGGTGTAAATTATATATATAATGCATTTGAATTTTAATTTTGAAAACCGATCAATTAAAAAACTAAACAGGGTAATGATTACTAGTGGCCGATTGTAAAAGGGAATAAACCAAAGAATCAAGTGATGCCATTTTTCAGGGCATCCAATGAATACATAACCCTAAATTAAAATCCAGCTTATTTAAAACACACTTAATAATATATTTAAAACAAATAAAATAATAAATTTATTTGTATAAAAAAGATAACTAGGAAAGTTAATGATTACAAGTGGCCAATTGGAGAGGGTGTATGTAAACGAGAGAATCAACGGCTCCCATATTTTAAGTGCAACCAATCAATATATAATCCTATCAGACCAACCTTGCGGCAGCCAATATCTTCTCTCGTACTGTGCAAACAAATTAAGATAGACCACTGTCCCATGCACGGTGTATGTTCACAAAGTTAGTGGAAGACAAGGACATATGAGAGACAGAAGCCCTAGCTAGGTGGTGTGGTGGTTACGTGGTGGTAGAGTCCAACTTGAGCGAGAAAGCCATATATATCGATAAGGCAACAGTTCTTTTCGTTTTGTCAATGTTAAACCCTGCCCAGTGCCCTCCCTTCCTGTGAATCATCCTCGTAAGCTATTTAGCAGTTAGGCCTGACCTCAGGGGACTGTTGGCATCTTGTAAAAGCTGGGAAGAAGCCTTCAAGAGCTACCTAGAGTGACAAATTGTGTAAGGTGCTGCTATTATTGTCTTGGTATTTCTTATCAGCTTGCGTGAGAGCAGTCATTGATTGTTATTGTAAGTATTGACTTGAAAAAACTTGAGATTGCCTCAGCATTTGAGGAGCATCAGCATTCAAATAAGTAAGAAATCTTTATGCCCACTAGCCTCTGAATCAATTTCTTCTGAATCAATTCCTTTTTCATATGCATCTGCTTTTCTCTGATATAACTATCTGCATATACATCTGTTTTTCTCTGATATATTTGTCTCCATGTAATTTTATTGCATGGTCAGTACAGCATCATGTTTAATGCTTATATTTGTATATTTGTATTTTTGTACCTCTGAAAGAAAAGCACTTCTGCATGTATTGATTCTCTGAAGCTCATATAAAATGGAATTTGAGTTTCATTCTTCTTGATTCCTTGCACTATGTGCATAGTTTTTCTTTGATACAATTATCTGCATATGCATCTGTTTTTCTCTGATATATTTGTCTCCGTGTAAATTTTATTACATGGTCAAGTATAGCATCATCTATTAATGCTTATATTTGCATTTTTGTACCTGTGAAAGAAAAGCACTTCTGCATGTATTGATTCTTTGAAGCCCATATAAAATGGAATTTGAGTTTCAGTTTCATTCATCTTGATGCTTTGCACTATGTGCATAGTTTTTCCTTCTCAGCAAAGGTGTTTCCTGTGTTTTAGCTTGGACTGAATATATCACAATATCACCAGGCACTCATTTTGGTATTTTGTGAAGCTTTTATTTGAATTTCTCTTGTACTGATACACACCATGGTCATTTCTGGAGTACCCACTTTGAGGATATACATCGTGAGATATATACAAGTATTGGGTTACTCTTGATCTTGGATCGGTAGTGTTTTGTGGACCCAGTTCACTTTATTCGAAGTCCTAAACACAATGAAGTCGCAGCAGTAGCAGTCAGAGTTGTAGAAGAATGAAAGTCTAAGCCCTAACAAGCTCTCAGAGAAACAGTTCAAGAGGGGGAAAGAGGCTGTTAGATATAGAGGTGTCGGCAGAGGTCCACGGGCCGTTTTGCTGCAGAAATTAGTGACCCAAAAACCAAAGAACGAAGGTGGCTTGGAACATACGACACAACAGAAGAAGCAGCATGCACTTATGATTTTGGTGCAAGAGCCATGAGTGGGATCAAGGCGCAGACCAACTTCCTATACCTCAATTCAGAGCACTGTATGTTATCAACAGCAACTCCTCCTGCATCTCTTACTGGTTCTAGGTTTCCCACTAATATCAAAGATCCATTTTCAAACAAGCCTCAAAAGCTGCAAGACTCGTGGCTTGACTGCTTATGGCAAGATTCCATCACCACGAGGCCTATCCCTTGTGATGAAGCCAAACAGCAGCAGAAGAAACAACAGTTCAATGTAAATGGTGGTACAACATGCTTGGAAACCCTGTTAGTTCCTGGAGGCCATCAAATAATGAGTTTGAGAACAATAATAACCAGTTGCTTGCGGGAGCTGGTTCAAGCAGCGTGGTTCCCGTCTCTCTTCCAGGAGATAATCATAGCATTAATGCCAGCACTTGGGAGAACTTGCCCCTAGCTGATCCTCTCTCGCTCTCCTTATAGAAAAACACCATTGATCATACCCATCGTTCTACCATTCCATCCCCAGTTTCTTCATCCACCACTTGTTCCTCAGTTACAAAAATCTCTGATCATAAGCGTGCCTTCAACAACAATATAACTATCCCTTCAGAGAATGCAATCCCACTGTCAAACCCCATTGAAAGTGTTTATTTCCTTCCATGCTTAGAAGAGCCTGCTTGTGAGGTATGCAGTACGGTGTCACCATATAGTTATACATTGAGCTCTAATGTGGAACACCAATTCCAAAACCTTGCAGATAATAATGGTCATTCAGATTCAGGCCTGTTGGACCAGATGATTAGTGGGTATCTTCCAATGTCTGTGTCTGCAACCAGCCTTGCATCCAGTGTTTGCATCCCAAAGTACTTCAGCAATAACAACACCCTGAATTGTGCTGTTTATGTTCCTCAAGAGAATTATTCTACCATCACTCCTACCTGCACTGGCTTCAACACAAGTGGTCATATCATGACAGATCTAGAAAGGTTCATTGAAATGAATTATATCAGTTTGCTCTTGAGGAAATTCTACATCTGACTGCAGAATTGTTTGATTCACAGCAGTATGGCAATGGTTATTATAGTTAATAATCCCTTTATATTTGCTTTACATTTCTGTTTTCTGACCTGAAGCCTGTTTTTGGACATCGAGGAGAGTAGAAGTTATGGATCACAGTGTTAATTCATTCATGTCTGGTTTTGTTGCACTGAGATATTATTGTTTCGGCTGCTCATACAAGAATGGATTCTCTACTACATTAACCTGTTATTTTCAGTTTCCTTCAAATGTACAGGTTTCAAGTTCTAATTAAGGTTATCAAGCTCTAATTAAGCTTATCATTATATCTCTGTGTATGAAATCTTTGCTCCTTCATGCTTGATGACATTTTTTTTTTACTTTGAATATCAATCCATTTAACCATTTTTTTTGTTGAAAAATAGAAGAATCAAATGGATATAGCAAATGTTACATACCTGCGTGCTCTTGTTTTTTTTCGTGAAAAACAAATCTAAGGATTTTCTTCGACTACAGTTTTCTCATGAATATGACAGATTTCCACCTCATATTGATTCAGGAATTCAATATAAAAACAGTAAGATGTATCTTCTCCCATGGCCATGGCGAATATGTTTCAGAATATAAAAACAGTAAGATGTATCTTATCCCATGGCCATGGCCAATATTTTTCAGAAACAGAAAATACTTTCTATGTGCGTGAGCAAAGATATTGCGAAGAGAATTCTGAGCGAACGAAATTTCTCTTTGTGTGAGCAACGAGCTTGACTAAAGAAGTCTGACCGAACTTGATATGACAAAAGAGCTCGGATGGCACCTACTTATATAGGTGCGCGTTACCCAAATTACCCGTGCTATGACCCTTTCTATGTTTTTAATTAATTTTTTTTCAATTTCTATGTTTTTAAATTATTTTTTTCTTTCAACCCTTAACATAAACATAATATATGGGTTTTAAGGTTTTATTGTTTTATAGATTTTTACGGAATTACCTATTCATGATCCCCCAATAGTGGGCCACAATGTGTAAGCGCCTATGAAAAACTAGTATGGAGAAGTCCATTGGAGCAATATCGTCGCCATGAGGGAAACAATGCGTAAGGGGTATTAAAAATCTAGTATTGAAGGAGGGCATGTAACTTTATGGGAGGACATGATCTATTCCACGTGAAAAAAATTATAGGAAGAATAATTGACACACTTTGGTTATCCTTAAAAGAATATCTACATTTAAACTATTTAACGAACAAGCAACGAAGTTAACGAAGAATAATAACTGGTATATTTTGACCATCCTTATCAAACATGTATGTTCAAGTTATCCAACGAACCAACAACGAAGTCAACGGTTGATTCACTACATGTGTGTCTAAATGTAGACATTACGCAGTAGAAGATTGATTTATACAAGGATGCTGCGTTAGCGATTTGAAACTCTCGACGTTTCGATCCCTACTCTCGGATCATCATCACGAGAACACACGAAGAATGTTGTGAATGTAAAATAGCCGAGAAAGTATTTAATACACAAATTACACGAAGAATGTGGTGAATGTAAAATAGCCCAAAAAGTATTTAATACACAAATTTGTGTATTAAATACTTTCTCGGCTATTTTACATTCACCCCATTCTTCGTGTGTTCTCCTCATGATGATCCCACAGTAGGGATCGAAACGTCGAGAGTTTCAAATCACTAACGCAGCTTCCTTGTATAAATCACTACTTGTGTGTTGGATAGCTTGAATGTACATGTTTTTTAAGCTAGGGTGTATACTTCATGGGAGGATATGAAGTATTGCAGATGAAAATGATAATGTATAACCAAAATTACATAGTTATTGTATCATATACTCTTTAAAGTTTATGATATCATAAATATATTAATTTATTGTAAAACATTTACTCATAAATCAAAATGTAAACAAAAATGTTTACATGACATGATAAGATTTATGTTGTAATCTTCATGACATTTATAGTGTACTCTTTATGTGTAAAAAAGATACATAAGATATAACTAAGTTATTATTATAAAAAAATCTTGAAAGCATTGTGTAAAAGCATAGACTAATAATTCCTAGTTTAAGGTCTTCTCTCCATAGATCATCAGGAAAAGAGGTCTAGTCTAACTTGCTCTAGAAGGGTGCATCTTTTAGTGAAAGTGGATTCAAATTTGGAGAAGTTTCATTTTTCTTTACTACGCGGCACTACGTGAGACTATGGGACAATGCATGATGAAACTAGGGCATCTAGTTTCAGAATCTTCCCACCACAGTTTTCAGAAAATGACCTCACTTAGAAACTCTCCATGGAAAGGCACATCTTTGTGTAAAGCCAGAATTGAGTTATGAGAATTTTCATTTCTGGACGCATCTCTTGTGCTATGGGAAACTAGGGCATAAATTTTTGGTATTTTCCCTCCACCAAATTTGGCAAAGGACTTCATTAAACAACTCACGTGAAGGAGGCACATCTTTATATCCACCCAAAACTCCAAAATTCTAAGTTGGGAAAATTAGGGTTTCTCTTACAAACCCTAGATGAGCTAGCTCACGAATGAGGTGAGGCACCTCAAATTGGCAAGATCTAAATCTTTGTTATTTCCATTTGAGGTTCTCATTTCAAAATGACTCATCACATCGAGGTTGATGACATAAGTACATATGGCTCAAAAGTTTCACGAAATATTGCCACAAATAAGTCAAAATCAAAATTTTCATTGATAAAGAGAGAAAAAAATTTAAAATAAATGTTATGGCCCCCGATAATCGTCGCTATAGCAATGGAAATAACGTTTTGTCACTATAGCGATGAAAATTCATTGCAATAAAAGCGAAAACACATGGTTCATTGCTATAGTGACGATAAAGTTAACATGTGCAACATAAACTATCATCACAGTAATGCTCATTGACTTTTTGTTGTTGTTGAAATTTGATCGTGTTGCATTTTCGTTAGAATCACCAAAATCATTGATCTATAAGCACTAGTACAAAATGAGAGATAAATGACAAAAAAATTATCAAAATTTGCATATAAATTACCACTTTTGATTTCACGATGAGTGCTCGCCAATTTTTAGTCTCTTAACACGCGGCAAAAAATGTGGTAATATTTAGTTTTTTCATTTATAGGTTGTATTGTGGTCATTAATAGGTCATATATTTGGTCATTAACTATCACAATTAATGACCAAATATATGACCAAATTAATAAAAAAAATTGACCAAATTAATAACCACAAGAAAAGCATTAAATGACCAAACTAAATATGACCATTTTTTGTCACGTGATAAGAGACCGAGAATTAGCCACCAAAACTTCCATTTGATCATTTATATGCGAAACTTGGTCTTTTTATGTAGAGCGAGGAGCTCTAGAGCACTTGAGTGATTAATGATTTACGTTGAGCGAGAAGCTCTAGAGCGCATGAGTACTTACCTTTATGTTGAGCGAGAAACTGTGGAACACATGAAAAGATAATTGGATGTGTTGGGGATTAAGTCCTGGAGCCTTCCATGTTGATGTTGAGCATAAGCTCTAGAGCATCGGATCCTTGGCCATTGTATCCCTAGCTGTATTATACAAGTACATCCTAGCACTAGTGTTGAGCGAGAAGCTCTAGAGTTGTACTCAATTGTAACACATTCTTAAAGCATTGAGTATGGGATCTCGTAAGATCTAGGAGTTACTAAAAAGAATTTAATAAGTTCCAAGTGAAAACAACTCGATAAAAATATTGATCTCATCATACTTATTTATAAGTCATTAAATGAAACTTCAAATTTCTGTATTCTCATCAAAGTACTGAAGAGCTACCACGTTATACTAGGGAAATCCAAGATGCAATGATGTTTAGAGTTTCCTAGCCCAGTAAAACTAAACCATCTACCTACTTGACCTTAATGAAGAAGTGTTATTAAGTCTAGGGATCATGGTATATAATGCCCAAAAACAAATGTTAACAAAGTGTTATACTATTATGTACTTTATACATGGTATGTATAAAAAATTAAATATAGTAATAACATAAATAAATGAAAGAAAGAATAGACGCGCCATCAATTATTATTTATTATGAAAGATTAATAAATAGTATAATGTCTATGAAAGTGGAACTAGAAACTAGTAGAAAATTTCTAAGTTAAAATATTAATAATTTCCCAAAGTAATTGAAAATGGTTAAATCAAGAAACCAAGTTTTCTTGATTTAACTCTCCCTTTGACTCAAAAGTATATCTATAAAGACTCAAGCCAAGGAAAGGCTTAGGGGTTCTGATTTTTATCTCACAGAATTATTATTTGGCCTATTTTTGCTCTCAATTGATTTTTTGGAGAATTTTTTCGTGCAAGGAAAAGGAGAATTAATTCAGAATCGAATACCGGTTAGGAAACCATACCATAGGAGCTCTAAGGTACTTGCGTGCTGGAGTCCAGCTTGGGGGGATTCGGGTTTAAAACAAGAATGGTTCCGGGTTCCCTTAGATTTCTTTAGAATAAAACTAGTTCAAAACTACAAGTTAACTATATATATATATATATATATATATAAACAATCATATAAATAGTGTTATAAGCTAATCTACTAATTACATTTAAATCAACTAAAGAAAAAATTATAAATAAAACAAAGTTAACAAATCATCAAAGACCTTTTAAGGCGTGTCTCCATAATACAAACTAAATACCATAACATTCCATTTAAAATAAATATCATCATAAGAATTAAATGAAGAGAGGAGGCATCATTGTTGAATTATTGTAACTTTGAAGAATATTCTAAATATATTTTGTGATCCCCGATGTTCCTATCGGGAGAATTACTTGTATTACTTTATACCTCAATGTTCCTATTGGCAAAATTACCTAAAGTCGTGAGGAATTCCCCTCCATTCTATGTCGGGTTATTAGTACCCCACTTGTGGTTACTCGAGCCTATATAACTAAATTAGGATTACTCAAGCCTACATAAGTGAGTCTAATATTAAGTGAATGAAAGAATATAAATAGAGGTGTGGCTCTCCTCATTTGAAACACACACACTCACTTGTGTAGAGCATGAGAGAGAGAGAAATAACTATAGTGGGAGAAGAAGGAGGATCAATCTTTTGGGTTTTACATTTTATCTTTTTGTCGCATCTATATTGAGGAATCTTTTCATGGGTTTTTCCCATTAGGGTTTTGCCATGATAAATCTTTGTGTTATTTTTGTGTGGTTGTGCTTGTCCATCTTTCAGTGATCTTTTGGCTTATGGTTATGGTGTTGTGATGTTAAATGTTTTAAGATAGGATATAACCATTAAAAATTAACATGGTATTAGAGACACCCTGAAAGAAGTCATTGTGCAGCCAAAACTGTGCTACAACGACAGCTATGGAAGATTAGGGTTTCATGTTTGAAAACCCTAAAATACTAAAACTAGTAGTTTTGGTAGATTCACTATATCTTCATATTAGAGAAGGATCTAGAGCCGAAATTTTCAAAGGCCGAAGATAAATTCCTAATTTACACTGTGTAAACGTTTCAGCCTCAGATTCGCTATATTCTAGGATATATGATTCCTCCAAGTTAGGGTTCTGACCTATCTCACGATTCAGCCTTAAATAGGTTACCTAGAGAGAATCACTATATCTCTGGCTACAAAGGTCCATATGAAATTTCACAAGATGTTTGAGAAAGGGCATAGAATTTATGTTCTGTGGTAATAATTTCAGACCTCGAAGATAAAATGGTGAGACGTGGAAGTCTGTACAAGTTTTCTCTTCTGAACAGTCGTGAAATAAGTTGCCTTGGTAAAACGCGTATAAGTCCCAACTGATGAAACCAATTTGGCTCAAAACTACATTGTTGGATAGATGATAGACAAGGATACATCCATTGGAAATTTCAGACACAGATGAATAGTAATTTCAGAGATATCTTAAAAACAATATCAAGAATCCTGGAGGAGAAATTGAAGAAAACTAGGGCATCATATATTTTGCAATTCTAATCACATTTTTGGAAAAATGAATATGATTCTCAGCTTTCCTTTAGGAGGAACATATTTCTATCCAATCAGATATCAAATATTCAAATTTTTAAAAATCACGATTTCTCTGACAAACCCTAGATCAGTGAGATTCAGAACTAGGACAATCATCTTAAACCGATAAGATCTAATCCTTTGGCATTTACATTTGAGGTTCTCATCTCAAAATTACCCAGCAACTCAGCTTGATGACAATCTTGGTGAAGCTGATAACTTCGAAGCATCGAAGCATAGTATTTCACTTGTTCTTAAAGAAAATGAATTGGACGCCTACAAAAGTAGAGATGTTCCAATTCCAAAGGGAAATGAGGCTAAATCCTTACACAAGAAGAAACTCGACTCATAATAAGAGAAGAAAGGAGCAACTAAGGAGCAAGCAGTCATGATTCAAAGAAGATCCCTCAAGTGATGAGGAATATGAAGAACTCAATTCTTGAATAACCTCTTATCCATCTTAGCATTTGGATAAGAAATGATGATGTCATGAATGAAGAAGATGATGAAGCAGAAAGATCAAGGAGTCTACCCATGAAATGAATAAAAGATAAGTATTCAATTGTCATTTCATGATATTATTTTATATTCAGTTGATGTCTTATGCATGATGGAATGTTTGCATTAATGACAATATACTACTAATATGCATGTGATGGGTACGTAGCTCATGGTGCTATACAACTCTCCATTGCTACTTATCTATAATGAAACCTCCTTGCTGACATATTGGATTAGTACACAATCCCAGTGATGTCATATAGAAATTTTCTATGAGATATGGATGAATGTTGTATTGGCTAAACAGTTGAATGATGCGCCATTATGCATATGTTCTATGAAATGTTTCTAACAATGAAACTGGTGCATTTGACTTATAGGAAAGGTCTTGTGCAAGTGCCTACAAGAAAAAAAGGCTGAGACTTGTTGTGAGGAACAAGTGATGACAATTTAATATTCACTCCAATAAACATGAATCTAAAGATCCCATGGTTAGAGACACCATGACGAAAGAAAGAGCTTCAGTGAGTGGTAGATCCACCTCAAAGGATGAAGACCACCATGGTTACAAGATATAACTCAAGATGAAGAAAAGAATGGTGATACTTCCAAACCAAAGTAAGAGGCCTCAGACACACTCTAGTTGTGTAACATAGTTGGGTGACATCATTAATGCTAACCTTTCCAGCTATGAAAGAAGTTATGATCAAAGAGTAATAGTTGATCATGGCGAATGATGTCTACGATATGGTTTCGAGACCTAAAGGAAAGTACCTAGTATCTTTCATATGGATCTACCAGAACAAGTGTAGAAAGAAAGGTTCATGGTTTGCCTCAGTATGAATAGATTATGACACAACATACTCTATTTACTAGACCCACAAGAAATATATATCAAGCAAAGAACCACCTGTATAGAATGAAGAGGGAAGTTGATGCTTCGCTTCATGGGGAGTGACTACAGAAGATCTCTAAGTTTGACATGATATGACATGATGGACAACTTCTTGATGGATCGAGACTTTACCAAGAGTAAAGTGGGTTCCAACCTTGAAGGTTGAATACAAAAGACTAGGATATGTTTATGACCTCACAATACGAACTCATGGAATATGCTATGATGAAAGAATACTAGAATGATGTTTGGGATATAGTACTCAAACCAGAAAGAAAGAATGTGGTATCTTTCGAATGGATTTTTAAGATAAAATATGCTGCTGATAGAAGTAAGGGAAGACATGTGGCTAGAGGTTTCTCTGAGAAAGAGGGAATTAAATCTAAAGAGACACTTGCTCCAGGAAGCAAGGTACACTTGCTTCAGAACTATCATGGTACTTGCTTCCATGATGAAGTGGGATATACACTAGATGGATGTAAAGAAAAGCATTCCTTAATGGTATGATTGAGGAAGGGTTTTACATCGAATAGTCACAAGGATTTGAAGTTGAATATAGATGGAGTCATGTATGCAAGTTGAAGAAGGCCCTGTATGGCCTGAAGCAAGCTCCTAGAGCTTGGTATGGAAGGATAGATAGTTTCCTGATGAGATTGGGCTTTACCAAGAGTAAAGCTAACCCTAACCTTTACTTCAAGGTTATAGAAGATGAACCTGGCATAGTATTACTGTATGTGGATGATCTATTTTTTATGCAGTGGAAATTTAGAAAAGATTTGATATGTTGGAATGTAAATCCATGGCCATTGCAATGGATTCCAAATTGAAGTTGTTAGCTGATGACCCTTCAGAGTTAGCAGATGTGGCTCGATACAGGCAGATTATTGGGTCATTGATGTATCTAATAAAGACCAGACCAGACATATATTTTGTTGTGAACAACTTATCTAGTTCAACCTAGATGTGTTCAGTTAATAGCTGCAAAACATGTAATCAGATATCTGAAAGGGACTATAGAATTTGGTTTATACTATGATTGAAACCATGATTACAGATTGTATGGCTATATAGATGGAGATTGGGCTGGAAGTGTCTCAGATAGGAAAAACACTTCAGGTGGATGCTTTTGTCTCGGATCTACTATGATTTCATGGTTTAGCAGGAAATAGTCCAGTATTGCTCTTAGCATGGTGAAAGCAGAATACATAGCAGCTTGCTCTGCTAGTTGTGAATCCATATGGATTCAGAAGTTGATGTCAGGTCTCTTTGATCTGGAGATGGATGCTACTGAGATTCTATGTGATAACAAGAGTTGTATAAAGATGACTGAGAACCTAGTGCTCCATCAAACCACAAAGAAATCTGGAATTTCTACATTTGAGATAAGATACAGATGATGATGTTTCAGTATTCCCATACTGAAGATATAGATGATGTTTTGGCATTTACATACTGTAAATGTAGATGATGTTGATTCAGTATTTCTATGCTAAATATAAAGATGGTGATGGTTTAGATGATGATGTTATAAGATGATGATTCAACATTGATGAGTTGACGAAGCCTCTATCTCGGGTAAAGTTCAAACACCTTTGAGACAAGATGTTGTAGTGGGATTGTATCATCCCAGAAAATTTGTCTAGAGCAGATCCGGTGACTTCGATCCTCTAGAATGCAGAGGGACTGTATCATCCCAGAACATATGTCTAGAATGAATCCAGTGACTTTAGTCCTTGAGAATATGGTGGGATTATATCATCCCTGAAATTCGGTTCAGAACAGATCCGATGGCTTCGGTCCTCGAG
Source organism: Pseudotsuga menziesii (assembly GCA_001517045.1). Lineage (NCBI taxonomy): Eukaryota > Viridiplantae > Streptophyta > Pinopsida > Pinales > Pinaceae > Pseudotsuga > Pseudotsuga menziesii. Next base: position 132,437 of record LPNX011004467.1, on the reverse strand, counting down.
AATGTGGTAGGATTGTATCATCCTTGAAATTTGGCTCAGAACGGATCCAATCATTTCGGTACTCGAGAATGTGGTAGGATTGTATTATCCTTGAACTTCAGTTCCGAACGAATCTGGTGACTTCAGTACTCCAGAATGTGGTAGGATTGTATGATCCTTGAACTTTAGTTCAGAATGGATCCGGTGACTTCAGTACTCGATAATGTGGTAGGGTTGTATCATCCTTGAACTTTTTTTCAGAATGGATCCAGTGAATTCAGTACTCAAGAACTTGGTAGGATTGCATCATCCTTGGACTTAGTCCTAAATTGATAGGGAGTGATTATCCCGTAATTGAATACAATGACTTTGGTTGTCGAGAATGTGGTGGGATTGCATCATCCCTAGACTTTAAGTCCAAAAGTGATCGAAATAGTTTCATCTTTGTATTGTGGATTGCAAGTTTCTGCTACTGTTGATGATGTTCTTGATCGAAATATTAGTGTGTGATGATGATGATGTTTCTGATCGAAAGATAAGAGTGTGATGATGATGATGTTACTAATCAAAAGATTAGAATATGATGATGATGATTGCTGATCAAAAGATCAGAATGTGATGATGATGATGTTGCTAATCGAAAGAGAAACGTATGATGCTGATGATGATTGTTGATTGAAAGATCAGAATGTGATGATGATGATGTTGTTGATCGAAAGTTTAGAATATGATGATGATGATTATGCTGATCAAAAGTTTAGAGTATGATGATGATGATATTGTTAATCGAAAGATCAAATTATTGTCTATGACGATGATGATGTTGGTGATCGAAAAGTCAAAGAATGATGATGATGTTGTTGATCAAAAGATCAAAGTATTGTTGATGACGATAATGATGGTGTCTTATCGAAAGATCAAAGTTGATGATGATGATGTTGTTTGATCAAAAGATCAAAGTATTGATGATGATGTTGTTGACGATGATGATGTTTCTGATCAAGAGATCAAAGTGTTGACGATGATGATGTTGCTGATTGAGAGATCAAAGTATTGCTGATGATAATGCTCAAAGTATTGTTGATGATGATGATTGCTGATTGAAAAAGATTAAAATGTTGATGATGATGTTGTTGATCGAGCGGTCAAAGTGTTGTTGCTGCAGAAGTCTGAAGATGAAGACTATATGTTGAAGATGATGAAAAGCTTCCAATGATTTATAGATGTATCAGCCTAATGATGATGTTGATGATGCCCTCCTTCTCTTATTGTTGTTGTTGTTGATGCTGTTGTAGAATACCCTTCTCTTTAAGGGGGAGTGTTGAATTATTGTAACTTTGAAGAATATTCTAAATATATTTGTTGGTCCCTGATGTTCCTATTGGGAGAATTACTTGTATTAATTCTTACCCCGATGTTCCTATTTGTAGAATTACCTAAATTCATGAGGAATTCCCCTCCATTTTATGTCAGGTCATTAGTAACCCAGCTGTGGTTACTCGAGCCTACACAACTGAGCCTAATATTAAATGAACGGAAGAATATAAATAGAAGTGTTGTGCTCTTCATTTGAGACACACACACTCACTTATGTAGCTCATGAGAGAGAGAGAGAAAGTTGTGGCTGGAGAAGAAAGAGGATCAGTATTTTGGGTTTTACCTTTTATCTTTTTGTGGCATCTATATTGAAGAAGCTTTTGCTGGGTTTTTCCCAATAGGGTTTTCCCGGGATAAATATATGTGTTCTCTTTGTGTGGTTGTGCTTGTCTATATTTCAGTGATATTTTGGATTGTGGGTATGCTGATATGATGCTAAATGTTTTAAGATCTGATATAACCATTAAAAATTTACAATCGTGACCATCCATGTGGTCCCATATCTAAACTTTGTTCACACATATAAAAATCCATATTACCAATTAAAACTATTATGATCACATCCCATAAAAATCACTCTTTCCCATCTAACTATTATGCATAGACAACGCATACTGAAACTTACCCAAATCTACAAAAATGTTGTCTCTTAAAAATATCAAAATAACTTTAAATCTTCGATGAAATTCATACAACTAATGTTACTTGGAAAAAACTCCTATAGAGTTAAATCTTATAAGAAGGATATATCTACGGTATAGTGAATTATTTAGGACACCTACATGTATCTAAAATAATAATCTATGGAGAATATTTGTTATACCCTTTTCATCATGGCTAAGAGTACTGTTATGATATCATCTTTCCACGAACTCTTCTTTGCAATGACCACATATGATTCCGACTAAAAGCAAATAATAAAATCGTACTTACACTTAAGTATTGTCTTAATAAAATAGTACTTACATTCTACCTCCAATTATCCTTTATTGCGTACCCATTTACCTTCAACTTAAAATGACCCAAACATACTTACCTAAATTATGGCCGTTGAGTGATTTATGATTACGATTTTTACCATAGTCTTCAACTGTAATGAAACTATCCTTCATGATGGAGAGTTATAGAATTCCCAATAATTTAGCCCTTTATATTTGACAGTATCTCAATACGATTAACTAAGGTCCTCAATATTTCACTTTTAATTGTAACTTTGCATACATTATTTTCATCATAGTGCTTTATTTATAAATAGGGGGGAACCAATATCAAACAACTATTCTTAACGATCATTTAAAATATTCTAGTATTTTATAAAACACAGAGAAAACACTAAGGAAAATTAACATTTAGACACAAAAGCAAAGGGAAGCCACATATACGTGCTTCACCCCAGACCCGGGGTTACGTCCACCAACAGTTGTATCATATTGACATTACTTTCAACAGAGTTACAATCGGAAACAACAATGTTGCCATACCTTCTTCTTGCTTCTTCTTGACGAGTATTTCCAAACTAACCAGTAGTAGGTCCTCCACCAAAAAGCACATGTGTGTAAAATTTTATATCTAACAAGTATGGAAAGAAAGGGGCACAGATTCTTCTTACTAGAGACAAATGTAGAGGGTTAATAATAACCAACCCGCTACGATCTGAGCCGGGCTATCGTTCATACCTGATAAAAATCTATGAAATAGAATTTACATATGTTGGTGTAAGCAATTTCCTACCCACTAATTAATTCCTCTTCATATTTATAAATAAAGGTAGAGAGTTATAGTTTCCATAAGCATACATATGTAATTAATTACCCAACAAATGCCTGCTCAGTCACATTGCCATCCTCATTTACTAGATTCTGATCTAAACAATGAACTAGGTTAACCTTCTTATATGAAAAACGCACAACGATTTCTGACCATAAGTGATTTCTTATAAGTTAGGAAGATAACGATTCCAACCTGAGTGTCTCTAGGTTGTTTGATGCCCAAAACAAATCTAAAGCATAGGGAGGCCAGCTCTCACATATGCCCTAAAAGCGTACAAGACCAAATCAGTTATTGAAACCCCTTCTTAGGTAGAAATCAAAGTGTGTAGTATGTCCACACATAGAGAGGTGATCACATTGAAAACTATGTTTTAATGAGGGACCCAACTTGCCCCAACACAAATATCATGCCCTACGTTTACCTAACCTGGTATCCATTGAAAAGGATGGTTTTTTTTTCTTAAGATAGTAAATGGAATGCAGGAAGTGAATACCAAACCTTGTCAGGACCTGAAGGTGGTATACAATGACCAATAATTAACAAGCCATAAATGGTTTGCACTCCAACATAAATTTGCCAAAACCTACGGGGTCTAAAAAAAATACCAATAATGGATCCATTACATTATGAGTTCTCTTAAACAAAAATATTAGGCAGCAATGGTTGACACCCACGGAGAGCCTGGAAAAGGCTTACCACTATACAGGGAACCCAAACTCATTTTCCCTAAGTGTAAGGCAAAACCCCCATTAAGAAAAAAAATGGGACTTTCAACTCAGCCCTCTAGGCCGAGGGGGTTCATTTTTTACCCCAAGCAATAAAACTAGGTTACTCCTCTGAAAGTTGGTTCTCAATGAAGGCAAGGACAACATCCCCTGAAGGTTAGCGCATACCTTCAGCATGAATTAAAACAGGCCGTGGAGGAGGTTGGGTAATATTTAGATAGCTAGAAAGGAGATCTCCTTCCATATCTAAATAGGTGTACATATATAAATATATACATAACTCCTGGACAGTTCAGAAACAATACAAGGGTCAGTACTTCCTTTCTCAGGTCATGTCAAGTTTGTATCTGTTTATATTGAACTACCAAGCACAAAAATAAACTAGCGTTCATCCTTTATCGTTATTTACTAAGTGTTGTCCAAGTGCGAGAGCACTCACAAGCACATCTCATGGGACGAAGCCTACCCACTAAATAAATTAAACTACGGGACATTTTTCCTGGAAGTAAAAAGAAACTCATTAGAAATACCTACAGTTCAAGCCGCGTCCTTTCCCCATGTGTGCAGCAGTCTCCCCTTTGGGATATTCCCATTTCCTCCAACCATATAGCTCGTGGATTTTCTTAAGCATAGAAATCATGGTGAAAGTTATTTGCTGGGTATCGACACCCTCCTATCATTCCATCTTGATAGCTTTCATGTCCTTCATCCTCATATTTAGATCGCTGATCCAACCCCAAGGAGGGTTTCAGCATTACGACTCATGGAAAATTAGTTATCCGAAGGAAGTCAAACAAACTAGGATAAATGGAGCAAGCCCCGAGGAAAAACATCTTGCCCCCCCCCGAGGATCTAAACAATGAACTAGGTTAACCTTCTTATATGAAAAACGCACAACAATTTCTGACCATAAGTGATTTCTTATAAGTTAGGAAGATAACGATTCCAACCTGAGTGTCTCTAGGTTGTTTGATGCCCAAAACAAATCTAAATCATAAGGAGGCTAGCTCTCACATATGCCCTAAAAGCGTACAAGACCAGATCAGTTATTGAAACCCCTTCTTAGGCAGAAATCAAAGTGTGTAGTATGTCCACACATAAAGAGGTGATCACATTGAAAACTATGTTTTAATGAGGGACCCAACTTGCCCCAACACAAATATCATTCCCTACGTTTACCTAACCTGGTATCCATTGAAAAGGATGGGGTTTTGTTCTTAAGATAGTCAATGGAATGCAGGAAGTGAATACCAGACCTTGTTAGGACCTGAAGGTGGTATACAATGACCAATAATTAACAAGCCATAAATGGTTTGCACTCCAACATAAATTTGCCAAAACCTGCGGGGTCTAAAAAAAATACCAATAATGGCTCCATTACATTATGAGTTCTCTTAAACAAAAATATTAGGCAGCAATGGTTGACACCCACGGAGAGCCTAGAAAAGGCTTACCACTATACAGGGCACCCAAAATCATTTTCCCTAAGTGTAAGGCAAAACCCCCATTAAGAAAAAAAATGGGACTTTCAACTCAGCCCTCTAGGCCGAGGGGGTTCATTGTTTAGCCCAAGCAATAAAACTAGGTTACTCCTATGAAACTCGGTTCTCAATGAAGGCAAGGAAAACATCCCCTGAAGGTTAGCGCATACCTTTAGCATGAATTAAAACAGGTCGTGGAGGAGGTTGGGTAATATTTAGATAGCTATAAAGGAGATCGCCTTCCATATCTAAATAGGTGTACATATATAAATATATACATAAATTTTGGACAGTTCAGAAACAATACAAGGGTCAGTACTTCCTTTCCCAGGTCATGTCAAGTTTGTATCTGTTTATATTGAACTACCAAGCACAAAAATAAACTAGCGTTCATCCTTTATCCTTATTTACTAAGTGTTGTCCAAGTGCGAGAGCACTCACAAGAACATCTCATGGGACCAAGCCTACCCACTAAATAAATTAAACTACGGGACATTTTTCCTGGAAGTAAAAAGAAACTCATTAGAAATACCTACAGTTCGAGCCGCGTCCTTTCCCCATGTGTGCAGCAGTCTCCCCTTTGGGATATTCCCATTTCCTCCAACCATAGAGACATCTCCCCCCCCCCTGCCCAAAGCATTTCCTCCAAGTACTTAAATAACAAAATGGAAACGGTCATCTCCTTATGGTACGCCAAGATTCCCATGAGTTAAGGTAGAAATTCTGTCACTATGCTTGCCTTCATAGTTTCTCCTTAAATCTAGCCGTCTAGTAGTTAACCCTAGGCATGCCTTGTCTTTTTGTCTTACATACCCAAAGCTATTTTCTTGGTCGGGTTAACTACGACCCATAGTTCTTACCTATAAATAACAATGGCACTCGTGGAGTGCACTATAGTGGTACAAGTGTAAGAGATTTTTACACACTATGCCCATGTAGGCATTCACCATTCGACATTTAATTTAAATTCATATGTTTGGTCACATGTATGACCAGTATAATGCAAGTCTTATTAGCCTAGGTAGATGATACATCACCATTATTAGATGAGGTATGCTGAAAGTGAGAGATATTCTTAATGGGACTACAACCTATAGTCCTTTTATAGTTTAACTCTTTAGGTTGCTTTTATCCCTTCTTTAATTCTTTCAACTTTAAATTTTTATATCAATTAAGAAAGGAAATGATTGCAACCTCTTCTACTGAGGCTTAAGATACGCAAGACTAAGGTATGGACAGAGGTTACTTTAAGCCCAAGGTGGGGTTTGGTTGGCCCCTTGTGTCACCATCTTACGACTTCTAATTTTTCTACTTTAATTAACTCATATGGATGCAAGGTTTTGTTTCTGGTGGGGCCTTGGCCTTCAGCTCCTCACCAGAAACAAGTACAATATCATTCATAATTACAAAACATCTAGGACGTGCAAGAGGGACATTACACATAGAGTAAACAACTAATAGTTAAACCCCTTTTCATGCCAACAAAGGTCACGACATCGAATCCCATGGATCTTTAGACCTAAGGAAACATAGTAATAACAACCACAGTATAATATATTAAACTGAAATCCAAATCGTATAACCATACTGCAGGTTCTTAAAAGAAAATAAAAGGCATGACATAACATAGTAAACAAGAATCAACCTTTTAAATAATCCAACGTTCATATCTATACACATGCCACGCTATACAACTAACGTATACGGGATACAATTTATAAATACACCAAATTCCATGTAATAAAAAATTCATACACTAACAGTGAGTTCGTAACACCCTAGATAGAGCATGACCTCGGCCAAGAAAAATTTAAATACATAGTCCATTAAAATATAAACCTATAGTAAACGATTGGTCATCGTGGGTTTCCATCCCATGTCTTTCCACAGTCCAATTTACATAAGAACCGATAACCATAAACAAAATAATATAGAAGCTATCGCAGCACTATGGGAAAGGATCATGTCATTTATGACATGTCTTACCTGTGCTTTCAACTATTTACAATATCCAATATAACTAACATCATTACACATAGAGCATCCGTTTAGGAAAATGCCTCCTACAAACCGCAGCTCCATTTACATACCGTGCTTAAATTAAAACGCAGAAGGAAATTGTATTACACACTATGTAAAATTAACCATTTCTGTCATACATATAGAAACAATACATATATCTATTTATACATAGTTTCACCAAATTTGATACACAGTCCCCATTAAAGACCGAGTTTGAATATTACACAGGCATGCCAATGGGCTATGGAGCCATTGCAAGAAATGGTGCATCCCATGGCTAAAAGGCCAAAACCAAAATAACGATTTACATAACCAGGATTAATTACACAGAGTCGTATGGCCCAAGATTTGATTCATGGCTTAACACCTTAACTTTTAAAAACCCAAGTTTGTAATCTTAAGCCAAAGGAAAAATTAAAAATGTTATAGCTAAACCGCAACCAAGCATCAAGTTAAAACTTAGCTCTACCCAAAGGGCCGAGTGGTGCCAAGCATAAAGCTTGAATAGAAGGCTTACCATGGCCACTTAGTATCATCCTTGAGCTAGCCCTCCTCACCTGCCCTGTCACCTGCAAACATAGCAACACGACAAAGTTGAGGATTATGCAGCGACTAAGCGATGAACCCAATGTAGTGCAGACTTGAAACCAGAAAACAATATTACCTCCATCATGCTAGTCATTGCCTCCTTGTAGCACATATCCAAGACCTCATCCCTCCTCAAAAACAAACGAAATGCCAAATGATTTGTGAGCCAAAGCCCTAATCTTTGGATGGCCATGAAACCCAAGAAGCATTAATGGCACAACTGGTGACCATTATTGAAATACAAAACCCATTCTCCATAGTTAAAACTTCGTTGCATTATTGTGGACTTCATTTACCATGCAAAGCCATAAACCTTTCTATCATATGGTTCCACCATAGGTTATATTCCTCTACCCCAAATATGAACAACAGATCCTATAGTATTACAACGTATCGTTATTACATAGTCCAGAGATGGTATGCATTATCCCAAGGTCCTAGCATTTGGTATATATCGTGTAAACTTTATGCTTAAGCCTTAGCACAATGCATTTGTCTATGGTCTTAAATGCTTAGAAACCATGGAATATGGAATATGCCATGGTAGTTTTACCATAAATAAAACTCCAAGGTTATAACTTGCAAAATATAAATAAGAATATAATACTTATCATTAATTAAACCGAAGTATGATTACATACTGAACTAAAAATATGACATAGGCATTTTAACCTGTTAATAAAATAACGAGAGGAGAAATTTCACCTTACTAATCGGAGTTCGTAATGAAGTATAATGAAGAACAATAGGTATACTTTTAACGAATCTGTTTAAGCGCTCCTTAAAACTCTGTTGCTAGGTATAATATGCATATAGGGTAAAAGGGGTGCCTTAGTTCGATTTGAACTAAGTAAGACTATGTGTCAAGTAATACTTTACCTCTTAGACTATCATGGGAGAATGGGTCCTGCCACTCCGTCACTTTGTTCCCACAAACAAAGTTAAGTCAGAACTTAATAAATAAAAAAGTAAACACATGCTAAAGTAAACAAGGTTCCATGCAAATAATTACCACATCAACAGTAATGTCAAACAAGAGAATAATTTAGTAAATAGGCTTATGACCTCATAAGTAAAATATACTAATAATAAATGATGGAAAGTAAATGACAGAGTGTAAGGACAACTTACGAATAAACAATAGTACAAATAGGGTACGTATATTTCCGCAAGAGTAATAATGTTCCATTCAGGTAGTTTTTACTAGCTTATATTTTTTTTTTCAATTTTTGTGGACATTAAAAGTGGAATTAGAGCCTAGTTTCAATACTAAGAGACCTATGGGCACACCAAGCAACCACTACAGATAAAATAAAGTATAATATTAAATTTTGGTTTCTAACATAAATTCTTCCTGCTATTAATTTTTTTTGCAGTTGTAGGAATTTTTACAGGAATAGTTTAGATTATGAAAACTGAGGGAGATAACAGCCGACAAGGTAGAATGAACACCCCCAGCCCAGAAGGAGAACTAGTGGTGGAATTTAATTGTGATATTTTGAATACTATACATAGTCTTCAAGCAAAATTGTGAAGTCTCAAAGAAGACAGTCTAGATGAAAGAAAATAACAAAAAGCTATAAATGAAGCATTACTAAGATATATGATAGGAGGAGGCCCGTAGGGTAAACCTACCTAGTCAGCAAATAGTTCCAAAAGAGAAAAATACCATATATTGTCCAGCAACCCAAGAGAAGGAGAAAAAGAGGAATGAACCCCTGAAGCACTGAAAGGAGGTCATCACAGTCCTTCCAGTGATGACTCTCTTTATCCTCTAAGAAAGAAGCAAAGATGAAATGATAGTATTCAGGGGGAGTTCCAAAAAATAAGAGCCCCAACCTATGAAGGTGAAGTAAACACTGGGAAGAAGGCTGAAGAGTGGATGCTAGACATGAGTAAGTATTTCTAGGTTAATAACTATTCAAGTGAGATGAAGGATAGGCTTTCCATCTATAACTTAAATTATAAGGCAACAAGATGGTGGAGGGATTTAAAACACACCAAGAAATATGGGATGTGGGAAATACGCTGGGATACTTTCTAAAATATTTTCCAAGAAACATATATGTCGAAAAGGTTCTTTGAGTGAAAAGTGAAAGAGTTTCATTAACTACACATGGGATCCATGACTATGGATGCATTTATGAACATATTTATAGATTTGTTGCATTATGTACCGTACATCGAAGAATAAAAGGTAAATATCGTCACCAAGGTAAGCATTCTCGTCACAAAATAATATTGTGAGAAGGGATCCATCCAAACTCAAATGTTATACATGCGATGAAATAAGACACTATGATAGAAACTGTCCCATGAATAAGAATGGATCCAAGAAGAAGAGGAACTCCAAAATAAGACATCATGCTCACACTCCTCAGGATGATGATCCTCCAAGGAAGAAAGTAAAACAAGAAAGTGAAGACTCTTCAAGTGAAGATGAATATGTTTTGATCTCCACTCTAACGAGAACTATCACTCATGGAAGCAAAGATTAGATTATTGACAGTGGGGCTTCCAAACACATGACAAGTTTCAAGGAATCCTTTGAGAAACTAGCCGAACATAATGCACCCCATAAGGCGAAACTTGTGGATGACTACCAATATCCCATAAAAGGTAGTCGTGAATCCTCCTACAAGCTATACTCTAGAAAGTCCATGAAAATGAAGGGTGTCTTGTTTGTACCAGTACTAAAGAAAAATATTCTATCCATATCAGCATTGGATGCAAAAGGCATGAGCATTGCATTTGTAGATCAACAAATCCTCATGTGGCCAAGAGGAAAGACTATTGACGATGCAATAGTAATTGGAGAACAAGAAGGAGGTTTATACAAATTGAAGGGCCATCCAGAATAAGCTTTGGTCCATGACACAGTAGAGCCAAATGAGCTTTGGAACAGAAGGCTTGCGCATGTGCATTACAAGGCACTACCACTTGTAACCAAAGCTGTTGAAGGTCTTCCAGAAATTTAAGCAAAGCATGAAGGGGTTTGCAAAGGATGTGCAAAAGGGAAGAATACAAACAAGACATTTCCAAGTAGCGAAAGAAAGGAAAAAGGAATCTTAGAAATCATCTATTCCGATGTATGCGGACCAATGTCATCAAGTTCACGAAGAGGGTATGTATACTATGTTTCATTTATTGATGACTTTTCTAGGAAGACATGGATTTACTTCATGAAGAACAAAGATGAAGTTTTCAGCAAGTTCAAGGAATTCAAAGCCTTGATTGAGAACCACACAGAATAGAAGATCAAGAACTTTCAATTAGATAATGGCAAAGAATTCACATCAAATGAATTCAAAGACTTATGCAAAGAATCAAGGATTAAGAGGGAGTTTTCCACTCCATATAATCCCCAAAAGAATGGGTTTGTAGAAAGGAAGAATAGAACTATCATGGAAGCTGCAAGAGCAATGCTTCATGACCAGGATCTTCCCATGCGTCTATGGGCAGAAGCAGCCAGAACAACGGTGTATGTACAGAACCGTACTCCACACAGATTACTCAAGAACAAGACTCCTGAAGAAGTCTTCTCTGGAAAGAAACCAGAAGCCAGCCATCTCAAAATGTTTGGTTTTCCTATGTACATACAGATTCCAAAAGAGAAGAGAAAAAGATTAGATCCTTCAGGAAAGAAGGGTATATTTGTAGGATACTCTAAAAGCTCGAAGGCTTACAGAATATATTTCCCAGGATTCAAGGAGATCGACATCAGCAGGGATCTTACATTTGATGAAGACATAGTTTACAACAAATCCTGAAAGAGACCTGCTAAAGAACCTGAGAAGCAGAAGCCCCTAGAATTCATGATACAACCATGAATGAAGAAACCCAAGAACAAGATCGAGAATTTGAAGAACCACAAAGACCTATATATCCACCTTAGGAGAAGAATCCTCACAAGAGGAAACCTACTTAGGTATGAGAAAGTATCCAAGGTGTGGAAAGATATGGGGCTCTAGAAGAGAATCACAGAGAAAGAAAGAGAACCAGATCCCACTCCGGATATGTAGCCTTACTATGTGATGTTATGAATAAAGAACCTTCCAACTATGAAGAAGTGGCAGAACAGAAGTAATGGAAGGATTCTATGATTGAAGAGTATCAATCGATCATGGAGAATGATGTTTGGGATGTTGTCCCAAGACTAGAAGGGAAGTCGGTTGTAACTTCCAAATGGATCTACAAGATCAAGCATGTTGCAGATGGTAGCATAGAGAAATATAAGGCAAGATTTGTGGCTCGTGGCTTCTCATAGAAGGAAGGAATAGATTATGAAGAAACCTTTGCACCTGTATCCGGATACACTTCCATCAGATCAGTAATTACTTTGGCTGTAGTGATGAAATGGAAGATACACCAAATGGATGTCAAGACTGCTTTCTTGAATGGTGTAGTGGAAGAGGAAGTGTATGTAGAACAACCACTCGGTTTTGAGACACATGACAGGGAGTCTCATGTGTACAGATTGAAGAAATCCCTGTATGGTTTGAAACAAGCACCCAAGACATGGTACAACAGAATTGACAGCTTTCTATCCAATTTGGGCTTTACCAAGAGTAAAGTCGATTCCAACATTTACTACAAGGTTGAAGATGGCAACCCGGTGTGTCTTCTATGGTATGTAGATGATCTGTTCATAACAGGTATGGATAGGTTGATTACTTATACGAAGAGAAAGCTTCTTGCTGAGTTCGAAATGAAGGACTTAGGCATGATGCATTATTTTCTAGGCATGGAAGTGTGGCAGAATGCGGATGGGATCTCCCTTGGAAAAGAGAAGTATGCAGTAGATATCCTAAATAGGTTTGGGATGTGTTGAGGCCTAGAAATTTACAGGCGGAAACAGTAAGGGATTCTCTCGAATCAACGTTCCCAACTAGCCCATTGAGTGTTTCGTATAGGGAATCCATCCGGTTTTGCGGTTCGGCTACCGTAGGTCAAGAAACGAAACAAAGGATTTACCAGTTGCGGCCTGGCCCACCGAGTTTTTGTGTTTTTTTTTTTACTTTAAGAAATGAAATGCAAGTGCCTAGCTAAATGCAGGGCGATCAAGATGTAGGGAGCACTCACAATGTGATGCGCGGGTTCTTACCTCTCGTCTTATGCTCGCAAGCAACCGAATCAGATAAAATAGGAAATAAACTAACTATCTAATCTATCCCTAGGGAGCAAAGCTATCATTATGGGTGAGCAATACATTTTGCACATGCATTATGAAGAATCACAGATAGCTGGTACTTCTTTCAAGACACATGAATGCTTACAGACATTTAAATAACGAGATAGTCGATCATTTTATAACAACATCTATTACTCACAGTGAAAAAAATATCCCACAAACTACTAAAGAACATTTAACAAGAACATAGCTTCAGAACATTAAATACTCTTATAGTAAATGAAACACAGCTGAAAATGAAAGAGTTCCTCTTCAACATTATTCATTGAGTTACATTAATACATTCCACTTTTCACTCTCTCCGACAGGCAAAATTGCAGTTTCCTTTGCAAAACGATGTAGTTCCTCTTAGAAGCAAACTTTTACAAAATTTTCCAGGGAAAAAGCCCCTTTTCTCAGTTCCCCTTTCCCCTATTTAACTACCCCTACAGAGTGTTTCATTTTCTCCCCAGATGCATGACCTTTCCGCTTCTTGAATGCTTCACATTCTGATATTTTGTGTGCATGCAATCATGAACCACTTGGTAACTGATCCATTTCTGCGTATTCATTATTCCAGATTTTGTCTTCTACAGCCATGGTTCTCCACGGCAATTCCCTAAGCTTTAGTTATACCTCTGCCAGAAGGTCCATCTTTCTTCACACCATGGTAGGTTGACTGGTCTCCTCAAGATTCTCTGCAGTCAATCGACAAGCATCATTTGTTTCAAAGGCGTCGCAAACAAAGCATTAGATTCTAACAATTGAACGACAATTCCACAAGAAAATGGTCTGGTTCGTCTCTTGTTCGGAGAATAAAATCGATCGAGCTTTGGGTGGGAAACCGATGAATCGATAGTCGGAAGGAAGTAAGCTCGGAGACCAAAAGGTTCTCCCAGCTGCAACGGCGAGCGAGGATTAAGTCATGGGCCAGCGAAATGCAAGCAAGAGGGGATTTAAATCGGCCATTGAACGGTTTTGAGCTTCGGAGGCCGGAAGACTTTCAGAGCCACAACGACAGGAAAGAGAGCTCGAAGATACGCAAAACGGGCGGGATAAATAATCGGACGTCGGGCAACTTTAACATCAGAAGTTAGAAGAATCTCCTAGCCTCAGCAGCGGATGAGTCAGGGCTACGGGTAAGTGGTTTAAGGTTTAACACGAATCGGACATTGGAGAAACATGGAGAGTCGGACACTGAAAAGATCTGAGAGCCGCAAGGGCGCCAAAAAAGAAACTCACAGCTTTCGATTTGACATTAAAAAGAGGCTCGATCAGAAGAAAAAAAACAAGTACTCAAACAGTTTTAAGGATCAGGCACAGCTAGGTTCGTTACTTCTTCGAAAAGGCAACTCTAAAGAACAATGATTTTCCCCTTTTATTTTATCGACCAGTAAACCAAACATCCACGACTCAAACCAAAACTGAACAAGGCACGTAAACCGGATGACATCCATCTTCAAAGTGAAATGAAAATAAGATACGCCCAACAGGCTCAAGAATTTAACGATCAAACCAAGCAAAGATGATGAGGAGGGGCCCATAATTTAAATAACAATAAATTTGGGGAGAACAGTTGTGGCAGCAACAACTGGCGATTTCCTAGTGAACTTTGATCTCTGGGTAACTTTTCTTTGAGTGGCAGACTATTTCACAACAAAAATGCATCAAACGGATTGTTCCAGCTGTCCAGATGGATTTCTCAACCGACAGAAGTGTGTACTTTAATCATTGATGATGGTCCATTGGGGGAAAGGGAAAACCGAGACCTTCAAGTCCAGATAACTATGCTGAGGCCAGAGTATGAGTTCCAATATTACCTTTGTTTTCAGGTAGCTAATAGTGTGGACACCACAGGATTGTAGCTGATAGTGAATAGCAGTATTCTTTTGTTCCTCGTTCCCATGCCATTTTAACACTTTTGTGCTTTTGGACTTTTGCCCATTTCATCTGAGTCCTTCTGTGCGCCTTTCTTACTGAATTTTAATTCAGGATCCTCTATCCCATAGTGTCCTTTTGTGTGAGTGGTGTGCTTCAAGCTTCAGCTCACGGACGGAGAGGATCTTTCGGCAATTTAGTACTTATGATTCAGCACCTGCTTTGATTTATGATGCTTTTATAGAAGTTTTGACTCTTTATTTGCCTTTTGGCATCCATTTCTTGGCATGGGATCATTTATATTTAATACACTGTTCACCTTGCTTCTTCCCATGGGTCTTTTACTGTCGCTCCTTAGAAAATTTTAAATGTGACGTGGATGGATCCCTGACATAGTGCTCCAGACTCCTCGAATCCGGTTTAATTCACAGGGGTTAAGCAGGAATTCAATGCACACAACATTTTATTCGAGAAAACTGTTAGGCTGGAAGAAATATTTTAGCAACACACAGGATGATACTCAATGTATTTGCTATTCCCGAAAGACCTTAATATCCTCCAGACAACCGCAAGTTCATTCCCCTTATTGAAAATCAAAAACTTAAAATTAAATCAAATGAAAGCATGACTCGAAAAAAACCCCACAGCTTATTTATATACAATATAGAAAACTCAAATCAAATGAAAGCATGACTCGCAAACAACCCCACAGCTTATTTATATACAAGACAGAAAACTCAAAGACAACTTCAAGAAAAATAAGGTTTGAGAACCAAACCATTAACCAGCAGGTTCTCCTCCCATCCCTGTAAATCTTGCAGCTTGTAAGTAGCAGGGCCAAATTTTGCTTTGATCTGAAATGGGCCTACCAACAATTGTTGGAACTTAGTATGCTTTCCCTTCTCGTCATGGGGATGATCCCATTTGAGAACAAGGTCTCCCACTTCCAAGTCCCTTTTCCCAGCTTTATGTTTGTCAAACCATCTTTTTACTATCTCTTGCTGTTGTTTAAAACATTCTCTAGCCTTGGATCTGGCCTCCTCTGCTTTCAGAAGATTATATATCCTTATTTGGAGAACCTCGTCATCTGACCCCCTAGACTCTTGGGCTAGTATGGAAGATGGTAGCATGATATTGGGAGGCAGGATGGATTCCTTACCGTACACAAGGGTATAGGGTGACACTCCTATTGCAGAATTGGGGTGACTCTATCAGCCCATAGGGCATTGGGTAAGGCTGAGTGGCAACTTCTCTGGTTTTCGATGACAGTCTTCTTCAGAATTCTGATAAGGTTTTTATTAGAGGATTCATCCAGGCCATTCCCTTGCGGATAATAGTTAGCAGAATAATGTAATTTTATCCCTTTATCATGAGCAAATGCAGTCAATTTAATTGACAAAAAGTATTTAGCATTATCAAAAACTAATGAAATTGGAACTCCAAACCTGGTCATGATATGATCTTGTAGGAAGTTGATGACTTTGTCTTCGTTTATCTTGCGCAGTGGGATAGCTTCGACCCAGCGGGTGAAATAATCAGTAGCAACAAGAATGTACTTGTGCAGCAAGGAAGAATTCGGTTTTATTTCTCCAATAATGTCCAGCCCCCATCATTCAAATAGTTCCATGACCATCACAGGATTTAGAGGTGCTATTGCTTTAGGCAGTCTTCCACCGCATCTTTGACAAATATCGCATTTCCTGACATGTGCATGTGCATCCTTGAAGAGCGTAGGCCAATAGTAACCGGCTCTAAGGATTTTGTGGGCTGTAGTATCACCTGAAAAATGTCCCCCATCCGTACCATCGTGTAATTCAAACATTACGTTCTCAGCATCCTCTTTCTCCAAGCATCTCAGGAGGATTCCATTGTAGTTATTTATGAATAATACTCCTTCTACGATTTGGTAGGAAGCTGATTTTAAACGCAGATCTCTCCTTTGTTTTGAACTCCAATGTTCTGGCAATAGCCCTAACTGCAAGTAATGCACAAGGTCTCTATACCAGGACTCAGGAGCCGTGAACAAAGGACATACATCCATCACATGCAATTCAGCTTCATCTTCCCATGCTTGGTCGTCGTTGTTTCTGCCTCCAGTCATCAATTTGCATAATCCTTGACCTTTCACTATAGAGGATGGCATGAATTCAAGGTTGTATTCTTGAAGAGATGTTACCCAGTTGCCCCTTCTTTCTCCTAATTCTTTCTGTATGAGAAGGGATCTTACCGCTGGGTAAGGGACTATTACCTTGGTTTGGTTTTTTAATAGGTAAGGCCTGAATTGCTTCACTACCTTAAATACTGCGTAAGCTTGCTTATCAATGGATGGGTATTTTAATTCATCTCCTTGTAGCCCAGTGCTCATAAAAGAGATTGGGAATTCATCACCCCCATATTCCTTTTGCATAAGCACAGCTGCCAATGAATCATCGGATGCAAATGTATACATAATAAAATATTTATCAAAGTCTAGGATTTTCAAAGAAGGCGCATGTGCTACAGTAGTCTTGATTTTACTAAAAGCATTCTTTTCAATTTCAGTCCACTTAAATTGTGTATTTTGCTTGACCATCTGCTGCAGTGGTTTAACAGTCTGGGAAAAATCAGGTAAAAATCTTCTTACAAAGTTTATGGTTCCCATGAAGGATTGCATTCCCCTTTTATTATGGGGCATAGGGATTTGTTAAATGGCCTTAATTCTTTCTGGGTCTATAGATATACCTTTCTTTGAAACTATATGCCCCAATAGCTTTCCTTCCGTGACAACGAACACGCACTTCTTAGGATTGATGGAAATTCCATACTTTCGAGAGCGTTCAAAAATTTGCTTTAGGTGGAAAACGTGTTCCCCTCTCTTCTTCGAGAATATTGTGATGTCATAAAGGTATACCATGACGCTTCGTCCAATCAGCCCATGGAAAGCTATGTCCATAGCCCTCTGAAATGTTGCTCCAACGTTAATCAGTCGAAAGGGCATCCTTCTATAGGCAAAAGTTCCCTATTTAGTTCTAACCGTTGTCTTTAATCTATCTTCCTCGGCTACTAACACTTGGTTGTAACCAGAGAAACCATCTAACAATGAAAACAATTCAGAACCGGACACCATCTGTAGCAATTGCTCCATGGGAGGCACCGGATAGTTGTCTTTATCTGAGGCACGGTTTAAGTTTCTGAAGTCCACACACAGAATTATTTCTCCTGACTTTTTTCTAACCGGTACCATATTGGACACCCATTCGGAGTGCCTGACTTTAAAAATAATTCTAGCATCTAACAATTTCTTTACTTCGCTCTGGATTAGTGGCTCCAACTTCGGGTGCATCTTCCTTAACGGCTGCTGATATGGCTTGATGCCCGCTTTAATAGGGACGATATGCTTGATGATGCTAGTGTTGTAGGTTTTCAAATCTTGGTACGTCCAGGCAAAGACATCTTTGTACTGTTTAAACAAACTGATGAACCTATCCCTCTCGGCTGGTGAACAACATTTGCCGAGGTTCACAAACCTAGGATCCGTTTCAGTCCCTAAGTTTACCAGTTCAAACTGTAGAGTTGAGCTGTGCATCTTTATGTTAGCGGGTCTTTTGAATTTTTCATCCAAGTCAAACATCTTCTCTAACGTTCTAACCCCTTTAGGGACGAAACTGTCAAATTTCATCTCGGTTTGGTGTTTTTCATCATCGATAATCGCTCCTTTGAATACCTCCTCATTTGTTAAACATTCTATGATTTGCTGATCATTATCGAACACCCTCAGATTGGTGATCATATCCGATACGGAAGGCCTGAAAAGAAATTCAACAGTACATCGATTATTCGAGGGAACAAGCCTAGCGGCCGACGTGGCCAATAAGTCAGCTGCTGCGTTTTTCATTCTTGGGATTGAAATAATATTGAATGCATAAAAACATTTAAGCAAATCCCATACCTCATTTTGGTAAGCTTTCAAGTGAGGGGAAATATAGTGAATTTGATTCTGGACTTGTTTCACAATGATTTCAGAATCCCTAAAAACTTTCAAATTACTTACCTTCAATTCAATTGCTTTCTTGAGACCCTACACCAGCGCTTCATATTCAGCTGTATTGTTAGTACACTCAAACTCTAATCTACATGACAGGAAATGTTTATTCTTCTGTGGATCAATAAGGACGCAACCGGCCCCTGATCCTTCTAAAGTCTTCGATCCATCAAAAAACAAAGTCCAAAAAACATTATCTACTGAAGGTGAATCTATTCCTAATGATAAATCTACTATGTTACAATCAATCTCATCAGCCTGAGAAAATCAAAGGAGATTAGGCTGGGTGTCAGATGTGTCGCTGGCTTCTTCCGCTTGATAATTCCCTGGTTCCAATTCGAGAAAATAGTTGCCCAATACAGAATCAACTGGTATATTCTTCTCATTCAGTTGAGTAACATTGTACTTCATGTGAGGTTCTCTTAAAATTTTAATCTGGTTTGGACTTCCCTTGTATGGAAACCACATATGAGACCAGTCTGAGGTGAAATACCCATTTAATTTAGCAGACCAATCTCTGCTTAGGACCAGACCGTAAGCGTCTGGTATATCAGCCACCACGATATTAATGACTTGGCATACTTTTTCGTTGGATGCCAGACGGATTAGGACGTCTTCCATTTGACCAATTACCTTAACGTCTGTCCTATCCAACTGAACCACCCTCCACGTGGTTGGCTTAGGCTGCCCATTTATTTTCTTACATACCGATATGGGCATGGCATTAATCGACGCCCCTGAGTCTACCAGACAATTGTGCACGTTATGATTGAAAATTTCAAATGTCAGGAGGAAAGGTGGATGTTTACATTTAGAATCACCTCCAACGCTGGTTTCCCCAATTTTGTCTTCGCCTTGAGGTTGATTTTCAAGAGGCAGCTTCTCATCCGATTCCTCAAGTGCTCTCAATAATCTTTCTTTCTATTGAGGCACTTTGCACATTTCAAAACATGGGACATTTTCTTTTATCTTCTTCAAATCTTCCACAATGTCATAATTCATCTGCTGCTCAATGGAGTTAGATTTATCAGCATTCTCCTTTTCTGCATTTGGTTTGGGTGGCGTTCTGTCCTGGCTAGTAATAGTAAACTCAGGAATTATATCAGCCATGGGTTTATTTTGGAATTTCTTTTTAACATTTCTCTACAGTCTCCTAATCTTTGGGAGTATCAGATTGTCATCTTTAATTGTCCCCTGACTTCTTTTTGTCACATTGGTGTCCACAACTTCCTTGTATCCTTGATTCCTTTCCTCTTCGGTATCAAATAAAGAAACAAAACCCCACAAGGCCATGGTCTCCTCTTCCTGCTCTTTAACAGAAGTTGCGGCAGAGTTCTCTTTTCTTTCTTCATCGCCTTCCTCTATTAATATTGAATCCAACATCTGATTCATGACTAGTGTCATTGAATTTATCCATTGCAGACAATTCTTTTCAAAGTGAGGCTACTGGTGAAAGGTGCAGAAATTTTCCATCCCTATCTCTGTCAGGTTCATGGACGCAGTATTGTGAGGAGGAGATTGGGACTGATTGTTTTCCTCCCTTTTCTTATAATAAGGGCTGTAGAACTTCTGTGTTTCCTTTTCTTTTTCCAAGTCTATGATCTTATTAGATAGCTTTTGCATCATTTTGGCCATACTTTCATAATCTGGTGCTTTCTCCTCTTTAGGCTTGGTGAACAATAAAGTTTTCCTTCTCTCTCCTGATTGTTCAAGGTAATCTTCGATGCTCTCCCTTTCGGCCTCCACTACTTCTGCTTCTTCATAGGTCTCTATCAGATTAGGCTTGGCCCTACATTTCGCAAACATGGCTAAATCAGGACCCAAAGCTGAAGTGTAATATTCAATCAATACTTTTTCTGAAGGCTTATCTGTTTCAGAAAAGTTCTTAAGATATGCTGCAAAACTTTGTGTGAAACTGTGCACTTTTTCCTTCTTTTCTTTCTTCAATGCACGTAATACTTTCATAAGGGCTACGTGAGTCTTTTGAACTGCATACTTACTTCTAAAAATTCTCTCGAAAGTATCCCAATCTGGGATAGAATTAGCAGGAAACCCAAAATACCATGACGTAGTAGCTCCTTTAAGGGTATGCGGGAAAAGTCTGCACACTACATCTTCATGTTCCCCAGCTCTCAATCCTTCTATTTCCAAGTAAAATCTCTGCAAATGATCATCCACTAATATCTTCTCATTTGGATTGAACTTAGTCAATAGCTTTTCAAAGGCCTGAGGTAGGTCATGCAAAGGAGGAGTCAGGTTTAGGGGTGACCTGGCTTTCCATGCAGGTGGTGGATTTGGTGGATTGGGAGGAGGTTGGTTGGCGTTAACACTGGCCATGAGTTGAGGTGGATAATGAGGAGGTGAACCAACTGGGGTGTGAACAGGAGAAATGAAAGGGGTTTCTGGGCCTTCTTGATCCAAAGGTAGCTCAACTTCTTGCAAGGCAGTTTCCACAAGTTCTTCCCAGTCTCCAACCAGCACCGAATCTTCTGTCACATGACGGTCTTTCCTTTTATACTCTTTCCTCGGCAACTCAGGGATAATCGACAATCCTCTAATCTTCCTTACATATGCCCTGGTGTGTCTCCTCAGGTCATTAACGATCTTGTTGCGGATAGGATATAGATGTTCTCTATTCACTTCTTTAGGAATTGTATTACGTGGTCCACTACTTTCAGAACTGTAACCAGTGGAATAATCTCATGAAAATGGGTTTCCTCGGCCAACCATGCACTGGCAGCCCTCCTTCTAGCACCAAAACTGTTGAGGCCTGGAAATTTGTAGGCGGCAACAGTAAGGGATTCTCCCCAATCAACGTTCCCAACTAGCCCGTTGATTGTTTAGTATAGGGAATCCGTCTGGTTTTGCGGTCTGGCTACCGTAGGTCAAGAAACAAAACAAAGGCTTTAGCAGTTGCGGCCCGGCCCACCGAGTTTTTGTGTTTTTTTTTTACTTTAAGAAATGAAATACAAGTGCCTAACTAAATGCAGGGCGATCAAGATGCAAGGAGCGGTCACAATGTGATGCGCAGGTTCTTACCTCCCGTCTTATGCTCGCAAGCAACTGAATCAGATACAATAGGAAATAAACTAACTATCTAATCTATCCCTAGGGAGCAAAGCTATCATTATGGGTGAGCAATACATTTTGCACATGCATTATGAAGAATCACAGATAGTTGGTACTTCTTTCAAGACACATGAACGCTTACAGACATTTAAATAACTAGATAGCCGATCATTTTATAACAACATCTATTACTCACAGTGAAAAAAATATTCCAGAAACTACTGAAGAACATTTAACAAGAACATAGGTTCAAAACATTAAATACTCTTACAGTAAATGAAACACAGCTAAAAATGAAAGAGTTCCTCTTCAACATTATTCATTCAGTTAAATTGATACATTCCACTTTTCACTCTCTCCGACAGGAAAAATTGCAGTTTCCTTTGCAAAATGAAGTAGTTCCTCTTACAAGCAAACATTTACAAAATTTTCCAGGGAAAAAGCCCTTTTCTCAGTTCCCCTTTCCCCTATGTAACTACCCCTACAGAGTGTTTCATTTTCCCCCCAGACACATGACTTTTCCGCTTCTTGAATGCTTCACATTACGATCTTTTGTGTGCATGCAATCATGAACCACTTGGTAACTGATCCATTTCTACGTATTCATTATTCTATATTTTTTCTTCTACGGCCATGGTTCTCCACGGCGATTCCTTGAGATTCAGTTATACCTCTACCAGAAGGTCCGTCTTTCTTCACACCATGGTAGGTTGACTGGTCTCCTCGATATTCTCTGCAGTCAATCGACAAGCATCATTTGTTTCAAAGGAATCGCAAACAAAGCATTAGATTCTAACAATTGAACGACAATTCCACAAGAAAATGGTCGGGTTCGTCTCTTGTTCGGAGAAGAAAATCGATCGAGCTTTGGGCGGGAAACTGATGAATCGATAGTCGGAAGGAAGTAAGCTCGGAGACCAAAAGGTTCTCCCAGCCACAACGATGGGCAAGGCTTAAGTTGTGGGCCAGAGAAACGCAAGAAAGAGGGGCTTTAAATCGGCCATCGGACGTTTTTGAGCTTCGGAGGCCCGAAGGCTTTCAGAGCCGCAACGGCGGGAAAGAGAGCTCGGAGATACATGAAACGGCTAGGAGAAATAATCAGACGTCGGGCGACTTTAACATCAGAAGTTAAAAGAATCTCCCAGCCGCAATGGTGGACGAGTCAGGGCTACGGGTAAGCGGTTTAAGGTTTAACACGAATCGGACGTCGGAGAAACCTGGAGAGTCGGACGCTGAAAAGATCAGAGAGCCACAACGAAGGTGAAAATGAAACTCACAGCTTCCGATATGACATTAAAAAGAGGCCCGATCACAAGAAAAAAAACAAGTACTCAAACAGTTTTAAGGATCAAGCACGGCTAGGTTCATTACTTCTTCAAAAAGGCAACTCTAAAGAACAACGATTTTCCCCTTTTCTTTTATCGACCAGTAAACTAGACATCCACGACTCAAACCAAAACTGAACAAGGCACGTAAACCGGCTGACATCCATCTTCAAAGTGAAATGAAAATAAGATACGCCCAAGAGGCTCAAGAATTTAACGATCAAACCAATTAAAGATGATGATGAGGGGCCCAGAATTTAAATAACAATAAATTTGCGGAGAACAGTTGCGGCAGCAACAGGATGATGGACTACAAGGGCATGACCACACCTATGGCATCAAACCTAAAGCTATTGAGTGATGCTTGATCAGAGATGGTTGATGCTACAATGTATCATCAGATGATTAGGTCCTTCAGGTACCTAATGAACACGAGACCAGGCATTTCCTTTGCTATGAACACCTTGAGCCAGTTTTTAACAGATCCAAGACATGTTCACTTGATTACTGCAAAGCATATTCTGAGGTACCTGAGGGGTACAATTGATTATGGGATCAAGTACGAGGCAAATCAAAAGATTAATCTAGAGGGTTATGTTGATTCAGATCATGTAGGTAGTGCCATTGATAGGAAGAGCACTTCAGGATGTTGCTATAGTATGGGATCAGGTGTGATATCTTGGTTTAGCAGGACACAATCCTGTGTGGCACTGAGTACAGCTAAAGCAGAGTATGTCGCAGCTTATTCATCTAGTTTTCAGGCAATATGGCTGCGGAAGCTACTGAATAATTTATTGATCTCCATATGGATGGTACTTGTATATATTGTGACAACTAGAGTTACGTGAAGTTGTCAGAGAATCCAGTGTTCCATGACAAGTCGAAGCATATCGAGATCAAGTATCACTATATCAGGGATATGGTGCAGAAGGGAGCAGTGAAGCTCTAGTATGTTGCGACGAAGGAACAAATAGTTGATGTGTTGACAAATCCATTAGCTAGGGTGAAATTCGATTACTTTAGGGAGAAGATTGGTGTTCTCCATATGGAGGTTTCCTCCAAAGGGAAATGATGAGACCTAGAGCCATTCTGACATGGTGAGAGGATTGGTTCCTTCCATGGTCAGATGTAAGGGTTGAGCCATTCTTTCATGGTGAGAGGATTGGTTCCTTCCATGTAAGATGTGAGTGCTGAGCCATTCTAATATGACTGTAGGATTGGTTCCTACATGATCATATATAAGTGTTGAATGTCATTTTTGGAATGGAGGCGGCTGGATAGTTACCGGGTAGCTCAGTCTGGGACTTAGGGCCATTCTGACATGATTGTAGGATTGGTTCCCACAAGATCATATGTGAGTGCACACCCTTTCAAACATGCATGTTTGATTGGTTCCTCGCATGTGTCGAATGTAAGTGTAGAGCCCTTTTGAACATGCATGCTGGATTGGTTCCTCTGATGTGTCAAATATAACTGCTGAGCCTTTCTGACATTGGTTGTCAGATGTAAGTGCAGAGCCTTTTGGCATGGAGGATTGGTTCCTCGCATGGCCGAGTGTAATTGCTGAGCCATTCCGACATTAGTTGATGGATGTGAGTGTTGGGCCTTTCTGATAAGGTTGCGGGGTATGTTATCATATGGTTAGATGTGAGTGCAAGGCATGTCTTTTTTATATGATTATAGGATTGGTTCCTACATGATTAGATGTAAGTGTTGGGTGAGCCATTCTGACTTAGGTTCAGATATAATTGCTAGAAAAGAACTACATGAAGGGTAGGCCTACAACCAGCATGAAAAATGGTTGGATGTGTAGGACTTCCTGTGATCAGAAGAATCATGAGATAGCACTCATGAAGATTCAGTTTTCATGATCTAGCAAAGATGGTCCAAACAGAGGAATGACCCAGATCTAGATTGAGGGATGATCCAGAGCCAGTGATGATGATCTAGATTGAGTGATGATCCAGATCCAGGTGAAGGTGACTTAATGATGAAGGTGACTTGAAGATAGAGATGATTTGAAGGTGAACATGATGAGGACTCGATGATGATCCAGATGATACAGAGAATAAGACTTGTGTTGAAATGTTGGGTTGAGAGAATATATTCCTAGTTAAGAGGGACTGTTAATGTAATTGTAACTTCAGAATGCATTCACTTGTATTTCTTATGTATTGTAACCCGATGTTTATTTCGGGATGTATTTGTAATTTACTTGAGTCATGTCATGCCCCAATGTTCCTATCAGGAAGTTTCTATAATGTAAACAAGTCATGTCAAGTCAAGGTGGTTAACCCTCCTATTGTCTAAGGGTTAAAGTCCCTGTAGTTCCATGGAAGTAGGGTTATTAGACTCACCTAGTGAAGTCATCCATAGTTGGGTTTAGTCAAGTTGATAATTAGTATAAATAGAGAGCTAGCCTCTCGATTTATCACACACTCACTCACACTCAGTTGTATCAAAGAGCTGAGGAAGACAAAGACACTGCGCAAGGAAGATAGAGGTTACTATTATCAGGAGATCATCTTACTGTTTTTGGGTTTCACTTGGGTGCTGATTCTATCTCTGAGGAATTTATGGGGTTTTCTCCATTTATGGTTTCCCCGAGAAAAAAAACTGTGTTCATTGTCTCTTGTGTTTGATTGTTGTGCTTGTTGTTCTCATAGTTTAAAGATCCTAATGTTATGATAGCTTAATGTTAAAAATCTAGCACCAAATACCTTATCCAAATCCGACAAGGATGACCAGATGATCCTTTACCACTCACCTTTAGGTCTCTTTACAATGGAGTTAACCAAGCCTTTAAAATAGGCTTCATTACATGTAATTCCATGGACACAAAACATACTATGGAAAACAAATACAATGCGTCAAACAATCAACTCATGCCCTAGCCCTAAATCTACATCTAGTTTCATAGGTAACTAAACAACCTAGGGTATGCATGCCATTCCACATCTTATAGTCACATGCCCAATTACATATAAAAAACTATATTTTTACAACTCCAAAAAATAATAATAATTTTTCTACCATTACATTTTTTTGTTACCCCTCCCTTACAAATGCCACCAACACTCTCTTCCAAAATATTTGAAAGTCTTTACAAAATATTCGTAAACCATCACACACTGGTTCAAGCATCCATTACTCCAATCAGACCTCCCCATGTAGGTGCTCATCACTTTCGCGCAGGTGCTCTGGATTCTTTATGCATGAACTTCAACACATAGAAGTGTTCAAAGTCAACTACAGCATAAAGCAACCACGCCCTCTTCCTTCTCCTCTATGTAGACTCGAATATGAACCTTTGCTTCACGCTGGCCTCTACGCAGACTCGGATACAAACCTTTGCTTCATGTGGGTTTGGTCTCACCTTTGTAACATCTTGTTGTGAGCTTTTTCACAGATGGCTCTAGTGGACTGCAAACTCTTAACGCTATAGATCTGGGCAATCTCTATCCTCTCCACCATTTTTATTCCAAAAGAAAGCATTCTCCAAACCACAAACAAACCATCAAATAAAAAATTCGAGAGTCCAAACACCAAACTCCTCCAATGATGACCTCTAGTGAGCTTTCTTCTCCATGCTTGCTGACAGTGATTCTCTTCTTGGCAGCTCTCTACATGTGTAGAACCAATCTATGTTCTAGTCTCTCTCGGGCAGTTTTCATTACTCCACATGATCCAGCGTGAGGCACGTTCCTTCACAACTAGTTTGCAGACAGAACTAGTTCACAGTTTGCATTCTTTAGAAAGGATTCCAGGTGCTGTCACCTCCATGCTCAGCAGCCAATGACTTCTAGGAAAATATTTACGCTCAGCACATGGTCTCTTTCAGCACTCTAACTCTAATACCACTTGTTGGGCACTAAGCCCACATACATTGTAAATATGTAATTACAGAAAACAAGAAAGTATAACAAATTTACATAGAACATCCAATGACACAAGAAACAAAGAAGTTACGTGGTTCACCCACTGAATGTGGGATACATCCATGGGACAAGGGAATGCAGTCTTTATTCATCATCAAAAATTGTTTACAAACTATCCTAGAAAGGCCTTAAAACCCCAGTTCAATATCAGTATCAATGGGCCACATATTTAAGCAACCCTTCAGTTACAGATAATTGATTATATCGTTGGTGAAACCACCTTGACCTAAACCATCAATTGGTTGTCATATCCAAACACTTTCGATGTCTTCCCCTTCAACATATTTGACACAGTCTCACATGTCATATCGAAAATATTTTTTATGTCGAGAAAATTTGCAGCCTGCACAAACCAAATGTAACATACCCATTTAGTATATCTAAAAATCTAGAAAAGAAATGGAGTAAATTTTTCTTTGCTTATAACCAAAAGGAATACCATGTTAAACTCCCAAGAGTGTATAGTCACATAATAGAATTTTAACCATTCAACACCATGGATATAAATTCTTACTTGAAATCGAAACTCATTTTAATTTCTTCCTTTATATTTTTACCAAAAATTAAAAGGACAAGTGAGTTATAAGTAACAACTCCATTAAGATGTGCATTAAGGATAAAATGGACAATCCACATTTTACTTTCTGAATTGCTAAATTACTTAGTTATGACTCATTCTATTGATTCATACCATATAGTAAAACACTTTAAGAGACTATTTATTAATTCCATAAGGTCATGGCTATTCGTTAGTGCATTCAAATCTTATTTGCATTCATGTAGTTATACATTAAGAAATCAGCTTGTTCATTAAGCAAGTAGTAATTGATTTCTCACTTAAATAGAAACATTATATGTATTTCAATATCAAGCAAAACTCAATCTCACATTAAACACAATATCAACTAAAATAGAGATGAAATACATAACATGTATAGATAAGAGAAAATACACCAAATATACGTGGTTCACCCAATCCATTGGTTACATCCACCAAGGGGTCACATCTTGTGACATTATTTCATTAAAAGGGTTACAATCCCCAATATAAATGTTGCCATAATATTTGTGTCTCTCGTGTATACTTTTTCATAGAGAGTATCTCTAAACTATGTAGGTCAATACAACTAGGGGTTCTTATTAAATTATTCATTGAATACGAATGGATCGATCACCAATTCTTTATGTAACATAACAAATAAATATTGTTTCTAACCATGTGAAGTCTTAATATTGACCACTTCCCTTTACTTATTCCTTCGTTTATTGTCATGTAAGCTCTAACCTATCTAGGGCTAGGGCTATGCTGACGCTGGTCAATACATAATCTATAACACAAGTCAAACAAACCTAGTGTGTGTTCCTAAAGCACTCTAAGAATCTACCCTACATACATATAAAATATATCCTTTTCAATCCAATATACTCCCTCTTTGAACCATAGAGTAGTATCTTTACTCTGCCCTATTGAAAATGCCTTCTGCCAAGTTGATTGTGTATCTTCTTATCATACCCTTAAAGTACATCTAAGTTGGGATGATGTAAACATGGATATCTATACTTATTTCATGTAAAATTCAAAGATACACACTTAAGTTCCTATCAAATTAATATAGGTATAGGTCGCTTGGCGGCTATTCACTCTAGCCAGTAACTATACATATAAGCTCAGAGTTTTTTTGAATACTAAGGAAAAGGAAACAAAACTATAATATAATACTTAAATCATATCATTACTTGACATAGTGTTACTTGACCACTCTTTCTTATCCCATTAATTATCATTAATGAAATACCAATCATCAATAGGTACGTCGTGGATATGCATCGTTTGGACTGCTCCTGTAATTTTGATGAGTCTGTCAGTGAATACCTTCCTGAAAATATTTTATTCCCTGCTAAACATATAAGTATTTTTGCTACTACCAGGTCGTCTGGCAGCAGAAGAGTATGGTAATCGGTTCACTAAGTTATGCACATATGTACATTTTTCCCTCTGACCAGCAACTATGGATAAACTAGTTCACAAAATTAAACTTAAGTTATAAATCCTAGATATGAGTGTTGTGCCAACACACAGATATAATTATCATACCTCTCATATCTGGTTGTAAAAGAAAAATGCCAAAGACGGAGCTCAGATTTCCAATAATCCATATCTAGAGGAAAGTAACGCTCACTAAAACGGCCAGTCCCAATTGATGATCTAGAAACTATAAGGAAAAACATTTGAATCCATAAATAATGCAATTTGTAGCCTTAAACCAATCGAGAGGGTTCATAAATAAAGCAATTGTGCACATCACATGTAGTATGGAATCACAATCGGGTTCTGATTTGTAACCCTCAAATGTTGGATCATGCATACATGCATACAAGAAACAAACAACCTCAAACAAGGCTCAATGTAGACATGGTAATAACCTCCTATCAGAGCATTGACAGTCATAAATATGGACAATAGGAAGCATTTTTCTATGAGGTTATCACTCGTTAATGCCGACATTGGAAAAACTAAAATGCAGAGTCAAAATTCCTAAATGCAGGTTAATAATAAATGATCAAAATGTAGCTCATGGAGATGCATATTAGGTTACTCTATTTGTCAAACACATCCAAGGTTGGTTTTAGATCTGAAACGAAAACCAAAAGAAAACCTGGAATGCAAGATCAATATTCTACGGATCTGAAGGTTAATTCAAATCGTCAATTTGACATACGATAGAAGCAACTCCATAAGAAAACGAATAATTCCATCTTGAAATGAGAGCCAAGAAAAACAAATAAATATATAGATATACTCGCAGCAAAGGAAATGATAACAGTATTTTTGTAACAATTCTATCATTGCAGGCTAAGAGAAATTCGTAAGTAGAAAACTCCCAAAAGCATGAACCAGGATGAAATCTTAATACCCAGTTGAAATCGTTGAGATCATTTTGCAGGAGGGTTGGGGTCATATTCCTCTTATAAGCAAAGAGAACAATGCAGATATCACTCTCTCAAGAAGCGCAGAGATCATTTTATGACAGAGCTCATGCTCTTCTTGCGCAGAGATCTATTTTCTCAAAATGCCATATCTCTCCCCCCCTACTTCCTCCAACATCTAGAAATATAAACTGGTGAACCCCCAATGACTCCATAATCAATGTTTATCCATCCCCGTAACGCCTCCAAAATCAGTGGCCATAATCCAAGGTAATTAAAGCCTCCATGTTCAACATCTCTCAAATAGTTAATATCAGTCAGAGGAGTTTAAATGACGCCTCAAAAATTAATGTCTAATAATGAGGTAATGGGTCCAAAACCTCGACTATTACTCATGGTAAATTAATACTCCATCAATATGGGTATCTTTCTCTA
>LPNX011004467.1:21989-100730 GCA_001517045.1 Pseudotsuga menziesii | reverse complement strand
AGCCTTATTGGGTGAACGTTTTCTACTCCTAAAACCACTTTATGATATATTTGTACTTTACATGTTGGATTTACTCTTTGGTTATCAAAGTCTCTTTTCTGCGAAAATTCCCTCATGTTTGATCCCTAGGCTCTTGCATATCCGCAATAAGTAAATTACCAATTAAGCACATGAGCAATTGACTAGTGTCTAAAAAGTGGCTTAGGGTTGAAGGTGAGGAGGGTGGTTGGTTCCCTCATCAACACCACGATGATACTCGATTACCTTTACTCGACCTCCTAGTTTTCGCTTATTGTTTACCCTTCCCTATTGGTTTAGTTTCCAGTCAAATTTTTTTTAGTGCACCAATGTTTCTTTGTTCTCCTAAATCTATAGATTGAGGAAATTAATCACGTACTTACTGGGTTTTACTATTGGGGCCTTGGCCTTGAGCTCCTTACCAGAGAAACAAGTACAATAACATTAAATTATTACAAAAAATACTTAGGGCTTATAAAAGGGATATTACACTAAAATGCTTAATAAGCTATATTTCTCATAAATATAAAAAAATATTTATAAATTGGATATGAAAGCACATATGCATGTAATTACTAAACAAATCCATAAAAGTATTATAGAACACAAAATCACCGACAAAAAATTAAGCGTATTACTCTATCTCACTTGAAATGGAAGCACTCGATTTATTGTTTATGTAAGTAGATTAAATCAAGGATATTAAAATTCAAGGAAATAAATCCTCCAAAAAAGACTTCAATTATTGAAATAACAAAATAATTTTTAGAAATAATTTACATAATATCTCCCCTAAACTAGGTTGTAGAGGACATCACACATTTCGATGCAATTAGAAAGGAATGTACCCAAGGGTTCCATTCTTTCTATGGAACACTTCATAAAGGCAAAACACATCAAAGAGATGGAGGCTAGGAATATATAGTAACCGAGTAATCCATCAAACTCAAAAATAAGAAAACAAAATAGTTTTCTTACTTTTGGGTTCTTAAGGGCACGTTTCTCAAATACACAAATAAAAATATTTTACAAACCATTCAAATATTTTGGTTCACTATTCAAGTATACATACTTTGCAAACCATGACTCAAGCTCTAAGATACTTTATTATAATAATCAAACATTTGGCAAAGTTTATACAACTAAAAGACTATGATATTAGAAATCTAGAATACCTAATACTTTTGTTTCCATATTGTAAAGTACTCATTGAAAAATTCATATATATTTTCAAAACATCAAAATAAGAATCTTGAATCTTATTTTGGAAATTAAACTAACATATAAACAAAAAAAAACATAACTAGTTCTTCAAAAAAAATCTCAAAACAAGAAAAATCATTTAATTCATGCTTCCTAAAAGACATCCATAAAGAATCCCCTATTTTATAGAGTATGCAAATAAAATAAATTTAAATGCTAGCTCTCAAATATATTAAAAATCTAAATACAAAATTTTGAGTGTAGATACTCCTATATTTAAATGGACCTTAAGTCACCATTAAAAATAATAGAAACACTACAATTCTTTTAGGAAAAAATATCTACATTATTTAAAAGAAATCATGAATACAAACAAATCCCAAATTTTTTACTACATGCAAAAAGTAAAAAAAATTCAACTCATTGGGCTCAAATATATCTAGAAAATGACCAAAAGAACCTAATTAGCCATTGAAAACAAAATATTAGCCCCGCAATAATTTTATAAATATGATCATCACACAAATGTTTTAAGAAACCATATAATTGAAAAAATAAATAAATTAACCTTCAAATACAAAAAATCAAATTAGTCAAAACATAATCCAAGCTAAGAATCAAACATATAACCTACCTTGAGAAGTAAGTTAATTGTTGCACTATTCTACATGGACTAGTGATTACACTCCAATAGCTCACAATGATTGCAAAATATGTAGTGATCCATGAAACTCTAAATTACCCTACTCAAAGGGAATTGGTAAAGCTACGTACAACTTCGGCTCATGGTAAGATCCTTTTACTCCACCTCAATATGCATTTCAAAGAAGATAGGCTATGCACCTTTTGTTATAGACAACAACGCTTTTTACATAGTACAAATGGATCACAAAAATAAAAGAAAATGAAAGAAATTTAAAAAATTATAAAAACTCTACAATTTTAATATCATAAGAAATTCCATAAAAAAAACTTTTTAACAATATTTAAAAGACAAAGCTTCCACTTTTCTAAATCAACTCCAAGAAGAATATAATAATCTATCAAAAATCAACTAAAATATACCAAAAATGAGAGAAATTCTATTTAAAATAAAAAAGAACTTATGGCCCCTAAAAATATTAATCTAAACGTTTTAATCTTTTAAGTGAGAAAAATACTATTTTTTTTAAAACCTATAGCTCCGCAAAAGTGCTCCTTTAACCTTAATCTTTTAAGACTAAGAAATACCTCAAAAAGCCACACTTCAGAATACATTTAATTAAGTTGCACATAAGTACTCATTTCAACCCCTTAATCTCAATCTTAATGAGTAAAAATACCTCAATAGTGAAGGGGTTACAAGAAACTGGAAATTTAAAAAGACTAATTGTAGTCAACACAACTATAGTTTTTGATATCCTTAGATTGGATGGCCACGGTCTCACTCACTTCGAACAAGTGGTCATGTGAGCTCTTCAAAATCACCATGGATTGCGTGGCCATGGCTACCTGTAAAATACTTTCATTAATTCCATGGAAAGGAAATGTTATCTGTCATTAATTTCATCCGCCATTTCATACCATACATTGAGTCAGTGACTTCTGTATCAACTTTACTTTCCATTTTCTTCTGCAAAGTGCATGGTAGATATGATGGAAAGGTTGGAGTTACATAATGATGCTAAGCATGCTTCGATATCACAATGAATTTTTTAATTTTAGGCTTTGGGAGGGAGAGAGATTTCAAAAATTAGGACCAACTTCTTAAGTAATTTTATTTTTATTTATTCTATTTTTTAGATGGGAAAGATTAAAATAAATCACTTTTCTATTATTTATTATAAATTTGGCATGGGTGTATGGAATTTTAATTTTATTTTTTATGATATCGATTGGGGTATTGGCTTAAAAATGGTTAAGAAATAAAATTTGTTTTAAGGTATAAATTTAAATTATAATAAAATTTTTGATAGGTTGTATAAGTAATATTCATAAAAATATGTCATGTTATAATTTAAATTTTAGTTAAAATATAATGAAACTAGAATAGTAATTGAATTTTGAAATTTATATGATAGTCAATCTTAAATTTTAGTTAAATTATAATGAAACTGGAATCATAATTAAATTTTGAAATTGATATGATAGTCAATCTTAATAATGTATGAAATTTTGATAATATATGAAATTTAAATCATAAAGAAATTTCCATAATGTATAAAAAAATTATTGTGTTTTTATTAAATTTTTAATAAGAAAATGTTATTGTGTTATAGTTGTATATATGCCTTCGCACATATTAAGTCAAATCATATAAGTGCATTTATATTTAGATATAGACAAGTTTTTAAATTTCAAAATTTAAGTCAAGTTATATATATACATTTATACTTAGATATAGAAAAGTTTTTAAATTTCAAAATTATGGAATCCAAGGGGACACGAGACCATGGTGCCCATCTATCATTAGGTTGGTGGAGAGTTGTCTAGAATCTAGACATACATAGTCTTGAGGTGAACATGCCAACATTTTTTTAGGTTCAATGGGAAAAGAGAAAGGCGACAACATGGTGAACATGTCAACTTGTCTGGGCTGGTTAAGTGAACATACAATAACTTCTTAAGATAGTGGAGAGATGTCCAAATTTCAAATCTTGACATGTTGAATCTCAAGGTGAACATACCAATTGTTTATGTTCAATGGGGAAAGAGGAGGGAGACAACATATTGAACACCCCAACTTCATAGGTTAGTTAAGTAAACATACAATCATTACTTAAGTTGGTGGTTATTTATGATTCATAAGAAAATAAAAGTTTTTAAAATTAAAATAAGCCTAATAACATTATAAATTTGTGAAAAAAAATCAAATCCAAAACTCCATCACATAATTCTTTACCATGTCTAAATATTATATATATATATATATATATATATATATATATATATATATAATGCAATTTAATTTGAATTTTAAATAAAAAGTTAAAATTCAATTTATTAAGAAAATTAAAATTTAGTTTACTCCACTCTCCTATGTATAAATACATAGTAAAAGATTTATGTGTAAAAACTGATCAATTAAAAAACTATAGAGATAAAAGG
This sequence comes from Pseudotsuga menziesii, assembly GCA_001517045.1. Taxonomy (NCBI): domain Eukaryota; kingdom Viridiplantae; phylum Streptophyta; class Pinopsida; order Pinales; family Pinaceae; genus Pseudotsuga; species Pseudotsuga menziesii. Next base: position 96,422 of record LPNX011004467.1, on the reverse strand, counting down.
TTATGATTACTAGTGGCCAATTGTAAAAGGGAATAAACAAGAGAATCAAGGGATTCCATTTTTTTAGGGCATCCAATGAATACATAACCCTATATTCATTTGTCTCTAAACGACAATCTTCAAACAAGACTCATAACACTATAAATTTGTGAAAAAAAGTCAAATCCAAAACTCCATCACATAATTCTTAACCATGTGTATATTATATATACATATAATGCATTTTAATTTTAAATTTGAATGAATAGTTAAAATTCAATTTATTAAGAAAATTAAAATTCAGTTTACTCTACTCTATAAATACATAATAATAGATTTATCTGTAAAAACTACCCAATTAAAAAACTAAACAGATAAAAGGTTATGATTACTAGTGGCCTATTGTAAAAGGGAATAAATGAGAGAATCAAGTCATCCCATTTTTTAGGGCATCCAATGAATACATAACCTTAAATTAAAATCCAGCTTATTTAAAACACACTTAATAATATATTTAAAACAGATAAAATAATAAATTTATTTGTATAAAAAAGATAAATAAGAAAGTTAATGATTACAGGTGGCCAATTGGAAATGGTACATTATAAATGAGAGAATCAAGCGATCCCATATTTAAAGGGAAACCAATACATAATCCTATGGCAAAAAATACTCTACATGTTGTACAGCATTAAATGCGAGGGCCGTCACACTATCCACCGTTGGATCTTACTTTGGAAAGGATCCTACGGTGGACAGTGCTACCGCAGTCACATTTAATGCTCTACAGCATGTAGAGTATTTGTAGCCTAATCCTATCACAGCAACGTTACGGCCCCAACATCTTCTCGGGCACTGTGGAAACAAATTAAGACAAACAAAGGGCACTGTGGAAACAAATTAAGACAAACAAAGGAAATATGAGAGACATAAGCCCTAGCTAGGTGGTGTGGTGGTTACATGGTGTTTGAGTCCAACTCGAGCGAGAAAGCCAGATATATCGATCAGGTAGCAGTTCTTTTCATTTTGTCAATGTTAAACCCTGCCAAGTGGCCTCCCTTCCTGTGAATCATCCTCCTAAGCTATTTAGGAGTTAGGCCTGACCTCAGGGGACTATTGCCTTCTTGTAAAAGCTGGGAAGAAGCCTTAAAGAGCTGTCTAGAGTTGACAAATCGTGTAAGGTGCTGCTATTATTGTCTTGGGTATTTCTTATCAGCTGGAGTGAGTGCAGTCATTGATTGTTACTGAAAAAAGTTGAGATTGGCCTCAACATTTGAGGAGCATCAGCATTCAAATAAGTAAGAAATCCTGATGCCCACTACCCTCTGAATCAATTCCTTATGCATCTACATCTGTTTTTCTGTGATATAATTATCTGAATATGCATTTGTCTTTCTCTTATATAATTATCTGCATATGCATCTGTTTTTCTCTGATATATTTGTCTCCATGTAATTTTATTGCATAGTCAAGTATAGCATCATGTTTTAATGCTTATATTTCTGTTTGTGTATCTCTGAAAGAAAAGCACTTATGCATCTATTGATTCTGTCATATTAAAAAATGGAATTTGAGTTTCATTGATGCCTTGCACTATGTGCATAGTTTTTCTCTGATATAATTATGTGTATATGCATCTGTTTTTCTTTGATATATTTGTCTTCGTGTAAATTTTATTGCATGCTCAAGTATGGCATCTTCTTTTAATGCTTAAATTTGCATTTTTGAAACTGTGAAAGAAAAGCACTTCTGCATGTATTGATTCTTTGAAGGCCATGCTCAAGTATGGCATCATCTTTTAATGCTTAAATTTGCATTTTTGAAACTGTGAAAGAAAAGCACTTCTGCATGTATTGATTCTTTGAAGGCCATATAAAATGGAATTTGAGTTTCAGTTTCATTCATCTTGATGCCTTGCACTATGTGCATAGTTTTTCCTTCTCAGCAAAGTTGTTGGCTGTGTTTTAGCTTGTACTGAATATATCACAATATCAGTAGGCACTCATTTTGGTATTTTGTGAAGCTTTTATTTAAATTTCTCCTGTACTGATACACACCATGTTCACTTCTGCAGTACCCACTTTGAGGATATACATCCTGAGATATATAGAAATATTGGGTTACTCTTGATCTGTGATCGGTAGTGTTTTGTGGACCCAGTTCACTTTATTCGAAGTACTAAGCACAATGAAGTCGCAGCAGCAGTCAGAGTTGCAGAAGAATGAAATTCTGATCCCTAACAAGCTCTCAGAGAAACAGTTCAAGAGGGGGAAAGAGTCTGTTAGATATAGAGGTGTCTGCACACATCCGTGGGGCCGTTTTGCTGCAGAAATTTGTGACCCAAAAACCAAAGAACGACGGTGGCTTAGAACCTACGACACAGCAGAAGAAGCAGCATGCGCTTATGATTTTGCTGCAAGAGTCATGAGGGGGATCAAGGCACGAACCAACTTCATATACCTCACTTCAGAGCACTGTATGTTATCAACACCAACTCCTCCTTCATCTCTTACTGGTTCTATGTTTCCCACTAATATCAAAGATCCATTTTCACACAAGCCTCAAAAGCTGCAAGACTCGTGGCATGATTGCTTATGGCGAGATTCCAGCACCACAAGGCCTGGCCCTTGTGATGAAGCCAAACAACAGCAGTAGAAACAACAGTTCAGTGTAAATGTTGATTACAACATGCTCGGAAACACTGTTAGTTCCTGGAGGCCATCAAATAATGAAATTGAGAACAATAATAACCAGTTGCTTGCGGGAGTTGATTCCAGCAGCGTGGTTCCCGTCTCTCTTCCTAGAGATCATCATAGCATTAATGCCAGGACTTGGCAGAACTTGCCCCTAGCTGATCCTCTCCTCTTCTCCTTATCAAAAAATGTCATTCATCATACCCATCGTTCTACCATTCCATCCCCGGTTTCTTCATCCACCACTTGTTCCTCAGTTACAAAAATCTCTGATCATAATCCCGCCTTCAACAACAATATAACTATCCCTCCAGAGAATGCACTCCCACTATCAAATCCCGTTGAAAGTGTTTATTTTCTTCCATGCTTAGAAGAGCCTGCTTCTGATGTATGCAGTCCGGTGTCACCATATAGTTATACATTGAGCTCTAATGTGGAACACCAATTTCAAAACCTTGCAGATAGTAATGCTCATTCAGATTCAGGCCTGTTTGACCAGATCATTAGTGGGTATCTTCCCATGTCTGTCTCTGCAACCAGCCCTGCATCCAGTCTTTGCATCCCAAAGTACTTCAGCAATAACAACACCCTGAATTGTGTTGTTTGTGTTCCTCAAGAGAATTATTCTACAATCACTCCTACCTGCAATGGCTTCAACACAACTGATCATATCATGGCATATCTAGAAAGGTTCATTGAAATGAATTATATTGGTTTATACTTCAATCCAGAACCACAACAGCAGCCGCAAGATCAGCCGCCGCCACAAGATCAACTACAGCAGCAGCAGAAACTAGAGGCAAACAATTTCAACAGCACCCACTTTTCAGCTCCCTATCCATACAATGATTATTTATTCAGCATGCCACCTATTTCAGATGCTCTTGAGGAAATTCTACATCTAACTCCAGAATTGTTTGATTCACAGCAGTATGGCAATGGTTATTATAGTTAATAATCCCTTTCTATTTGCTTTACATTTCCATTTTCTGACCTGAAGCCTGTTTTTGGACATCGCGGAGAGTAGAAGTTATGGATCACAGTGTTAATTCATTCATGTATGGTTTTGTTGCACTGAGATATTATTGTTTCGGCTGCTCATACCAGAATGAATTCTCATTATCATTAACCTGTTATATTCAGTTTCCTCCAAATGTACAGGTTTTAAGTTCTAATTAAGCTTATCAAGCTCTAATTAAGATTATCATTATATCTCTGTGTATGAAATCTTTGCTCCTTCATGCTTTATGGCATTTTTTTTTACTTTGAATATCAATCCATTTAACCATTTTTTTGTTGAAAAATAGAAGAATCAAATGGATATAGCAAATGTTACAGACCTGCATGCTCTTGTTTGTTTTCGTGAAAAACAAATCTAAGGATTTTTTTGAACTACAGTTTTCTGATGAATATGATAGATTTCCACCTCATACTGATTCAAAAATTCAATATAAAAATAGTAAGATGTATCTTATCCCATGGCCATTGCCAATATTCTTCAAAACATAAACAATTTTCTATGTGCGTGAGCAAAGATATTGCGAAGAGAAGTCTGAGTGAACTTTCTATGTGCGCGAGAAAAGACATTGCGAAGAGAAGTATGAATAAACAGAAAGAACTTTCTCTTTGTGTGAGCAACGAGCTTGCAGAGAGAGATATCACAAAAGAGCTCGGATGGCATTTACTTATATCGGTGCGCATTACCCAAATTACCCGTGCTATGAGCCTTTCTATGTTTTTAATTAAATTTTCCTTTAATTTCTATGTTTTTAAACTTTTTTTTTCTTTCAATAGTTAACATAAACATAATATATGGTTTTTAGGGTTTTATTGTTTTATAGATTTTTACCCAATATCAGTGAATTTTAGAAGGCAATATGGTTGCCATACCACTCATGTGGGACACAATGTGTAAGCGCGTATGAAAAACTAGTATGGGAATGTAGGCGTAACATCATGGGAGCAATATGGTCGCCATGAGGGCCACAATGTGCAAGGGCGTATTGAATGTCTGGTATTGAAGGAGGGCATGTAGGCATGTCTTTAACTTCATGGGAGGACATGATCTATTCCATATGAGAAGAATAATAGGAAGAATAATTGGTATACTTTGGCCATCCTTAAAAAGACATGTACCTTCAAACTATCTAACAAAGAAGCACACAAGTCAATCAAGAAGAGTCTGGTATATTTAGACCATCATTAACAAACACGGTTGACTTCGTTGCTTGTGTGTTGGATAACTTGAACGTACATGTTTTTTAAGCTCGGGTGTATACTTCATGGGAGGATATGAACTATTGCACATGATAAAGATAATGTATAACCAAAATCACATAGTTATTGTATCATATACTTTCTAAAGTTTATGATATCATAAATATATTAATTTATTGTAAGACATTTACTCATAACTCAAAATATAAAGAAAAAATGTTGACATGACATGATAAGATTTATGTTGTAATCTTCATGATATTTATAGCGTACTTTTTATGTGTAAAAAAGATACATAATATATAACTAAGATATTATTATAAAAAAATGTTTAAAGCATTGTGTAAAAGCATAAACTAGGAATTCCTAGTTTAAGGTCTTCTCTCCATAGATCATCAAGAAAAGAGGTCTAGGCTAACTTGCTTTAGAAGGGTGCATCTTTTAGTGGAAGTGGATTCAAATTTGGAGAAGTTTCATTTTTCTTTAGTGCGGAACACTACGGATACTATGGGACAATGCATGATGAAACTAGGGCATCCAATTTCAAAATATTCCCACCATAGTTTTCAGAAAATGACCTCACTCAAAAACTCTCTCTGAAAAGGCACATCTTTCTATGAAGTCAAAATTGAGTTGTGAGAATTTTTATTTTTGGACTCATCTCTTGTGCAATGGGAAACTGGGGCATGGAGTTTTTGTAGTTTCCCTCCACCAAGTTTAGGAAAGGACTTCAGTGAACAACTCACCTGAAGGAGGCATATCTTTATATCAACCCAAAATTCCAAAATTCCATGTTTGAAAAATTAGTGTTTCTCTTACAAACCCTAGATGAGCTAGCTCACGAATGAGGTAGGGCACTTCAAATTGGTGAGATCTAAATATTTATTATTTCCATTTGAGGTTCTCATTTCAAAATGATTCATCACACCGAGGTTGATTACACAAGTACATATGGCTCAAAACTTCCACGAAATATTGCCACAAATAAGTTAAAATCAAAATTTTCATGGATAAAGAGATTAAAAAAATTAAAATAAATTTTATGGCCGCTCATAATCATCGCTATAGCAATGGAAATAATGTTTTGTTACTATAGCGACGAAAGTTCGCTGCAATAAAAATGAAACCACATGGTTCATTGCTATAGTGATGATAAAGTTAACACGTGCAACATCAACGATCATTAGAGTTATGCTCATTGACTTTTTGTTGCTGTTGAAATTTGACTATCTTGCATTTTCACTAGAAGTGCCAAAATCATTGATCTATAAACACTAATACAAAATGAGAGATAAGTGACAACAAAATGGTCAAAATTTGCATATAAATGACCACTTTTGATTTGGCGATGATTGTTGGCTAATTTTCAGTCTCTTAACACGCGGCAAAATATGTGGTCATATTTAGTTTTTCCATTTATTGGTTGTATTGTGGTAATTAATTTGGTTGTGTATTTGGTTATTAATAGGTCATTAATTGATCATATATTTGGTCATTAACTATCACAATTAATGACAAAATATATGATCAAATTAATGAAAAAAATTGGCCAAATTAATAACCACAAGAAAAGCATTAAATGACCAAACTAAATATGACCATTTTTTGTCACGTGATAAGAGACCAGTAATTAGCCACCAAAATTTTCATTTGATCATTTATATGTGAAACTTGGTCCTTTTTGTCGCTTATATCTTATATTTTGGTCACTAGTTTAGTCATTCTATATGCAAATTTTGAGAATTTTGTTTGGTCACTTATCTTTCATCATTTGGTCACTTCTCTCTCATTGTCTCGCGACTAATTTAGTCATTTTTAACTGATATTGCAATACCATTAGGGCATAAAGGACTCAAACCACAAAACTCATGCTTATAAGGAAAGCACTCTCGAATTGAGCTAGCATCCTTTAAGAATTTGAGAGCCTAACTTATAGAGTCCTCTATAATGGTAAAAAAATTCAATCCCTCAAAATATTCGAAATATCATTAAGAATATAACCCTGAATATCATTCAAAGCATAAAAATAATAGAGAAAATTTGAAACACGAGAAAAAACCCCAAAGTAAAGTGTTGGACAAAAATGGCATATAAGTCCTCATTAGGGTTCCTATCTAAGTCCTTATGTAGATAAAAACCGAATGATGGAAGAAGTAATAGAGTACAATGTAGATGCAATATCCTGAATTTTGGACCTAACACTTATAGGCATGTACCTATTGATTATGATGATTATCTTGATGTTTTATTTTTATATTGGGTAGAAGACCCCACTGCATATGAACATGATGATTTGTTTTATATATATTGGGCGTAAGCCAATTATTGATGATATATGTATATGCTTGTTTGTGTTGGGCATGGACCCTCAAGCACATGATTCATGAGATGTTTTGTGTTGAGCGAGGAGCTTTGGAGCACTTGAGTGATTAATGATTTATGTTGAGCGAGAAGCTTTTCAGCACATGAGTAATTACCTTTGTGTTGAGTGAGAAGTTCTGGAACACATGAAAAGATAATTGTATGTGTTGGGGATTAAGTCGTGGAGCCTTCAATGTTGATGTAGAGCATAAGATCTAGATCATGAGATCCTTGGCCATTGTATCCCTAGGCATATCATACAAGTACATCCTAGCACCAGTGTTGAGCGAGGAGATATGGAATTGTACTCAATTGTAACTCCCTTTTAAATTGTTTAGTATTGGATCTGGTAAGGGCTAGGAGTTACTCAAAAGAATTTAAGTTCCGAGTGAAAACGACTCGATAAAAATATTGATCTCATCATACTTATTTATAAGTGATTAAATGAAACTTCGAATTTCTGTATTCACATCAAAGTACTGAAGAGATATCACGTTATATAAGGGAAATCCAACAAGCAAGGATGTTTAGAGTTGCCTAGACTAATAGAACTAAACCATCTACCTACTTGACCTTAATGAAGAAGTGTCGTTAAGTCTAGGGATCATGGTATATAATGCCCAAAGACAAATGTTAACAAAGTGTTATATTGTTATGAACTTTATGGATTGTATGTATAAAGAATTAAATATAGTAATAATATAAATAAATGAAAGAAATAAGAGAACTGCCATCAATTATTATTTATTATTAAAGATTAATAAATAGTATAATGTCTATGAAAGTCCAACTAGGAACTAGTAGAAAATTCCTAAGTTAAAATATTAATAACTACCCAAAGTAATTGAAAAGGGTTAAGTCAAGAAACCAAGTTTTCTTGATTTAACTGTCTCTTTGACTAAAAAATTTGTCTATAAATACTCAAGCCAAGGAAAGGCTTGGGGGTTCTTATTTTTATCTCAAAGAAATATTATTTTGCCTATTTTTTCTCTTAAGTGATTTCTTGGAGAATTTTTTTCTGCAAGGAAAAGAAGAATTGATTCAAATCTGAATACGAGTTAGAAAACCCTACCATAGGAGCTCTAAGGTACTTGCATGTTGGAGTCCATCTTGGGGGGATCCATATTTAAATGAGGAACAGTTTCAGGTCATGGTTGGGTGGAACGTGGTAGTTACCAATTGATTTGGTGATCAAAGAGAGGTCAGGTCTGCATTGAATTGTTAATGCTCGTTATTTGAGTGCAGGTTCAACCATTAACAGAGATTCAATTTCAGGTATGAAGCCCTAGACTATCTATGTTAATTTATATATTTATTGCTATTTATGCTAGGTAAATGATTTCAATACCCTTTCTAATCCTTTATGATTTATTTTTTGATTTGAATCTGTTAGGGTTCGCATTTCTCAAATATTAACCTTAGACTGCAAATTTTATCATATGTTGTATGTTATGAGAGTTTCTACCTTTAAGTTTGTTTCTATATGATTTCAATACTTGGATTATGCTTACTGTAAACTAGGTTTTGATTTTCAGTTAAGAATATATTTTTTCTTTAGGCTTTATTACTCTACTGACATATTTCATTTGTAAACAGAGGCTTACCTTACATTTCTTTAAAATAAACTAGTTCAAAAGTATAAGTTAAATATGTATATATATATTTCTGTTAGTAACAAAAATTTCTTATCATACTTTCTTTTCTTTGCGTGAATGCCTGGTGTGCCCATAAGTCTCTCAATATTGACACTAGGCTCTGATACCACTTGTAATCTCCCCAAAAATTGAAAAAAAAAATTATAGGCTGGTGAAAACTACCCCAAAGGGGATCATTATTACTCTTGCAGAATTACACGCGCTACTTATACTTTTGATCTCTTCAGAAATTTTCCATACTGTATTGTTAATCTCTTATCCATTCAAGGATTATTAGTTCGTTTACTTCTTATGTCTTAATTCTGTTCTTTAAACTATTTATACATCTTAGTTATTACTGTTGGTGAATTAATGAATTTTATATATCATTGTTTTACTCATGCACATGTGTACCTTGTTTATTTAATAAAAACTAACTTAACTTTGTTGATGGGAACAAAGTGGTGGAGTGGTGGGACTTGTTCTCCCCTAACAATCTGAGAGGAAATGTATTACTTGGTTACATAGGCTTACTTAGTTCAATCGAACTAAGGCACCTCTTTTATTTACTTACGCAATTCATTACTTTGCGATGGGATCTGGTGTAAAGTGTGGTGACAGTATTGATCCTAGAGGACCTGCTCCTAGTTGTTATGCTTCTTATAGACACGGTTTTCTAACTTGGTAAGTGTCATTATCGTCAATGTAACTGCTATGTATAAATTTCCTGTACACTAATTAATCTTCGTTATGTTTTAAATTCACTAGTCTATAAGTCATTAATACATTTTACGTTCTATATATATTTTAATTATACATATTAACATCTCTTATGTTCCTTTATTTGGAAGGGTATGATATTGGCTCCAGAGCAGATCTTTGATTTTTTTATGAGGGTTAAAAAGTATAACATGGCATATTGCATATGCCATGTTCACTAAGTGTTTAAGCTTAACACATCTCATATTAGACTTTAATATAAGGATGTAAACCTAAAGTGTATATCATTTAACTTCTAAGGGGTGTGCCTTATGGAATTACACCTTGGGCTAACGCATCCTATGGACTATGTACTACTGTAAACTTACCATAATGAAAATGTTGTAACATGTTAACATTTGGATAACGTTTGGGTGGCGAAACTATATTGTATGGTATAAACATATGGTAGCAGGGTTTAAGCTTCAAGTGAGAGGTGGTCACATTGTAATGCAGCAAAACAAAACTATGGAGAGTGGGTTTTAATGTGGATTTAATGGTTTCTAGCTAGTGCATTCAATGCATTTGGTGAAACACGACAGCCCTCCCTTAGGATTGGCTCACGATGGTTGTGTGTGTTGTTTGTCATTTGGGGTTTTGCACTTTGGCTTTGCATAGAGGGAAAACCATGGAGATGACCTCTATACTATGAGGTATGTCCACATTGGTTTTAACACGGCTACACATTGGTTTGGTTTAACGTTTGTTCATGGCCATACTTCTCATCCATCATTTGGGTTGTGTTTACAGGTACCGAAAGGGAATGAGGAGCAGCGTGGCTTTCTTCTATGGGCTCCAAACGTTTACACTCATTGCTTTGGTAATCCTATGAGCGAGTTTTTACTTGCTACCCTTCGGCCCTCTTGGGAAGAATGCGCATAGATTTTTGTTTGGATTTGGGTTTTATGCTGTGGATTTCGATTTGGGGTTTTAAATTTCACCTCTGGGCATACGATTACAGACTTGGGTTTTGAACAATGTTGAAATGGTTTTAGTCGTGGGTGAAGTCGCACCCGCTCTGGTTCTATATATAAATTTGGGTTTGTAAAATTTACTTGGGTTGTTAGCAGTGAAAAGAGGAATGTTTGGGCTCCTAGCATACTTGGTTTTGGTTTATGCAAATCGTGTTTTCGTTGGGCCATTTTAGCCATGGGCTGCACCATTGCATGCAATGGTGCGTTATCCCATTAACATGCCTTTCTAAACTTGTTTATAAATTTTAATATAATGACTCTCGAGTTTAGTTGGAAAGCATTTGAATATGGATGACTACTGTTTTGATTAATTGATTACCATGGTTTAACTTATGATGTGCATAGCATGATTTCGTTGCATTTATTCTGTGGTTATGGTTGATTTATGTGGGAATTCACCAACTTGAAGGTTCTATGTATTACGAAGTTACTTAGTTTGTAATGTAAATATATAGACAACGTGGGTATAGGCTATGCTATGAATGGAATGCCCCTTCCCATCGTGTTGCGATAGTATAGCATAGAGTTAATTTGATCGAGACTGTGTATTAGATTTAAAGTTTGGCCGAGGTCATTACTTATGTGAGTGTTGTGCAATCGTTGGTTTCGTAGTTCCAACATTTAAAAGCCCTTAATGGAATTTTTTGTTTAATATGTAATGGTTGTATTTTAATAACCACAACCCACATACGATTTTATGTATAGCATGGCGTGTGTAAAATGGTTATAGGATTTGGTTATCATTTTGTATATACATTACTTATGGTTTGTTATTAATGCTTTTCCTTGGTCTGGACATCCATGGGATCGATGTCGCGACCTCTGTTAGCGAGTAGTTTTTTTAATGTAACGAGTTGTAATGAAATGTATTTTAATAAATAACAACAATCTAGCCTTACATTCCCACAGGATTCAATTCCTGTTACTGTTTGCAATAGGGATGATGCACAATCATGGAATCCTTTATATGCCACTTTATATGCCACATAATACTGGAATAAATGGAAAACTCTCACTTTAGGTGACAATTAGGGGTACTTCCCTAACTTATTTGAAGATGAAGTAAAAAGAGAAAAGATAGGAAATTTAATCAGATTTCATAATATATAGCATTTATGCAGATAAAATGTGTCTAAATGATTATAAAATTAGTTTCCATGAAAGTGGGTTTTCAAATTTTTAGCACGTCTTAACATATATGTTTGTGCAGGTGCAACAATATATGAGCTAAAAGATGTCAATTTGGGATAAAATCTTCCAAACATATAAAAGACATATGGGCCTATTGCAACACAATTTATTCAAAAATTTTCATGAATTATTTTATTATTATTAATTATTGAAGTCACAAAAGCTTGAAATTAAAACCTTATGTGCAGGTGCAACACTTTAGGGGCAAAATTTAATGTAATCCTTGATTTATAAATATAAGATCGTAGAGATTTATCTAGTCCAGTGTACGATATAGTTTTATTGGGAAACAGTGATGGAAATCAAAAGTTATATAACAAACAATTGATGTATGTATTTTCAAAAACTGACATGTGTAATTTAGAAAAATAATTATAAATAAATAAAACATAGTTTTGAAGAAAAAAATTACATATTCAAAATCGTAAGATCGTACTCTACAATATCTTAGATTTTCATAAAAAAATATTGTGTATGTCATTGCAAAACACGCCATCTAAAATGAGCATATTGATAGAGTTCTAAAAGAAAAGAAACATCCTTGGTTTATTTGTCCTAGCCAATAGGCTCGGTAGTCCGAAGCTATTTCTGAACCTAATGCCAAACCATATTCCTGCCAATTATTTTAATTTTAAAATAACACATATGCATAATATCTTATCCATATCAGACATGCGATATAATGCATATGTGATATGAATAAGCTATAACGCATATGCATTATAGATTATTCATATCACATATGCGATCTAACGCATATGTGATATGATAAAGCTATAATGCATATGCATTTTGTCTTAACTAATTTCGTTTAGTCCTAACGCATAATTTTTCACCACACTCATCCTCATCATCATCACCACCCTCATCCTCCTCCTCCTCATCATCATAATCACCCTCATCCTCATCATCATCATGATAGTCATCCTCCTCCTCCTCCTCCTCCTCCTCATCATCATTGTTCATCATCATCATCATCATTATCATCATCCTCATTGTCATCATCATCATCATCATCACTATCCTCATCATCATCATCATCATCATCATCATCATCTTCATCCTTATCCTCCTCCTCATCCTCCTCATCATCATCATCAAAGTCATCATTCTCCTCATCATCACCATCATTGTTCATTATCATCTTCATCGTCACCCTCATCCTCATTATCATCATCATCATCATCTTCATCATCATCATCCTCATCATCACCATCATCCTCCTCCTCCTCATCATCACCCTCATCCTCGTCATCATCATCATGGTCTTCATCATCATCATCATAATCATCATTATCCTCCTCCTCCTCCTGCTCCTCATCATCACCCTCATCCTCATCATCATCATCATAGTCATCATCCTCCTCATCATCACCATCATTATTTATCATCATCTTCATCGTCACCCTCATCCTCATCATCATAATCACCCTCATCCTCATCCTCATCATCATCACCCTCATACTCATCCTCATCATCATCATCATTTTCATCATCATCATCATCACCCTCATCCTCATCCTCCTCCTCCTCATCATCATCATCCTCATCCTCATCCTCATCATCATTATTTATTACCCTCATCCTCATCATCATCACCATCCTCCTCCTCCTCCTCCTCATCATCATCCTCATTCTCATCATCATGATCCTCATGCTCATCAGATTCATCATGGTCATCATCATCATCATCATCGTCATCACCCTCATCCTCATCCTCATCATCATCATCATAGTCATCATCCTCTTCACCATCACCATCATCACTCTCATCCCCATCATCATCATCATCATCACCCTCATCATCATCATCATCATCACCTTCATCCTCATTGGCTTCATCGTCACCCTCATCCTCATCATCATCATTACCCTCATCGTCGTCGTCATCATCACCTTCATCCTCATCGGCTTCATCGTCACCCTCATCCTCATCATCATCATCACCCTCATCCTCCTCCTCCTCATCATCACCCTCAACCTCATGAACATCATCATGGTCATCACCATCATCATCATCTTCATCATCCTCATCATCACCCTCATCCTCATCAGCATCATCATGGTCATCATCATCATCATCATCATCATCATCATCACCCTCATCCTCATCCTCCTCCTCCTCATCAGCATCCTCATCCTCATCCTCCTCCTCATCATCATCGTCGCTGTCATCCTCATCAGCTTCATCATGGTCGTCATGGTCATCATCATCATCATCACCATCATCATCCTCATCCTCATCATTGTCAACCTCATCATCATCATCTCTTTCATTCTCTCCTCATCATCATCACCCTCATCCTCCTCCTCATCATCATCATCACCATCACCCTCACCCTCATCCTCCTCATCATCATCATCACCCTCATCCTCATCAGCTTCATCATGTTGAAATATTGTAACTTCGAAGAATATTCTATATGTATCTTTTGTGGTCCCCGATCGTCCTACCGGGAGAACCACTTGTATTAATTTGTAACCCAATGCTTCTAATTAGAAGAGCTAATAAGAGTCATGAGGTAGTCCCCTCTAATTGTAAAGGTGGGTCATTAGCACCCGAGTGTGGTTACTTGATCCTACATGTGTAACTTGAGCCTACATGATTTAACTCGAGCCTACATGTCGAATGAGTTAATTCAAGTGAACGAATGAATATAAATAGAGGTGTGGTGCTCCTCATTTGTGACACACACTCTCACTCGTGCAGTGCATTAGTGGAGAAGAGAAGAGTAGCTGGAGAAGGAGGAGGATCAGGCTTTGATATCCTTATTGGTTTTACCTTTTATCTTTTTGAGGCATCTATATTGAGGAATATTTTTCTAGGTTTCTCCCTTTAGGGTTTTCCCATGATAAATATTTGTGTTCCTTTTGTATGGTTTTGCTTGTCTATCTTTCAGTGATCCTATTTATATGCTTTTGTTATGAAGTCGAAATAAAATACTAATGATCTAGCTTAGCATATGAAAATTTAAGATGGTATCAGAGCCACAATGAAAGAAGGCATTGCGCAACTACAGAATCTAGGGCTTATTACTTTTTGGTTCTCTCTCCACAATCGATCAGCAAAATAAGGCTAGGTTGACTCTCCATTGAAGGGCGCATCTTTTTGTAGAAGCAGAATTTCATTCTGAGCATTTTCAGTTTTCAGTGTGGAAAATTAGGGCTTCTTGCAAAAGAAGAATTTTTGAGTGAGCCCAGAATAGGATTTCTCTGCTCATCAAAATTGATGTTTAGAGACCTAGAACAAGAAATTTGGTTGGGTGAAACTCGAGGAAAGTCAAACCCTAGTTTGACCCCGATCTGGAAAAACCCTAAATACTAAAACTTCTAATTTTTTGGTACATACACTATATCCTGCGATTGGAGATGTATCAGGAGTTGAAAATTGCAAAGGCCAAATATAAAATCTTGATGTACAATGTGTCCAAAATTCTGCCTCAGGTGCGCTATATTCTGGAAGATATGATCCCTACAACTTAGGGTTCCAGCCTCTCCCATAATTCATCCCTAAATCGGAAACCTGGGGATAATTTCTGTAGCGTGGGATACAGAGCTCCAAAATGAATTTTGGAAGATGTTCTAGAAAGGGCATGGAATTTACTTTCTATGGTCCGAATTTTAGAACTTGAAGATGAACTAGTGACACGTGGCATGCTGTACAACTTCACCTTTCTGAATAGCCATGTAACATGTCACATTGGGAAAATGATCATAACTCCCAATTGGTGAAACCAATTTTGATGAAACCTATGGTTTTGGATCAAGGACATGAGCGGATACCTCAGTGCAAAATTTCAGACATAGAGGAGTATTAATTTTGGATATATCACAGAAACAGTAACAGGAATTTCTACAAAAGAAATTGGAAAACTAGGGCTTCCTGTTCCTAGAGCTTCCCTCCACTGTTTCAGAAAAGGAGTACATTGGACAGCTCCATCTAAAAATATCTATCTTTCTATCCAATCATATCTGAAATATTCTAAGTTTTTAAAATTAGGGTTTCTCTGACAAACCCTGGATCAGCCAGCTCCGGAAGCAGGACAGACACCTCAAATCGGTAAGATCTAATCTTTTGCTATTTGCATTTGAGGTTCTCATTTCAAAGTGATCTATCACATCATATTGATTATAAGCTTGGTGAAGTTGAAAACTTCCAAGCATGGAAGTATTTGATCTTTCTGAAGAAAATGAATTGGACACCTACATGAGTAGAGAGGTTCCAGTTCTAGAGGGAGATGAGCCTCAAAGCCTTACACAAGAAGAACTTGATCAAGGCCAAGAAGATCATTGTTGATTCAATCACGGATCAACTTATACCACAAGTGTCTTCCCTAAAGACACTGAATATGTTTGATTCCTTGATCAAGCTATTTGAAGATAAGAACTTAAATCAGAAGATCGCTTTGAGAAAACAGTTGAAGAATGTGAAGATCCAGAATGCAGAACAACTTGAAGTGGTAGAAGAAGAAGTATGCAGAAGTGGTGATAGCCACCTTGAATGGCCTCCCATGATCATGGGATTCATTCATGTAAAGAATGTATGCCAGAAGTAAGTGATTACTTTCAGCTCGACTAATAATAATAAGAAGAAGAAGATCTGAGCAATTGAAGATCAAGCTCTCACCATTCAAAGAAGATCCCTCAAGCGATGAGGAATATGAAAAACCCAATGCTTGAAGAACCTCTTATTCATCTTATCATTTGGATAAGAAATGATGATTTCATGAATGAAGAAGATGATAAAGTAGAATTATCAAGATGGAGTCTACCCACGAAACAAATAAAAGATAAGTATTCAATTGCCATTTCATGATATTGTTTTGTTATACATTTGATTGTATTCAGTTGATGTGTTATGCATGATAGATTGTTTACATTAATACTACTAATATGCATGTTATGGGTAAGTAGCTCATGGCTCTATAAAACTCTCCAGTGCTACTTATCAAACCTCTTTGTTGACATATTGGATTAGTGCACAATCTCAATGATGTCATGGTAGAGATGGAATGCATATAGAAAGCTTTTGTGAGATATGGATCAATGTTATATTGGCTAAATAGTTGCATGATGCATAAGAATTTGTCGTTATGCATATGTTTTATGAAATAGTTCTAACCATGCAACTTGTGCATTTGAATTGTAGGAAAGGTCCCGTACAACCTCCTACAAGAAAAGAAGTACAAGACTTGTCCTGAAGAACAAGTGGTGACAATTCAATAAACATGAATCTAAAGCTCCTAGGGTCAGAGACACCATGATGAAAGAAAGAGCTTCAGAGAGTGGTAGATCCACCTCAAAGGATGAAGACCACCATGGGTATGAGAGATAACTCAAGATGAAGAAAAGAATGCTATAAAAGAAACTATGATCAAATAATAACAGTTGATCATGGGGAGTGATGTATACGATATGATTTCAAGACACAAAGGAAAGTACATAGTATTCTCCATATGGAACTACAAGAACAAGTGTACAAAGAAAGGTTCATGATTTACCTCAGAAAGAATAGACTATGACATGACATATTCTATTGACCAGTATATATCAAGCATAGAACTTCCTATACAGAATGAAGAAGGAAGATAATACTCCACTTCGGGGGTAGTGACTATAGAAGATATCTGAGTTCGACACGGCACGACATGATGGACAAATTCTTGATGGATTGAAAATTTACCAAGAGTAATGTGGGTTCCAACCTTCAAAGTTGAATGCAGAAGAATAGGATATGTTGATGATCTGACAAGATGAACTCATGGAAGATGTTATGACAAAAGAATACTAGAATGATGTATGGGATAAAGTTCCCAAACTAGAAGGAAAGAGTATTGTATCCTCCAAATGGATATACAAAATAGAGCATGCAGCTGATGGAAGTATCAAGAAGTATAAAGCAAGATTTGTGGCCAGAGTTTCGTTCAAAAAAAGGGAATTAATTCTGAAGAGACACTTACTCCAGGAAGTAAGGTACACTTCCTTCAGAACTATCATGGTAGTTTCTTCCATGGTGAAGTAAAGACAATCCTTCCTTAATGGTATGATTGAGAAAGAGTTTTACATTGAATATTCATGAGGATTTGAATTTGAAGCCAGATGGAATCATCTATGCAAGTTGAAGAAGGCCCTCTAAGGCCTGAAGCAAGCTCCCAGAGCTTGGTATGGAAGAATATATAGTTTCTTGTCAAGCATGGGATTTAGCAAGAGTAAAGGTGATCCTAACCTTTATCTCAAGGTTGGAGAAGATGAACTTGTCATCCTGTTATTATATGTGCATGACTTATCCTTGATAGGAAATGAGAAACAGGTAATGTAAAGCAAGAAGAAACTAACAGAATAATTTGAGATGAAAGACCTTGGGTTAACGCATTGTTTCCTAGGTCTGGAAGTATGGCAAAGTTCAGAAGAAATATTTCTCAACCAGGGAAAGTATGCGGTAGAGATATTGAAGAGATTCAATATGTTGGAATGCAAAGTGATGGCCACACCCATGGACTCCAACCTAAAGCTGTTAGCTAAGGACTCATCCGAGTTAGTGGATATGAATCATTATAGACAGATCATTGGGTCATTGATGTACTTAACAAATACCAGACCAGGCATTTGTTTTGCTATGAACACCTTAAGTCAATATCTTATTCAACCAAGATGGGTTCACCTAGTAACTGCAAAACATATGATGAGATATCTGAAAGGTACTATAGACTTTGTTTTATATTATGATGATAGCCATAAGTATAGATTGTATGGCTACACAGATGCAGATTGGGCTGGAAGTATCTCAAATAGGAAAAGCACATTAGGTAGATGCTTTTGGGGTTTGCTATGAGTTCATGGTTTAGCAGGAAATAGTCCAATGTTTCTCATAGCATGGTTGAAGCAAGATACATAGCAGATTGCTCTACTAAGTTGTGAAGCCATATGGCTTCGGAAGCTGATATCAGGTCTCTTTGAACTGAATATGGATACTACAATGATTCTATGTGATAACCAGAGTTGTGATGACAGAGAACCCTGTGTTCCATCGTAACACATAGAAATCCGGTATTTTTACGTATGATATAAGACGCAGATGATGATGTTTAAGTATTCCCATACTGAAGATATAGATGATGTTTTAGTTTTTACATACTGTATATGCAGATGATGGTGATTCCATATTTCTATACTGAATATAGAGATGATGATGCTTTCAATATTTCTATACTGAAGATATAGATGATGATGCTTTCAGTATTCACATACTTGAGATACAGATGGTGATAGTTCAGTATTCACATACTGAAGATGTAGATGATGATGGTTTGGTTGCTGATGTGCTAATGAAGCCTTTGTCTCGAGTAAAGTTCGAACACTTTCAAGACAAGCTTGGTGAGGTTCGAAAGAACCTTCCTCGAAAGGGGGAGTAGTGATGTTGCAGTGAGATTGTATCATCCCTCGGAATCTGCCCTAAAGTGATCCAGTGACCTCGGTCCTCGAGAATGAAGAGGGATTGTATCATCCCAGGACATCTGTCCAAAAGCGATCTAGTGACCTCGGTCCTTAAGAATGAAGAGGGATTGTATCATCCTAGGACATTTGTCAAAAATAGATCCTGTGACTTTGGTCTTCGTGAATGTGGTGGGATTACATCATCCTTGAACTTTGGTTCAAAATGTATGTGAATGTCTCGACCCCCGTGAATGTCGTAGGATTGCATCATCCCTGAACCTCAGTTCAAAATGTATCTGGAGGTCTTGGCCCCTGTGAAAGTGGTAGGATTGCATCATCCCTAAACCTCGGTTCAAAATGTATCCATAGATCTCAGTCCTCGTGAATGTGGTAGGATTGTATCATCCTTGAAATTCAGTTCAGAATGGATCCGGTGACTTCGGTACTTCAGAACGTGTGTTGATCCCATAATTCCTAGAGGAAGGATTGTCTGAGTTCCACATATGTGTTGATCCCGTAATTCTGAAAGGAAGGATCATTGAATTGATCCCGTAATTCCAATAGGAAGGATTGTCTGAGTTACATAGATGTGTTGATCTCGTAACTCCAATAGGAAGGATTGTCTGAGTTCCACAAATGTGTTGATACCGTAATTCTGAAAGGAAGGATCGTTAGTAACTCTGTAAAGACCTAAATCCTGTAATTCTGAAAGGGAGGATCGTTAGTATCTCCGTAAAGACCTAAATCTCGTAATTTCGAAAGGAAGGATCGTTTGTAGCTCCATAAAGACTTGATCCCGTAATTCGAATAGGAAGGATTATCTGAGTTCCATAGATGTGTTGATCCTATAATTCCAATAGGAAGGATTATCTGAGTTCCACAAATGTGTTGATCCCATAATTCCGAAAGGAAGGATCGTTAGTAACTCTGTAAATAGCTAAATCCTGTAATTCCGAAAGAAAGGATCGTTAGTAACTCCGTAAAGACCTAAATCCTGTAATTTCGAAAGGAAGGATCGTTGGTAGCTCCATAAAGACTTGATCTTGTAATTCCAATAGGAAGGATTGTCGGAGTTCCACAGATGTGTTAATCCCGTAATTCCAATCAGAAGGATTGTCTAAGTTCCACAAATGTGTTGATCCCATAATTCTGAAAGGAAGGATCGTTAGCAACTCCGTAAACACCTAAATCCTATAATTATGAAATGAAGGATCGTTAGTAGCTCCGTAAAGACTTGATCCCATAATTCCAAAAGGAAGGATTGTCTGAGCTCCACAGATGTGTTGATCCTGTAATTCCGAAAGGAAGGATCGTTAGTAACTTCGTAAAGAAGGATCATGTTGATCCCGTAATTCTGAAAGGAACGATCATGTTGATTTTTTGATGATTGTTGGGCTTAGGGAAGACTCGGGTTATACACTTTTGTCTTCCCACCAATAAAACACCCAGAGTGTTGGCCCTTTCGGCAACAACCTACGAACCGGTTGCAGTCTCACCCGAAACAGCTATGGGGTGCCGCAGAATCAGGTTTCTCCAAGCAGGAGAGGGATATTATTGTACCTTTAGCTTCTAACAAATGATAATAATAAAATACAGAGCTTTGATATTCACTTATTTAGCTTCGCGGTTAGATAAACAAACAATTCCTTACTTAACCCTTTACTGGGAATTCACAGCGAGGTTAGTATTTAGCAGTGATCTTACTTATCAGTTATATATTTATCAATGCATAAAAGAACATAACAACAACAAAAAAGAACCACAACACATGATATAACGTGGCTCACCCCCAGTTTAGGGGCTACATCCACAGAACTGTGTTTTATTCAACTCTTTACAAAAACCATAGTTCTGATCTGCACACTCAGCTGCAGATCCCTTCAATTCCTCAAAACTGTGCACTAAGCTGCATATCTCTACACAGACAGCTGTAAATCTTTCTTAATCAATTGAAACCCTCTGCGCACACAGCTGCAGAGGTTGTCCACGCACACAGTTGGGACTTAACCTTTCTTACAAAACAAGCCTTAGCTTCGCATCAATTCATCTTACATCAAAAGCCTAAACTGACTTCTTTACAAGAGTGCTTATTTATAGTGCACTTATTACAAAAGCATGGTCTTAAACCATGGGCACCCCAAACCCTAAACCCTGGACTTAAACCATGGATTTATTATAACAAGAAGGCTTTTACTCAACCCCGACACCCCTAAAACTATTTTGAGTCGCAACTCCACTTACAGGCTTCCACAAAAACCGCGGAGTTACCAAAATTAAGGATCGTTAAGGTGCGCGCCCCAATAGGCCCCTAAGACTCACCATTGTCCCGTCCCGGGACACTCTGCTACTTTTCTGGTCGTAGAATATTGTTAGCGAATATAGAAAACGTCTTGCTATAGCTGCATCGTCGTCCCTTCGGCTATTGCTACCACAATCGCGGCTTGCTTGATCCTCCATCCTTTTATCCTTAGTAGAATACGACCATCTCTCATGCGGTTGTCTGCCTCCTGTATATTTATGGTGGTCCTGGGGGTCATTCGGCCTTCTATCAGCGACCCCGTCCTTCGAACTACCTCCTGTTCATGTCCTATCGAACATTTGACCATCCACAACTTTGGGTCCTTAATGGGAGGTGCCCCTGTGATTGTGCCTTTCTTCCTTCCACTTAGAGTGAACTTCTTCCTTAAATTTCTTTCTGGTTGATCATATTTGCATTGGCTGCTTTGGCGCTGGAGACGCCTCCTCGCAAGGAGGATTGCTCATAAGGTTCTGTAGACCTCTCTCCCTAAACTCTTGTAACAATTACTGGACTTCGCAATCATTCGACATGGTGCTAACTGTAAACTCAAAGAAGTACACAATACAAGAGTCAGAGGCCGATGTAGCTTCTTATAGAATCCTGCAACAAAATATGTCATCATGGTGCATTACTGACGCAAAATATGATGGAATGGCGTTAAAACCGGTCCACACGGTGCTATATTTTCCCAAGATCTCATCGTGACAGGTAGTTCACGTGCCGATGCTGCCAAGTCAAGTTTGTCCCATCAGTCACATTTTAGGTTGTGACACACATTTCTTCTTCAACATAACCACTAACTTCAGCTTCACCTCAATGAGTACCCTCGACATAATATTCTCCTTCGACCCATCCTGACCGACATGGCAACCAAACTTCAACCTTCAAAATTTGACAGTCTTCAACACTCCGTAGCTTTGAAAACAACTTCATTATAGTATAGTACCCAATGCCAACTGTTCTTTCTACTTAGACTGCCCTTCTCGTTGTTACTTATGATTAAGGGGTCCTGGCTTGTCCCTGTACTTCTTTAACCTACTTGCATTCACCATGGAAGGTAAAATTTCTCCATTCAATTTAGCTAACTGGACTGCGCCACCATCAGTAACTCTCTGCACTATGTATGGTCCTTTCCAATGTGTCTTGAACTTCCCTGGGAATTTCATGAATTTACTATCATATAAAAGCACAAGATCACCATTCTAGAACTGGTTCCTCTTAATGTGTCTATCATGCCATGCTTTTTCTCTAGCTTTCTGCACTTGCTGCTGGAACCCTGCAATGAATCTGTCCTCTTCAAATTCTAGTATCTTTGCCAGCCTTTCTTTCATCATATCTGGGTCATCCATCTCTGTGAAAGCAGATATTCTAAGGCTAGGAACAATGTACTCCATGGGCATGACTGCTTCTTGTCCATAAACCAACCTAAAAGGTGTATGGCCGGTCAACTTCTTGCAAGTGGTTCTATAAGCCCATAGTACTGCTGGAATTCTATGATCCCAGTCATTTCTGTTAACATTCCAAACCTTTGTCAGAGCATGTTTAAGGATCTTGTTAAAGGCTTCGACAGTTCCGTTTTCTTGAGGATGATAGGCAATACTCTTCTGATGATATACTTGAAATTATTTAGTCAATAATTCAATATTCTTATTTAGGAAATGTGATCCTTGATCACTCATAAGAATTCTAGGACACCAAAATCTTGACAAAATGTTATCGAAGATGAACTTCACAGCTGTAGCAGCGCTACAGTTCTTGACCAGTTGAGGTTCGGCCCAATGAGTAGGGTAGTCAGTTGTTGTAATAATGTATCTTGCTCCAGATTTCTTCGCAGGAGGGTTGATAGGTCCAACAAAATCAATAGCTTACTTGACAAAGGCTTGTAAAGTTACCTATGGAACTAGAGGCATCTCGTCCCTCCTGGATGGTTGACCTATCCTCTGACAGATGTTGTAGCTATTGCAATACTCCCTTGCATCCTTATGAATTGTGGGCCACCACAATCCGGCTGTCAGAATATTCTGTGCTGTAGCTTTTCCTGCGTAATGATCTCCTACTGCTCTAGAGTGTGCCTCAACCAAAATTAATGGATTTTCATGCTCCAAGACACATCTGCATAGTATTTCATCTAGTCCCGTCTTATATAGCTGTCCTTCTATTAAGGTAAAGTCGGCTGCTCTAACCACCAGTTCTTTCTTCTGCTATGTTGTCATTTCGGTGGGTGCAAAACCTGTAGATAAGTACTGAACAATATCCTGAAAATATTCATCAACCATCTAGATGGAAAACAACTGGGAATCAGGAAGAGCTTCATCCAAGCTAGTGGGCTCTTCTCCTGACTCGAGCCTCGACAAGTGGTCAGGACCTAGGTTCAGTCTTCGAGGTTTGACTATGATCTCAAAGTCATATTCCTGAAACAAAATCAACCATCTGCATATCCTTCCACCTAGCACAGGCTTGTTAACCAAATAATTCAAAGCAGAGTGGTCAGTGAACATCTTAAAATGAGATCCTAACAGATAATGTCGAAACTTTTGCGATGCATAAACCATAGCTAGAACTTCTTGTTCTGTAGTAGTATAATTTTTTTTCTGTTGTGGACAATTTTCTACTTGCAAAAGAAATAGGGTGATCAATATTACCTTGACCTAACTGAGCCAATACTATACCCAGAGCAATGGAGGAGGCATCGACATACACATGAAACTCCTTATTCCAGTCAAGGAATACTAGGATAGGGGAAATTACCATCTTTTCCTTCAAAATATCCAAGTTTGCTTGACACTCACGTGTCCATTCAAACTTAATATCCTTCTTCAACTACTTTTCCATAGGGGCTATAATCTAAGCATATCCTTTAATGAATTTCCTGTAATATCCAGTATGACCAAGCGTAGTGCGCAATTGTTTAAAAGACTTCGGAGGTGGAAAGTTCACAATAATGGCTATCTTCGCAGGATCCATCATCAATCCTTGCTTACATATAATGTGACCTAGCAGAATTCCAAAAGGGGGACAAAAGATACACTTTTTCAAGTTCAAGGAAATCTGGTGATGTCTACATTTTTCCATTATAAGTCTTAAACTAGTTGTATGGTCTTTTAATAACCCAAAGATAGTCCAATCATCAAAATAAACTTCTAAGAATTTATGTATAAATTCCTTAAATGCAGAGATGACTACTCTAGAAAACATAGCAGGTGCATTCTTCAATCCAAAGGGCATAACTATTTACTGGAAGGATCCCATTTCTATAGAGAAGGTTGTCTTATGTTGATCTTCTGGAGCAATTCTAATCTGATGGTAACCTGAAAATCCATCAGTAAAAGAGTACACTTCTTGACCTCCAACATTGTCTAACACTTCATCTGTGAAGGGAGTGGGGAAAGGATCATGCAAACAGGCATCATTCAGCTTCCTCAGATCAACACAGATTTTGATTTCTCCCTTAGTCTTATTTTCTTGCACCACCATAGGACTGACCCATTCGGACTCTTCAACAGGCTCAATGATTCCTGCAGCAAGCATCTTATCTAGCTCCATTTGCAATTTTTCTTTATACTTAGGGTTCAGCCTATAACGGCACCGTTTCACAGGCTTCGCATCAGGTTTCAAAGGGATCTTTATCACTCCTATATCACCAAGGATACATTTCATCTCTGAGAACTTTGTTGGAAATAGGTCCTAATAATCATGGAGAAGTCGGGTCACTTTGCTCACCATTTCGTCATCCCAATAATATCCAACGGTAGCATACTTAGGGTTTTCTTTTGATCCAATGTTTACAGTCTGCGTCTTCAAAGGAAGAGTCACTTCAGGTGCTTCAACTGCTGGTCCATGTACTTCGCAGTGTCCTTTTGAATCAGGAATGTTAATGTTGCATGGATCATCATCCTCGTCAATTGTGAGGTTATAACATTCTACTGCATTGGCTTCTTGTTCCTTCCAATCAAGTTGGTATTCTGCTATTTCTTGATAATCAAATACTTTAGTATGGATCAACCTAACAGCTGTGTCCAAAGCAGGACAAACTTCATTAATAGAAAATGTCAGCACAAAACTATCAACAAGACTATCCCAAATTATAGTACCGTGGTGAAGGACGACCTCCGCATACCAGTTCTTTGCTATAGGTTCCAGGGTGTACACAAACCTATGTACCCATTCTTCATGAGTTACATGCTTCCATGCTTCGTAGCATTGCTCCAAATGTCCCTGAGGACTAGTCTTACCATTAAACCTGCTTCACACCTCCTGAGGTTGGTCCCTGAATCTTAGGCAAAGGGAATTCTGGCACACTTCCCGACTATGAATGTACTTTTTGTGACCATTCCACAATCTGGCTGTTGTGGCTCTGAATGCTGAATCTAGAGTCTCCATTTTCTGTGAGTTTGGTACCTACGCTGAGAATTGCACAATAAACTCTACTGGGTCTGTTGACCCATCAAAAAGAGGTAAGGTTCTTATCTGTGAACTAAGCCATCTGAGAGAATCGGTAATTCTTGCACATCGATGTCCATGTAGCTCATACAGTCTATTTTGCCAATTCTCTAGGCTGTCGTCTGAATCCGTCATGAAAGAGCTTTCACACTACCAACCCATGATACCTTCAGCAGTAGGATCAACATAATCTTCTTCCTTTGCTGTGATATTGTAGATATGGTCCAAAACATCCTGGTCTTCATCTCTTACTCGCTCGGTGTACCTCTCTCCTTGAGAGGGATCCAATGGTACTATGACTCTCAGTCCTTTCCCTTCGAAATTCATCTACCTCTTCTTTAGGTTGATTACTGCATCATTATCTATTGCCCATTCAATTCCTAGCAGTGTTGGATAGGGGTTGTTGTCATCAATTATTTCAATTACCTCAAAGTCTGCTAAGGTACTGAATCCATCAATATCTACTGATACGCTAGGGAGTCTTCCTAGGGGCATAATCTGCTGCTGATTGGCTAATGTCAACTGTATAGGTGACCATTCTAGAGTAGGTTTTCCCATTTTTTCCCATGTCTGCTTAGTTAAGAAATTTACTTCTGATCCTAGGTCCAAGATGACATCAGTCATGTCATATTCTCCTATCTGAGCATTCAATCTCATCTCCCTGCCAATTCTTCTGACTCTATGAACAGTTTTTTCCTTACCAGAACTTCGTTGAGGGTCGCAAGAAGCAATAACTTTCTGCAACTCATTTAAAGCATTCTGATTTCTTAAGAGCTTCATACCACTCTGTAAAAAGGAGGACAGTGTACTTACTTTATCCGTCGAAGCTTCTTGCGGCTGCGACTGCTGCTGAGGTTGTTGCGCAGGTGCTACTAAGGTGTTGGGGTCAGCAAAGTCTCTCTTGGCTCCCATAAATGTCTCTTTTACTCTTTCGACATTAAATGCTGGGATTTTTTCTGGGGCCTTACGAACCCAAGCCTCGGTAGGTTGTTTCTCCTTGTTCTGCACTTCTGTCATAGCTCCACTCCTGGTAACAACATTAATGGCTAGGACAAGTCGTCGCTCCACAACAATTAGCTGAATATTTTGAGTAGGGGCGCTATTTCTTTCTTGAATCTTGGCTATCAGCTATGGGCATTGTTCAATCACATGGTCGACAGCTTTGCAATATCGACATGTCGTAGTTGGGTTCTGACAGTCTCTAGCTAGATGTCCTTCCTGGTTACAGTTATAGCACACAACCTGGCCTCGTCCTCTGCCAGCCATACCACCACGACCATGGCCTCCAAAAGGTCCGCGACCTGATGTACTACCACGGTAACCATATCCATCATTACCTTAGCCATCATTTTGTACGCAATAAGAATCATAAGTTCATTCTCTCATGAGGTCAAATCTGGGACACTCATCTTTGTTGTGCCCTACTGACTTACAGAACTTACAATAAGGGTTCTTCGGGACTTGCACATACCTCTGCAGGAGATGGCAGTCTTCAAGTTGATGTTGCCCAGTTGTCCTATATATCTCACAATATAGAAGACTACGGTTGAATGGGTTTGGTGCACCAGAATTCAAGAAATTTCTTATCGTAGGACATTGTTCCTTGTCGTGACCCTCTGTCCAACATAGTGTACACCAAACCTCTTCATGACTAGCTTTCCCTTTTTTCATATCGCGAAGCTCCAGAGCCATCGCTGTCAAGTGCGCTTGTATTTGAGCGATACCAGAATTATCTTCGATAGGGGTTCTTACAAGCTTCATAGCGATTTCCAAAGCCTCCTGCTAATCCACAACCTTCTGTTGCATGAGTGGAGTCCTAATGTGTGGTAACAAAGCTGTGATGAACCATTCCTTATGCTGCACTGGTCCAATAGTGAAACTAACTTGATCTAGCAGAACTTTGAACCTCTGATCAAAGTCCCACACCCATTCTCCTCGCTGGTGCTGAATTTCCTTTAGTTCAGTGATACACTGTGACTCTGATTTAGGCTTCTTAAATTCCTTTATCATTGCTGCTTTATATCATCCAAGACATGGTTCTGAGTACTGGAAAACTTCATCAACCAGGT
This sequence comes from Pseudotsuga menziesii, assembly GCA_001517045.1. Lineage (NCBI taxonomy): Eukaryota > Viridiplantae > Streptophyta > Pinopsida > Pinales > Pinaceae > Pseudotsuga > Pseudotsuga menziesii. The sequence continues at coordinate 68,372 of LPNX011004467.1, read as the reverse complement.
TAAAGCGCAGTCTCTAAAAGAAGTTACCAGCTGCGCTCTTCGTGATCTATAATGTTCTTATCAGTCCACATGGCTTCGCATAAGAACCAGAACTATTCTGGATCCTCTGATCCAGTTCCTTTGAAAAAAGGGAGCTTAATGGCGTCATTCATATGGGCCATCGCGGATCTAGGGGGGGGAGTGGGACTGGTAGTAGGCAGGGGGGAACTTACTTGGGTAGACTGACCTATGATAGGGATACTCGCACTAGGGTTACTTTCAGACTGCGATGGGTTCTCGGGGATAATAGGTCTTCGCTACGGGGTTACTGGAGGGTTTCCAACAGAAGGGTTTTCTTCGGGATCTGAGGCTGCTGGACTTACGGGGTTAGACTCGGTATTCTAACCTAGGGTATAGGACTCAAAATTTCTCTTGTACCTTCTACCGCTTCACAGCAAACCACTTTCTTACCGAAGGTACTTTCACTTGCAAACATAGGTTAGTAATACTAAATATAACAGTCTGATTCAATGAGCAATATACCTTTTTCAGCCAATAGCATTTTAATTCTCAAACTAAATGAATTCAAGTACTTACCCCTTGGTCCTTTGAAGAACTACCGCTCGGCTTCGCTGAAGGACGTACTTGTGTCAATGGTGAACTCCGTCACAAATTCTTCAAGGGTTCGCGTTGTCCAGAAATCAACAACTTAGGATATCTCGTTGTTCACCCTTTTCAATATATTAATTCTTGTGGGGTTCCAATCAGGAAATTAACCTTCTTGGAAGTTTGTCCTTCTCTCTGTTAACCTGGATAACCACTGGTGCAAATCTATGTGGATACTACCAAAGAAAATTTCATAAGCATCAGTCATTTGAACTATGACGTGGATCTTTGTTCTCTTGTACAAGAAAGTTCAAATAAGTCTCTTCAATCCAATCACCAATTTCTTTCACTAAGGGTCTCCAAAACATAGCCCTCGAGGTACAACGTAAACCCCTCTTGAGAAGATACTGAGTTCAAATGGCAATGGAACCAATTTGTTGGGCTTAGGGTAGACCCAGGTTCTACACTTTTGTCTTCCCACCAATAAAAGACCCATAGTGTTGGCCCTTTCGGCAACAACCTGCGAACAGGTTGCAGTCTCACCTGAAACTGCTATGCGGCACCGCAGAATCAGGTTTCTCCAAGCAGGAGAGGGATATTAATGTACCTTTAGCTTCTAACAAATGTTATTCATAAAATATAGAGCTTTGATATTCACTTGTTTAGCTTTACTGTTAGATAAAAAAAACAGTGCCTTGCTTTACCCTTTACTGGGAATTCACAGTGAAGCTAGTATTTAGCAGTGATCTTACTTATCAGTTATATATTTATCAATGCATAAAAGAACATAACAACAACACAAAATAACCACAACACATGATATAACGTGGTTCACCCCTAGTTTAGGGGCTACTTCCAAAGAACTGTGTTTTGTTCAACTCTTTACAAAAACCACAGTTCTGATCTATGTACTCAGCTGCAGATCTTTCTTAATCACCAAAAACCCTCTACGCACATACCTGCAGAGGTCGTCCATGCAAACAGCTGGGAATTAACCTTTCTTACAAAACAAGCCTTAGCTTCGCATCAATTTATCTTACATCAAAAGCCTAAACACACTTCTTTACAAGAGTGCTTATTTATAGTGCACTTATTACAAAACCATGGGATTAAACCATGGGTACCTTGAACCCTAAACCCTGGACTTAAACCATAGGTTTATTACAACAAGAAGGCTTTTACTTAACCCCGACACCCCTAAGACTATTTTGAGTCGCAACTCCTCTTACAGGCTTCCACAAAAACCACGGAGTTACCAAAATTAAGGACCGTTAAGGTGCGCTCCCCAACAATGATAATGATGTTTTGGTGTTGATGATATTTTCATGATGATGTTTCTGATCAAAAGATCATAATATGGTGATGATGTTGCTGCTGATCGAAAGGCCAAAGTGCTGAAGATGATGTTGCTCATCGAAAGGACAAAGTGTTGAAGATGATGTTGCTGATCAAAAGGTCAAAGTGCTGAAGATGATGTTGCTGATCGAAAGGTCAAAGTGCTTAAGATGATGTTGCTGATCGAAAGGTCAAAGTACTGAAGATGATGTTGCTAATGGAAAGGTCAAAGTGCTGAAGATGATGTTGCTGGTTGAAAGGTCAAAATGCTAAAGATGATGTTGCTGATAGAAAGGTCAAAGTGCTGAAGATGATGTTGCTGATCGAAAGGTCAAAGTGCTGAAGAAGTTGTTGATCAAAGTATTCAAAGTATTAATGATGATGAATACTAAAGATTGAATATGAAGACTACATAATGTTGAAAATCCTCCAATGATTTATAGATGTGTTACCCTGATGATGTTGATGATGTCCTCTATCCCTCTCCTACTATTGTATTTGTTGATGTTGTTTTAGAATACCCTTCTCGTTAAGGGGGAGTATTGAAATATTGTAACTTCGAAGAATATTCTATATGTATCTTTTGTGGTCCCCGATGGTCCTACCAGGATAACCGCTTGTACTACATTGTATCCCGATGCTTCTAATCAGAAGAACTGATAAGAGTCATCTGGTAGTCCCCTCTAATTGTAAAGGTGGGTCATTACCACCCCAGTGTGGTTACTTCAGCCTACATTTGTAACTCGAGCCTACATGTTGAATGAGTTAATTCAAGTTAACGGATGAATATAAATAGAGGTGTGGTGCTCCTCATTTGTGACACACACTCTCACTTGTGTAGTGCATTATTGGAGAAGAGAAGAGTAGCTGGAGAAGGATGAGGATCAGTCTTTGGTCTCCTTATTGGTTTTAGCTTTTATCCTTTTGGGGCATCTATATTGAGGAATATTTTGTTGGGTTTTTCCCTTTAGGGTTTTCCCAGGATAAATATTTGTGTTCCTTTTGTATGGTTGTGCTTGTCTATCTTTCAGTGATCATGTTTATATGCTTTTGTTATGAATTCGAAATAAAATACTAATGATCTAGCTTAACATATGAAAATTTAACACATCATCATAATCATCATCATCATCATCATCATCGTCGTTGTCATCCTCATCCTCATCCTCATCATCATCATCGACATCATCACCCTCCTCCTCCTCCTCCTCCTCATCACCCTCATCCTCATCATCATCATCATCATCATAATCATCATCATCCTCATCCTCATCATCCTCATTATCATCATCATAGTCATCCTCCTCCTCATCATCACCATCGTTCTTCATCATCATCTTCATCATCACCCTCATCCTCATCATCATCATCACTCTCATCCTCATCATCAGCATCACCCTCATCATCATCATCATCATCATGGTCATCATAATCATCATCATCACCCTCATCCTCATCCTCATCATCATCATCATCCTCCTCCTCATCCTCATCATGATTGTTTATCACCCTAATCCCCATCATCATCACCATCCTCCTCCTCCTCCTCATCATCATCACCCTCATCCTACTCCTCATTATCATCACCCTCATCCTCATCATCATCATCTTGGTCATCATCATCATCATCATCATCATCATCATCACCCTCATCCTCATCCTCATCCTCATCCTCATCCTCATCATCATCACCCTCATCCTCATCAGCTTCATCATGGTCATCATCATCATCATCGTCATCATCGTCATCGTCCTCATCCAAATCCTCATCATCATCATCACCCTCATCCTCCTCCTCATCATCACCATCATTGTTCACCATCATCTTCATTTTCACCCTCATCCTTATCATCATTATCACCCTCATCCTCCTCCTCCTCATCATCACCCTCATCCTCATCATCATCATCATGGTCATCATCATCATCATCATCAGCACCCTCATCCTCCTCCTTATCATCACCACCCTCATCCTCATCATCATAATCATGGTCATCATCGTCATCATCATGATCATGATCATCCTCACCCTCATCATTTTCATCATCATCATCATCACCGTCATCCTCATCCTCATCATCATAGTCATCATCCTCCTCCTCATTACCATCATTGTTCATCATCATCTTCATCGTCACCCTCATCCTCATCATCATCATCACCCTCATCCTCATCACCATCCTCATCACCATCATCATGGTCATCATCAACATCATCATCATCATCACCCTCATCCTCATCCTCATCATCGTCATCATCCTCATCATGATTGTTTATCACCCTCATCCCCATCATCATCACCATCCTCCTCCTCCTCCTCCTCATCATCACCCTCATCCTACTCCTCATTATCATCACCCTCATCCTCATGATCATCATCTTGGTCATCATCATCATCCTCATCCTCACCCTCATCCTCATCCTCATCCTCATCATCATCACCCTCATCCTCATCAGATTCATCATGGTCATCATCATCATCATCGTCGTCATCGTCCTCATCCAAATCCTCATCATCATCATCACCCTCATCCTCCTCCTCATCATCACCATCATTGTTCACCATCATCTTCATTTTCACCCTCATCCTTATCATCATTATCACCCTCATCCTCCTCCTCCTCATCATCACCCTCATCCTCATCATCATCATCATGGTCATCATCATCATCAGCAGCAGCACCCTCATCCTCCTCCTTATCATCATCACCCTCATCCTCATCATCATCATCATGGTCATCATCGTCATCATCATGATCATGATCATCCTCACCCTCATCATTTTCATCATCATCATCACCCCCATCCTCATCATCATCATCATAGCCATCATCCTCCTCCTCATTACCATCGTTGTTCATCATCATCTTCATCGTCACCCTCATCCTCATCCTCATCATCATAGTCATCCTCCTCATCATCACCATCATTGTTCATCATCATCTTCATAAGAATAGATAAAGCTAAATTGCATATATTCATTGAGCACTAAATCGCATATGCGATATATCTCATATGCACTAAATCACATATTCATTTTGGAGAACATGTAAAAACTTGCCCGTTCATTGAAAAGATGAAAATCAATATCGCATATGCGATATATTGGAGGTGTGTTATATTGCATATGTGATATGTGTTTTATAGAAAATGTTGGGTGGTGTCGTGTGGGCCAGGTTTACTATATCAAAAGACATAATTCGTCTGAACCTATGCACAGAGAATTGTTCAACATGCCTTTTTTTCATTACTTACATAATTCCATAGTTTTGTATAGGTTTGGGTGGATTTCAATGGGGAATGTACGTAATAGAGGACAAAATTCAGCAAGGAAGGTTCTTACACTGGAAGAAGCAGAAAATAAAAAACAAAAAAAGAGGGAAGATTCAAGAAATCATTGGCATTCATTACATGAGAAAATAGTTCCCATTCCCCCTCAACAGATACATGATGTAAAGGCTGAGGAATATAATGCAACATTAAAGGAAGTTGGTTATACGAAAGTTGATATTATTCATCGATTAGTAAATGGACAATCTTGTGAAGAGTTCAATAGTTATGTTACTCCCAATGCAAATGTGACTCAGCAACAACCATGTTTGGTGGTTCAATCTCCTAATCGAAGTTGTGAGCCTGTAGTGGATGTAAACGTCACTCCAGCATTTCAAACAACAACAAATTTTGCATGAAAATGAAAGAGAACTCCTAAACGAATACAAGTGGACAAGAGAGGATTGACTTCCATGGAAGGTAAGGTGGGTAAACGCACTATCCTTCATCATTCTTCTCAAATAATGAGACAATATTTTGATAGCAAATCCGAAGCCGGTAAATGCCAATTATTTTTAGCTTTGCTTAAATCTAGAAATATGGAAACTGTTAGAAGAAATTTAGTCTTAACAACAATGAATATTATTGAATCAAGTAATCACATTGTTAAAACTCTTGTTGCTGCATTCACATCGATTGGTTAAAAAACTCATTCACAAGACTGTAATGTGGCTTGTCGTGTATTGGCTGAATCAATTGTATTGAGATCCACAAGACAACATTGTTTACTTAAATGCACATCACAAATTGTGCCTTTACATCCAAATATACTTAAAAAACATTCAATAAGAAGAGACAACCTTGATGTAGAGTGACAAATGGAAACATTATGGGAATTTAGCGGTAGGTTTCCCCATAAACACATGAAGTTAGTTGAAGCAGTGAAGGGCCTAGTGAAAAAGTTTTGGCATGATAACACTAGGACTTCTTCTAACATGAAGGATGTGTTAAAACATTGTAGGGATTCTAGAAATACTTAACCTCATGTTAAACATTATCTTGACATGACACAAACTCAACTATTCAAGATGTTTAAAGTTTCCCACGTAAAGCTAAGGCTCGGGCAAAGATCTTTTGAAAAATGCAAGCCTTGGTATGTTAGAGTCAATACCATCTGGAACACTAGTTGTTGTAGATACCACATAGAGTTTGACCTATATTACCATACATTTGCACATATACGTTGTTTTTTGCATCCTAACCATGTGCAATAATGCTCATTTATAGTGCCACCAATGTCATCTAGAGATTTCATCCATAGCATAATGTGTCCAAGGCAAGATGGGTAGACACATTACTTAAAACAATGTGTAGATGGTTCTTGCAACAATTGTGGTGGGCTATCATTATGGTCTGATTGCATCCATGAAAGTGAAGATCAAGCATTGGAGAATGCATTTGTCGAGAAGCGGAACTATCAGTATGAGAAATATTAGCTAAATGATGGGAAAGAAAGCAAGAAGATTAAATTTGTGACTGCACGGGTAAACTGTTGAATATTGACAAATTAATATTCATGTACACATTTTTTTATGTGGTTTATTGACATATTAATATTCATGTACCAAGTGCGAGTATGTGATTTTATTCCAAAGTTTCATGGAAAGATCCAATAGTACATTCAACATGTCAATATGGCATGGTGGAAAGATGAGCAATTTAGAGTATGCCAGGACACCTTCCCTCTTGGAATAATACTATCAGTGGTTGAATTTGTGGAAAATTACAGCCTATAACCACAGAATGAAATTCAAAGTCAATAAAATCACTTAGAGAACGTGAGCATAATGGTGCATATCACGTATCGACATGGGCAAGATAGCAATGAAGAGAAACGCATGATATTGAAAGAAAGTCACTTCTACATAAGTGACGACCGAACCCATGACATCCATTAAGTGGAACATTACCTTTAAATTATTCTATGATCATGTGATAGCTATGGATATACCATTTTATCATCATTTCATTTGGTCGTATGGTTGTGTTGGAGAGTTCAAGAATGCACGTGTATTTGAATGGTTGTGTTTCTTGCACATAAAATACAAGGTGCCACATGTATGGAACTACTTTGAAACTGCTCATGGAAAAGGAGAGCACAATGGTGTTGGTGCATGCATTAAAACTTCCCTTCAAAGGGATGAGATGAAGTTTATAGGTGATCTACTTCGAGATGCTTCATCTATAGTCCAATGGTGTGCATCTATCATGGGAGAACAAGCAACAAGGAAACACTTAGTGCGAAGAATATTCTGGGAGGTGACAAATGTGGACCGATCACAAACACATCAGGTGAACACAGTGCATGGAACTCAACAGTTTCATTCAATTAGAAGCTTAGACAACTCAGCCCTACAAATTTGGACAAGATTGAAGGCTTGCTTTTGCAGTTCCCGTAGCATCGGTGAATGGGATGATTGTGAGCATATGGATACCATTGATACATGGGATCGAGTGACACTTGGCACCAATTTCAATGGGGTTAATGAAATAGACCATTTTGAAGATTATCAGACACATATTTCTACAGACTATGATCACATATCGGATCTCATACAAGTAGGTACATGAGTAGTACCTAAATAAGAAAATGCATTTACGTATTGTTTACTCAACCTATGCATAATTTAATTTATGTAGAAACTACAAATGCAAGACCTTATTTACAAAATGTATTGTTAACTCGACCTATTTCCTTTCACAAGTCAGATATATGCAGTGGTTGCCCCAAAAAATAATCAATGGGGTTCTGACTCTTGGTTGGCACATTTCTTAGAGGGGAAGCAAACCCTTCTATAACCTATTACAGATGATGAAAATATTGAATTCCCAACCAACTCGATGGTTATAAAAGTGGAGTACTTGACACTTGCAACACAACAGAAAAAGAAGGGTGGGTATGTATATCAGTATTATAGACCAGGAGCTATTGTATACCACTCCACCAACCTAGTAGTTGGTGTAAAAATTAAGCTACGCACACTTGGTCACAAAAATAGGTCACGTGTACGATAATTTCTACCTCATATAGAGTACAAAAGATTGATGGACACCATTGGCACCAGAGATGATCCAGATGGCCTACTTGTATGAGTGAATTGTTAGGTGTGTTATTTAAACTTTAAAGTGAATTCTGAAGCACAATTTCAATTATTTAGCCTTACTTTATTCCCAATGTAATGAACCTATGATTGACAGATACCATTCACATACCTAATATTATTCAGAGGATACTGGACATTATAAACACAATCATACAACCTCGGGTGAGTTATCTATAAATCATGTTTGCACATTTTCATTGGGTTCTCCTTTCTTTCTTCTGATGTTACTAATATCTATCCTTTCGTGTGCCTAGGATACAAACACCATCTACGACACATTTGAGGCACCAAGAATGGTGTCTTTAGACACCACCAAATAGAGTTTGGAAAATAACAAGCTCTTGAGTTGTTGAAATTTACATTTCTTGATGTTTTTAGTTTATTATACATTTAATTACATTTCCATGTACAAATCAGAAACCAACTAGGATTTCGTACCTGCATGCACCAACTAGGCTTTCATGAACACCAATTTGCATGCACCAAATAGGCTTGACAAGGTATGAGATGGAACTAGGGTTTAGTCAGCAATTTCCAAGTTAAGAGAGGGAACTAGAAACACATGATGACGAATACTTGCATGCACCAACTATGCTTTCATGAACACCAATTTGCATGCACCAGCTACGGTTGACAAGGTATGAGATGGAACTAGGGTTTAGTGAGCAATTTGAAAGTTAAGAGAGGGATCTAGAAACGCATGATCACCAATACTTGCATGCACCAACTAGGCTTTCATGAACAGCAATTTGCATGTTCCAACTAGGGTTGGCAAGGTATGAGATGCAACTAGGGTTTAGTGAGTAATCATGCAAGTTAGGAGAGGGAACTAGAAACACATGATCACCAATAATTGCATGGACCGACTAAGCTTTCATGAACACCAATTTGCATGCTCCAACTAGGGTTGACAAGGTTTGAGATGGAACTAGGGTTAAGTGAGCAACCATGCAAGTTTAGTTATGACCTAATGAGCTAGTTTAATACTACAGGCCACTGGTATTAGAGACCCCTCTCCAAATATTTCATGTAAGTCTTGTTGTTACATAATCCAAGTATTCAAGTGTTGTGTTATTCAAAATTCAACTTCTTGTGTTGCGGGTACCATCCAAGTAGTGGTAACACTACAGTCAGTTTCTTCTAGCAGAGGTAGGAATTTGCATTCCTTATTAATCATTATTTTAGCCAGCAATAACCATGAATTTTTGTTAAATCACGCATATCCATACCTACATGAAGGTATTAGTAAAGTTTGCAACTAGGACTCATATATAGATAGCTTCACAATCGAATTCTCTCATTTTTTTCTATAAATATTGCATGCATGTTATTATATATGGGTTTGTAATATTATTATTCATGTTTATTTTTTCATATAGATGGTATAATGTTCATGTCAATATTGGGTTATTTTGCATAGGTTACAAAATTGCAAATAAAATAAAATTTGTGGTAATTGTTATGGTCACTTTATTCAATTATAATTATTAAGTTATAAAACTTGTTTGGAAGACATTGTAATTCTCTTAACATTTCAGTGTTCCGTGGATGTTAATCTTTTTAACCAAATTTTCTATATTGACTAAAAAAAATTGCAAAGATCATAGTATTTTATCTGCTGTTATCTTTTGGGGTATATGGAAAGTAAGAAATTAGGCCCATGGTGGAGCTGCCTTATCTCATGTTCTTATAAGATGTATATTATAAGATATATATTTGTTTTCATGTTCTTATAAGATGTATATTTGGTTTCTTTCAAAGGTATGAGATGGAACTAGGGTTTAGTGAGAAATTTGCAAGTTAAGAGAGGGAACTAGAAACACATGATCACCAATAATTGCATGCACCAAATAGGCTTTCATGAACACCAATTTGCATGCTCCAACTAGGGTTCACAAGGTATGAGATGGAACTAGGGTTTAGTGAGAAATTTACAAGTTAGGAGAGGGAACTAGAAACACATGATCACCAATACTTGCATGCACCAACTAGGATTTCATGAACACCAATTTCCATGCTCCAACTAGTGTTGACAAGGTATGAGATTGAACTAGGGTTTAGTGAGCAATTTGCATCTTAAGAGAGGGAACTAGAAACACGTGATCACCAATACTTTCATGCACCAACTAGACTTTAATGAACACCAATTTGCATGCTCCAAATAGGGTTTACAAGGTATTAGATGGAACTAGGGTTTAGTGAGCAATTTGCAAGTTAGGAGAGGGAACTAGAAACACATGGCCTTGTACAAATCAGAAACCAACTAGGCTTTCATGAACACCACTTTGCATGCTATCTCTAGGGTTGACAAGTAATGAGATGGAACTAGGGTTTACTTCAACCAATTTAGGGTTTTTAGGGTATGATGTATGTTAGTATGGTATGATGTTAGTATCATAGGGTATTGTAGGGTATGATATGTTATATATTACACATGCATGCATGACTTAGTGTTATGGTATATTGTTAGTATGTTATGTTATTGTATGTTAGTATGGTTTGATGTTAGTGTCATAGGGTTTCTAGGGTATGATGTATGTTAGTATGGTATGATGTTAGTATCATAGGGTATTGTAGGGTATGATACGGTATATATTACACATGCATGCATGACTTATTGCTATGGTATATTGTTAGTATGTTATGTTATGTTATGTTATTGTATGTTAGTATGGTATGATGTTAGTGTCATAGGGTAATGCAGGGTATGTTATTGTGTGATAGTACGGTATGACGTTAGTATCATAGGGTATTGTAGGGTATGATATGGTATATATTACACATACATGCATAAAATAGTGTTATGATTGTTAGTGTATGTAATTTAGTTAGTGTATGGTATGGTTATGATGTTTTAAAATTGAGGATAGCCATAAGGTTAAAAAGTTGATGAGTCGTAAATTCTTCCTTTAAGTATTGGAAATTCATTAGTTAGCACACATGTGAACCACCCATATCATGTTTCAAGATCAAGTCAACCATATACGTATAAATTTGAACCTTGCTTTATATTATATATGTATAGAAACAATGTTACAAAAATTGTCATGCTACATGGCGATAATACAAAATAGTGGATCAAAAAGTACATCTGAGTGTACACATGAACAAAAAGTTACATCTATGTATGCCCCATATACATTTATTCTAGTTATCCCCCCTTTCGCTGCCACTGCTAGTGTCTTCGAAGAAGTCTACCTTTCTTTTCCAACTGCTCATTGGTGATCCCCATCGCTAAACAAGAGGTATAGGTTGTATCAGTGGAGACTGCAGAAAAATAAAATTTTGTACGTTAATTTACCAACCTTTAAAAATTCTATGTACATTTGTTCAAATTCCAAAACCAAAATAACATTTTTACTTACTATACGTGAGTAAGTAATGGTGGGTCATGTTGCCTCACTAACAACGACCCTGATTAGGTGCTCTTCAAGCACCACTTGCTCACTATCAAGCTAGATAAAAAAAATATATGCCAATGTCAATAAATATACATGTACCTTGGGGGGGAAGAGGTGGATCACAAATTTGGGTCTCTTCAAGCACCAAATCAAAGAAAGTGATACAAAAACATACAAATAAAGCAATACATAAACATACCTGCTGGATCATCAAAGGTAGGCCACTGATTTGGTGTTCTTCACGCACCGATGCCTCACTAGGGGCCTGCATAAAGTAATATATATGTCAATTTCAAATAAAATAGTGAATCAGAGACATATATACTACATGGAAAAAAATGATGTTACCAAAGAAAGAGAAACATATATGTACCTAGATGGGGTGAAGAAATGGGTTAACAACAACCTCGCTTTGGTGCTCTTCAAGCACCACTGTCACGATAGGTTCCTCCATAAAGTAACATATGTCAAAGCAATACAAGTAAAATGATTTTTCCAAAGAAAGAAAAACATAATTAAAAGCATATTTCAAATAATACCTTTGTTTTGGAATCTACCTTTGCACGAGAGGGAATAGGCTGAGATACAATATACTCATCCTAATCACCCTGCATAAAAGATGTTGTATCAAAATTAGGATGTATTGAATGTTACAATCTATACTATAAATATGTAAATAAACTTGACAAATTAACAAGTATAGTTCTTACCCCTATTGGTGAAGAACCAAACCCATATGCAATATTGACAGCTGACTCAATGTTCTCAACATTGATCAGTGGACTATGCAACTCTAGTGTGCCATGGAAAACCAGCTGTATATTTGTTCACATAATTTGTTAGATAATTGAATAGAAATAAATTGAGAAACAACTGAAAATTTTGATATGAAACAAAATATAATATGAAAATATTGAGTTTTACTTACAAAGCGAAGTAATCCATTGTCTCAGAAGTCTGAAGCAGGGCCATAGCATATGCCTCCACATAATGTGCAAGGTTGTGGAGTAACATGATGCTCTGAATGCTTTGCATCTCCTGTGTGATCTGTAGATGGGCCCGCCTTAGAAGTGCTAGCCCCTTGGTCGAAATTTCCTTGGACATCAGTCCCAAGCTAAAGCAGTGTATCTACCAAGTCAAATAATGCCTCCTGTGTATTCTCAATCACAGGACCCGCCGGAGGATATAGCCGAGGGGGTTTTGGTGTGTGTGGAAGGCATGGTACACGGTTAGGATTCGTCCTGGCACCTTCCCTTTCTTGGGGCATTCCATGACCAACACCCTAGAAGCCTAAGAGATCAAAGTAGTTAACATGTTTTCCTAGGATGAATTATGCATACAACTTCCTAAGGAAATAAAATGGGATGTCCCTATTCCAATTCGGGTCTTCATCGAAGACCATATACCAACAATCCATCCAATTGGCCTTTATATTTGGTTCAATGTACCAGTCTATGGAAATGTGTGGTTGACTGGTGGGTGGAACCAATCCGGTTCTAGGGTCTCAAAATAATGAAAATAATTGGTATTTTGTAATTTTAAGGGCTTTGATGTCTTTATAACTCAATCCATCAGAGTAGTATTGCCTACTGGATTCTTTGTATGAGAAAATGTTGTATAGATCTCCTTGGGCTTCGACAATTGTGTTTGTTATTGTGTCCAACGCATGAGCTAAAGACTCTCTCAAATGATCCATCCCTTTAATAGATGAGCTAAGGCGCCTCAATGATGCCAAACACGCACTAATATGTGAGTTTTGATATTGTTCCCCCTCCGGGTTTGGGTTTGGGTTAGGTTGTGAGTTAGGTTGTTGTGGGTTAGGTTGTGGGTTAGGTTGTGGGTTATTAGAGGGTGGGTTTTTCACATTGTCTTGTTCATTTCTGTTGTTTGTTAATATTTAAACAAAAAACTACAAGTTATTTTACTTAATCATTCTTTGATTTCATTCAATTTTTTTATTAAATTTGTTTAAAATAATTATAGAAACTATGAAATTATGGAAAACAATAAAGAATTGAAGACTAACTGAAATGGATAAGAGCATTTACCTGCCATTGGAACCAATCCACCTCCAACTCAACCTCGAACTCGACCTCCAAAAGCTAAAACGCAAATCGCCTCTACGTTATTTCACCCACGTGGTTTTTCGTTTTCCCGATCCTGTGCAAATGATATTTGAGGGGCGTGCGGCCTCTGTTTTATTTCTTTTTTCACTTTTTAATATCGCATATGCGATATATTACACTTGTAATAGATATCACATATGCAATATTGTAAATGTGAAATATCACATATGCCCTATCCTTCTTCCTACCTAAATAATTAAATAAAAGAACTAAAATTTAGTAATCCTTCCTCATCATCATCCTTCTTCCTACCATAATAATTAAATAAAAGAATTAAAATTTAGTGGATTGTAAGTCACTTTATGTAGTCTATACAATATTTTTGGTAATGTGAAGCATGCAACTAGAAAGATCATTTTTCTCATTAGGTTGGTGTAAACATATTGTTATTGTTCTAAGCATTTACAAACATGGTTTTGGAGCCATAGTAAAGGCCATTCAAACCAATTGAAGGATTAATTTAGTGTGGGAATACAAGCAAGATATGCCTAAAATAATGTTATCCAACAAGAATGAACTTGAATAAAGATGAGAAGGAGGTTACTAAAATTTCAGTGAAAATTTATGAGAGATGGGTAACGACAAATGAACTTGAGAAAAATTTACAGGAGGAAATAAGAAAACTAAGTAGTCATATTGTCTATAACAAGTAGAGGATGCAATATATTTAGAGCAAATCTTTGTGGAGGCTTCAATCTTTGTTGATTCCATGCTAGCATGAAATAATAATTATTTCCTTAAGCAACTTACTTAACTTACTAGATATTTCCATTAAGAGTGGTGTTAACAACACAAATAGAACATGGATATTTGAGTGACAATCCACAACTAGAAAGTTTTGTGAGGCTATGGGAGTCCTTTTTACGTAATGGATGAAGGAATACTCTCTCTACTTTCATTAGAATGTCGTTGAAATAGTCACATGTGCAGAGAAATACAAGTGGTGTGATAGAAAAATTAATATTTGAAACATGAACTAGGGCCTTTCATGTTGGCCATTTATTGTAGGTTATGTTTCTTGTAATAATAGAAGATGAAGAATATTCAGGTGACGCTACGCAACTTAAACCTTTTTCAAGGCTATGCGACTCCTTTTTAAATGACCAATGAAGGAACGCTCACTCCAATTTTGGAATTTTCATGGTGTAGTCACACGTATAGACAAATAGAGATGCTGTGATAGAAAAAGAAATAAATGAAACTTGAACTAGGGTTTTCATTTGGTTGTTTCTCCTTGGTAAAAAACCTATGTGAAAATACATGTAGAAAGTTACAAATGTTGATAGTTTGTCAAGAAATGGGTTTCCCATTGAGGAGGAATTGGAAACAAATGCAATACATAGGATTCTTGTGTGGTTTCGTATTGAGGTGGTTTTGTAAATGTTGAATATCGCATATGCGATATTTAGCATTTAAAAAATGCATATGCAATATGGACAGAACCATCATTTCCAGAGTTAAAATATATAAACATAATTTATATAAAGCAACCAGCATTTTACCCTAGAAATGAACTTGACATACCAAGAAATCATACCTGTAATTTTTCTTCCTGAAGCTCCTTTGATGTCTGAACCTACACACTTTTTAAACTACCATCATTATCAATTTAAGATAGATTTGACCTCTGATTTTGATGACCAAATCAGTTGGGAACTACCATGTTCCTCCCAACCATGACCCAGAACCGTTCTTGGTTCTAATATGGATCCCGCTGAGCTGGACTCCAACATGCACGTAGCTTAGAGCTCCTAAGCTAGGGTTTCCTAACTGGTATTCAGTTCTGAATTAGTCCTCTTTTCCTTCCAAGAGAAAGTTCTCCAGGAAAATATTTGAGAGCTAAAAATAGGCAGAATAATAATTCTCCAAGACAAAAATTAGAACCCCAAGCCAGATTCTTTATAGATAGACCTTTTAGTCAAAGGGGCACTTAAATCAAGAAATCCTTGATTTCTTGATTTAACCCCTTTTTTTATTTACTAGGGTAATTTTTCCAATACTTAACTTAGGAACTTTTAACTAGTTCCTAGTTAATATTTCATAGCTATTTCACTATTTATTAAACCTTTAATAATAAATAATAATTGGTGGAGCTTCTTTTATTTCTTTATTCAATTATTTAATTAATCGTAGTTAATTCTTTGCACATACTATGTATAAAATACATAGTATTATAATACTTGTTAGCATTTGTATTTGGGCATCATGTATTATGATCCCTAGACTTAATGACACTTCTTCATGAAGGTCAAGTAGATACATGGCTTAGTTTTACTAGGCTAGGAAACTCTAAACATCCTTGCATGTTGGATTTTCCTCGTATAATGTTGTAGTTCTTCAGTACATGATGAGAATACAAAAATTTGAAATTTCATTTAATCACTTAAAAATATGTATGATGAGATTAATATTATTTTCGAGTTGTTTTCACTCAGAGGTGATTTTAATCTTTTTAGTAACCCCTAGTGCTTACCAAAGCCCATACTCAACGCTTATAATAGGGATTTACAAACATAGTGCAATTCCAGAGCTGTTGCTCAACACTAAATGCTAGCATGTACTTGTATGATACACCTAGGGATATAGTGGATAAGGATCTGATGCTCCAGAGCTTACACTAAACATCAACATGGAATGATCTAGAGATTATTCCCAACATTTCAAATTATATTTTCATGTGTTCCATAGATTTATGCTCAACACAAATGTAAGTACTCATGCGCTCCAGAGCCTCTCGCTCAACACAAAACATCTCATCAATCATGTGCTTCCGGGTCCACACCCAACACAAAACATTTCATCAATCATGTGCTTCAGGGTCCAGCTGAACACAACCAATATATATATATATATATATATATATATATATATATATATAATCATCAACAATTGGCTTACGCCCAATATACAAAGAAAATAGTCATGTTCATATGCAGTGGGGACTTTGACCCAATATAAGAATAAAACATCAATATTATCATCATGATCATGAGGCTCATGCATATAAATGGTAGGTCTAAAATTCAGGATATTACATCCCTCCCCGCTTAGTACAACATCATCCCTGGAGTTCTAGGGACTTTGATTGATATCATGAAACAAGGCAGGGTAATCCTTTCTCATGGTGGCTTCATTATCCTAGGTAGCTTCATCTACCTCAAAGTGCTTCCACCGCACTTTCAATTGGACTACATTGTTCTTTTGAAGCTCCACTTATCTCTTGTCCAATATATGCAAAGGGTTAGGGGAAAATTCCCCCTCAGGTTCTACCTATAATAATGACCAATCGATGACATGTTTAGCATCATAAACATATTTCTTTAATAAAGATGCATGGAAAACATTATGAACTCTTACATGCATAGGTAATGCTAGTTAATAAGCCACTGGTCCTTTTTTGGCCAGAATTTCAAAAGGTCCACAAAATCTAAGTGCTAACTTACCACACCTACCCAAGCTCAACGAGCTCCATTTTGATTTCACTTTCAAGTAGACATGCTCACCTACTTGATAGTCTTTATATTTTCCTTTCTTGTTCCCATAATTTTTTTGATGGTATTTGCCTCTTTAAGGTTACCCTAGACCTTGGTAACTAACTGTTCCAAGTCCAATAACAGGTCAGGCCCTAACATGAGTCAATCCACCAGACTATCCCAAGTAACTGGGGACCTACACTTCAATCCATAGAGTACCTCGAAAGGATTTATATTCGTGAAATCTCGATACCCATTGTTATATGCAAAATCTGCAAGGTGCAAATAATCCTCCCACTTGGTGGGGTTGTTCATGACATACATTTGAAGCATGTCTTAAAATATTTGGTTTGCTCTTTCAATCTACCTACACGTCTGCGAGTGATAAGTAGTGCTAAATTTTAGCTACGTCTCTAATCCAAAGAATAAATATCTCCAAAAGTTTCTGATAAGCTTAACATCTCGATCTGAGATAATTGCTTTGGGTATCCCATACAATCTAAATATATCGTTTAGGAAGATATTGGCAATGTTCACGGCCTTGTAGGTCGATTTTACAGGGATGAAGTGTGATGACTTTGACAGCTTGTCAATGACTACGAAGATGGATTCATTTTGCTTCTTGTTTTTTTGTAAGCCAGTAATAAAATCCATACTGATAACCTCCCACTTCCGTTTTATAATGGGCAATGGCTGTAGAAATTTTGAATAATGCCGGTGCTACAATTTGAGTAGATGGAATTCCTGACATTTTGCAATAAACATTGCAATGTTGGCCTTTAACTTACGCTAGAAAAAGTGTTTTTTGATGGAATATATCATCTTTTGATATCTCGGGTCCCCTGTCACATACCCCAATTTTGTAAAATTATGTAAATTGTTTTAATTATATTCGTGAGACATTATGTTAAAATTAATGCTAAGTAGGAACTGATGATTCAACAGAGTCAACAGAATTGGAATGTAATTCAGAATATTTTATTATTAATAAATAAATTGTGGAAACAACAGCATGGGAGAGCTGTTAAAAAGAGGTTACTGGTCAAACTGGTGGATGGAACTAGGTGGAAGGCAAAATACAAGTTGCAGCATCCTCAAACACTCCCTAAGTTGCAGGTGGAAACTTCCCTATATTTGGGGTCATGATCCCCCAAGAAAGTGGGATCAGAGCGGGTGGCTCATTAAATGACAACTAACCCAAAAAGACCTAGGCAATATTTTAAAAGTACCTAATGAAGAGATCTAAGGCTTCTCAGATATTTTCCAGAGAGAATTCATTCAGGTGAATGAAATTCAGGAAATTCGTTGAGGGAAAAGGGGAAAACAGTAAGGAAGTTGTTCTGAGAGGATTGCTGCAGTAACTTGGATTATTATAGCTTGTTAGCTGGGAGAACTTATTGATAAGTTTTGGATTAATACTGAGATTGAAGACTGGTATCTAAATTTGCTGCACCTAGTTCCAACCAGGGAGACTAGAGCAAGCTCGGGGGTCCTGAGGAGTCGCTGTTTGAGCACTCTCTAGGATTTGGTACGGAGGAATGGACTCCCATTGCTACTGTTGTCCACGGCTTAAACAGGTTCTAACACTTGACTATTTATGTTTTTAGTAACTGTGAATGCTTGAATGTTACATTGTAGTTATGATAAAAGGATTTACTGGTCTAGTAATGTAAATGTTCTTAGATAGCAATAATAGAAACTGTTGATGAAGAATAAAGACCCATAGTGTTTTTCCACATCTGGGTTTTACCAGATCGTACTCCACCACAGGGGTAAATTTAAATAAGAATAGCATGATGATATTGCAGAGTAGTAGTTTCTTTATCTATCCTTCAGGAAAGATATTTCATTGACAGTTGTAAGAGTCTTAGTTAAAAAAACTATTTCCTTGTATTGTATCTTACTTTCAGTAATTTTATAGTGTAAAGAGTAAGTAGTAGATTTTAGACTAAATTTATTTCCTGTTTTACCATACAGTCCTTTCTTCCAAACCAGAATATTTTCACTACTATATGTCTAATAATAAACTGCAATTAGGAGTAGTTTTATAATGATTAGATACTACTGACAAATCAATATGGTCTAGATTTTATGAATGTTTTGTGATATATTCATTTCATTATTTTTCTTTTTTTTCTGAGGAATTGAGCTCGAACAAGTTCTAGAGCTGATAATCTTTTTATTTAAAATATGAGAAAAAGTTAATATTTGTGTTTATAAGTTAAAACTCTGTATAGAGTTAATTTACATTCTCGATATATATATAAATAAACAACATAACTAAGAAAACAATTTAATTTATAGCATAACTTATACAAGAGTTAATTAACAAGTACTATTCCTTTAATACACTTATGAAAATAAAGTAAGGATATTAATATAAAGACTGTAGAAATCACAGAGAGATAATACAGACACTATAATAATGATTAGGTACTTTATTTATGCAGTATAGAAATATTATTACTATTATATAAAGTTGTATTCTTGTTATCATAAGTATATTCTAGAACTATTTATACCGTCTGAGAATTCAAGAAAACTAACAGTTCTTACTACTACGGTAAAACAAAAGATATAAAAATCCTATATCATTTAACGGGTATAAACTAAACAGTTATAATTACAAATTCTTATTAACAAGAGAATTAAATTATAAATGAGGTATATAAACCCTAATAATGATATTATATTTAAACAGTAATAATTCAAATGCATTTTGTGCAGGAAGAAAATAATAGAAGTACAGGATACTCGTTTATCGAGTTTCTTTACATATTATAAATATAACTAATAACCCTAACATTATGAAAGCACCTTTTTCAACTTTGTAATAATTTTAAAATGAAAGGAACAGAGTGATTTCTTCTGTACTGTCAAATAGGGATAAACCCTATACAATCAAATTTATACAAGTAAAACAGTAAACGATGGAGCAAACAGTATTTATAACTTATATAATAACTGAGGGTAAAAACTCTATCCACCCAAAATAATGCAAAATTATTGACTGTAAAACCCATTCTTGGTTAATAACCCACGACCGTAATAAGAAAATTACACATGAAGGCTCACAGCCTGTTCATTACTTTAAACACAGTTTTTTTTTAAATCAAAACATAATTTACAATCACGACCAAAGCCGGAGAGCTCTGCAATAGAGCTAGGGACGTCACCCAATGATGTTTAACAATGATCAAATAACCAAAATAACTGAAAGCATTGAGGGTTTGATAGTCCGTAATGACCAATCCCTCTTTACCCCATAAGGGTTTACATAAGGAGGAGGAGCCATGGAGAAACCAGGGCTTACCATGGCTCTTATCGCCGCAACACTGTACTCCATGTATCGACTGAGAAGAGAGACATACCATTCCTACAAAGTAAACATTTATCCAACTGTTAGATTTGTATTAAAAAGCAATGAGATGAATATACAAGATTTGGGTATTAACCTTAAAAAGGAACTGAATAATCCTTTTACCTTAGCAATGGAAATGTTTATCAACAACAATGTAGCGACCACCGACAGCATGAGACCAGTGTGAGCAAGGAGTCTACCCTACAATGGCAAGAGAAACGAATTTATAACACCAAGAACCTTTGACAGTAGAGAACCCTTAGTCATCTAATTGATGGAGTGGATCAAACCCTAAGCCGAGAGGCTACTCTTTTCGACAACGCACAGTAATGGTGCAAACTCTAACCTTAACACTTCAAAAGGAGAAACCACTCTCGTGGTTAAACTGAAGAAGAATAGTAAGGTCTGACGTAATCAAGGGTTGGAGCTTAAGCAATGGAGACAACAGATAAACAAATAGGAGCATTAATAACACATGAGGAACTGAAGCACTACGAGATAGCCTCCACATTGGTGCAAAGGGGTAAGCTAACCAGGGAGAAGAAGAAAAATATAGTCGTAGCTCGATATAGGTGACTGAGTGACAATGTGGCCGATTTATTCACAAGGATGGAAAAGAGCCCGAAGGCAAGGGAGGATAGTGATTTATGTCTTGCAGAGAACCTTTCTTAAACCTGCAACGCATGGCCCAAGTGAAGCCATGTCGCTTTACAAATAATCTTGCCACGATGGTTTGGTTTCTATAGTTCTCCGAGCTAATCGTAAGAATCCAGAGCTGACAATCATTCGGCTATCTCCAAGGTCAAACCTTAGTCTCGGCCGAGTCAACCCTATCATTGACACATTATAACAAGTGTTAGATTATTTACGTAAACCTTGTTGTGGAGATTTACCATTGTTGCAAGGTTAACAAATCATTACATTACGTTATATTATATAATCACCCTTTATTTACAATCTAATGATAATACTATAATCATCGTGGGTACAACTAATTCTTTGGCAAAGAATCTTGTAACAAAATATTGTAGTTATTAAACCTTCGATATAATCAACACTAAATCTAAAGTGGTAAGTGTAATACTTTATCTTATTTATAATTTGACATGTCTAAGGTAAGGTTTATAAGTGTACTCCTTAGAGTAATACTATAAACTTTATTTATCATGGACTTGTTTTTGGGCCAGTCATTCGAGTGTATGACTACTTTGTCATTTAAACATTTTACAATCTTAATAGGATAGATTGGTAACATGTTTATTAGGGTGGAAGTTTTATACACGTGGTTAAGTAAGAAGGTAGGTTTACAAAGTATTCCACCAACAATATTTATATTGTAATTATAAAGTATAATATTGGTACACTTACAGAGGTTATAAATTCAACCTTAGTAACTTTTATGTTATAATATTAACCATGATGGTGTTGCCATAATCACCTAAGTTTCAAATGCTTACAAGAGAATCTTAGCAACTAAAACATTTTGATGAATGCATCATCTGGAATAGATGTTGTTAATTAGGACTTATCACATATGAATGTGAAGTATTTTAAAAGAAGGTTTATCAACGTACTGGTTAGACCTTGAAACTTTATGTTATACATTCTTAATGATTAATATATTAACCAGTTTACAGTATGTGATCCATTAGATCTAAAGTAAAATTTAGTATGTGTTGACTCAAAGGTAATGTAAATAAGACCTGGTGCATCAGCATGAGTATATCCTTATCTGTGGATAGTTTGAGTTAGAAGCAGTAAATTGTAAACCCCTTATTTATACACATTACGAGGTAAGAGTATTTGTGTTTTCTTAAACATAAACTTTGAGCTTCATTTTCCTACGTGTAAACAATTTTATTCAAAGATCCTTTAACACTGATAACTATGATAGATTTCAGACAGTTCAATAATTTTAAAGAATAATAATTTTACCTATACTAGAATGAAAAACATATATTGGAATTTACCTCAGTACGCAGTGACTTGTGCTTAGCCGCCAATGTCTTACTGAACTTGAATTGCATTTGAACTGGTACATAAAGACTTTCGAAGTTTTACTTGCAGCAGCCAGCCTTCTTACCTTTAATCTATAAGGACAGAAGGAACCTTCTGCATTAGCTCGGAAGCTAAGTAAGCCCAGTTTCATAACATCCCCACCTTATGTATGCAAAAAGAAACAAGTCAGTAAACTAAAAGGATTGTTTTATCAGTCTATGCAAATAACAGATGAATTTTAATAATAAGCTGTTAATCTTTAACTAATTAGATGATTAGTTAACTGCATTTAACGTTAATATCATGTAAATTAAAAAAATTAATTTTTTGGGAAATTTGGGGTTTTGACATGTGGTATCAGAGCATGGTTCAAATACTAGGCCTTGATGTGGCCCAACTAGTTTCCACAGAACAGTAAAAATAATATACTAACCTGTATTTTTGTTTTATGTAAAAAGCAGAAAATTTCTTTTTTCTGAATTTAACAGGCAGGTATGGAGAAGCTAGGAGAATATGTTGAGGAGGAGTCTCCCAACACCGAGACAAGACAGATGTCTAGAGAACCTATGTTAGAAGAGGTAACTGCTCATTCTTTAGAGCTGATGCAGACTATCAGGGATTTGAAGACCGAAATGGAATCAATCAAGAAAGATAATGAGAGAATTTTAAAGACTCAGGAAGAGTTGAACCAAATTTTGATGGAAAAATTCCAGACAGAAGGGTGGAGCAAAAGGTCTGAATTTGAGGAAGTTGGCCATCAGAAAGGATCTAAAAAGATGAAACTGGCTAAAGCTGAAAGCAGTTTATGATCTGAAGGATTCAGGGAACAACAAAGCTATTACACTACCAGTGATAGTAGTGAGGATGAGTTGTATAAAAGAAAGAAAAAGTACAGGCCATATGAAGATATTTCCAAGGAGTTCAAAAAAATAAAGCCCCCAAATTTCAATGAAGAAACTGAAAAAGGGGAAGAAGCAGAGTCCTGGTTATCCGGGATGAGAAAATATTTTTAGATATACAACTATTCAAATCAGCTGAAGACAAGAATGGCCATCTATAATCTCTCTGGAAAAGCAGATATATGGTGGCAGGATCTGAAGAGAGTTAAGGGTATCAAGGAAAAAGAGGTTAACTGGAGTACTTTTAAAAGGTACTTCAAGAAGAAATTTCTGTGCGAACAATATTATGAAGAAAGAGCGAAAGAATTTTACGAGTTAAAGTTAGGATTCATGACTATGAAGGACTTAAACAGTAAATAATTAAGTATGTTGAGGTATGTACCTTATTTAGTTGATGAGAAACCTAAAGTACAGTAGTTTCTTAGTTGTCTGCCATATCATATCAAGGACAAAATCGAGTATGATAACCCTAAAACTATGGAAGAAGCCATGCGGAAGGCTAATTTCTGTTTTGAACAGAACAAAAAGAAAGAAGGTATAGCCAACTGGAAGGCTAAAAGAAACAGTAATCAGCCTGAGTTCAAGAAAAAGGAGTTTGTACCCGAGAATAATTTCAGGAATAATAAGAACAGAAATCATTCTAATGGTAAGAACTTCAGGGAAACAAAAATGGTGCTCATAATAATTCCAATAATTCCAATAAATTCAAGGGTAAGGAAGCTTCAAACAATCATGGAAATTTTACTAATAATTTCGAACGAAAGGAGCCTGTTAAGTGCTGGGAGTGTAATGGCCCGCACTGTGCTTCGGTCTGCCCAAACCGGAAAAATACAAACAGTAATATTCATACTGTGCAGGATGAAATGACTGTTGGAAAATTTGCAAGGACTATGCCCCGAATTAATGCAGCATTGGAGAATCGCCAAGCTTATTATCAGTCTTCCATGGTGGAAGTCGAAGGTATGGTTAACCAAACTCCTGTAACTATTTTAATAGATCCAGGAGCTAGTCTTAGTTGCATTTCACCTCAGATAGTAGAAAAGTGTAAATTGACTGTTGAAAAGTTTGATAGCTCCTGGTGTTGATGCCTGGAAATTCACAGGAAACAACAGAAAGGGATTCTCCCCAATCAATGTTCCCAACTATCTCGTTGACTGTTTGGTATAGGGAATCCGTTCGGTTTGTGGTCCAGCTACCGTAGGTCAAAGGAACAAAAACAAGGCTTTACCGGTTGCGGCCCAGTCCACCGTGTATATTTTTGTATTTTTTGACTTAATGTATGAGATGCATATGCCTAACTAACAATGCAAGATGATTCGGATGCCAGGAGCAGTCACAACGTGATGCGCAGGTTCTTACCTCTCGTCTTAGGCTCACCTGCATCTAAATCACATATACAGCAATGAAATGAACTAACTATCTATCTATCTACCTATCTATCCCTGAGGAGCCAAAATATGATTTACTGATGAGTAATGTGGATTATTCATGCATTATAAATAGAAATTGCAGGTAGTTGATATTCTTATCTACAACACATGAAAGATAAAAGATATTTCAACAATCAGATAGCCAACTGTTTCATAAGCAGCATACATTACTCATGGTAACATTTCCACAAAATGAACCAGAAATCATTTAAACAAGAACATCCGTCCAGAGAGTTAGAACGATCTCACGGTTAATGAGCAAAAACTAGAAAACAAAATAGTTCATCTTTTAGTTGTCCACAGCAAAACATTTAGAAATTCCACCAATCTTTATCGAGCAGGAAAACCGTAATTTTCTATTGCAAAAGGAAATAGTTCTTCTTACAATATGTCTTCACCAGTCTCGCTAGGAAAAAGCCCTTTTCCCTTCTAAGCTTTCTATCTTTATACAAAAGGGTGAGACTGTTGGGCTGCCCAAAGTGACCTTTGGGCTTCCCAACCCCTCGTTTCCCAACATTATGCTTTTCTTAAATGTTTTACAAAAAATAGTTACAAATTACAATAATGACCGCTCCTTCATGAGGAGGCTCCCACTTGAGCATCTAGAAACTTCTTCCATGACGCAGCATCAGAGGCAATGCCCTCAAATGCACAGGATTCCAAAAATTGAATGTTGATCTTGAATTTTTCTGCCTGGTTCTTTATGGCTTCTACTCTGGCTGCGCTTAATCGAAGCTGGTCTTCTAGGATCTGCACACTAACTGCTGAATGGCCTACTTCGCTTCTCAGAAACCAGTCGTCAATGGCCTTAATGAGATATATTCTTGCTTCTTCATCTTGATGTCTTTTGTGCAACATATCCATGAATTAATCGTGGTCTGGGAAAGCCTCGAGCCTCTGCTCAGTCTCTGTCTAGCACCGGTTGTAGGTAATGA
Organism: Pseudotsuga menziesii; assembly: GCA_001517045.1. Lineage (NCBI taxonomy): Eukaryota > Viridiplantae > Streptophyta > Pinopsida > Pinales > Pinaceae > Pseudotsuga > Pseudotsuga menziesii. Next base: position 42,395 of record LPNX011004467.1, on the reverse strand, counting down.
GAAGTCTTCTAAAAAACTCAGTGCATAGTCCCTTCGTCTTTTTAATTGCCTTCTTGAAATCTTCAGTGGTGTTAATAGAAAATTCTATTAAATCATGATCTCACTTGAGGGCTTGTTTATCGTTTGCTGGCAACTCTGCTGGAGCTTCTTTGTTGCTTTCCAACCTCGCTATTCTGGCACTCAGGACCTCGAGGATGTCTTGAGATCTGTCCACAAAGTAAGATGTAGTTTCCAATATCTCCTCCAATCAACCATCGATCTGCAACACTCTACATCTTTCTTCTTCAACAGTAGTTTGTAGCTGCACCATCTTGGTTTTTTGGGCCAATATATGCTCTTTGAATGGATGGAGGTTAACCTGCTCTTCTCTTGCATTGTCCAGAGCAGTTGTAAGCAGGGAAATATGTTCCTGATGTTCCTTCTTCAGTTCTTGGGTGTGCAGATCATTGGCCTCCAAGAGGATCTTTTGTTGCTCTTCTAACTCCTCCACCTTTGCCAGTAGTTGTTCCTTTTCAGTTCTTAACTCTTGGTATTCTTTCTGTGCTATCTCCAGAGACTCCTATGTTGTTTCCAGAACTTGTATTTCTCCTTGGAGGGCCTGTACTTCAGCTCTCGAGGATTTCATTTCCCTTTGAATATCTTCATATTTCCTCTTGATCCTGTTGCTTTCTTCCCTTTCTTTCCTCAATGTGTCTTTTAACTGGGCATAGCATTTCTTGGACTACTCCAAGTAAGTTATTACCTTGTCCATGTTATCTTCTGAGGCGTGGAGAAGTGCAGTCCCAGCTCTTAGGGTGAGCCTTGGATCTTGATCTGTTCCTAACATAACAGCCGTATCTGTTATCATTTTGCCATGCATATTTCCTGCTTCTACTTTCCTCTCTGTTCTCTTCATTATTATCTTCTTTTCAATTTCATAATATACAATCTTGAAATCGGTGATTTCTTCCCCTTTCTTATGGACAAAAGGAACCAGCTTCAGAGTGGGGACCATGGGAGTGCTGGTAGCAGGTACTTGTGGGTCCTGAACCTCGGGGTTCTCAACATCATGGGTCTGCCCTCCAGCCATGTCATAAGCTGACTGTTCTGTCTTGGTCTGTGTCAACTTCACCCTCTCTGCCTCTTGCTTTTGCAGCTCCTCATCAAGCTTTCTCTTTCCTTCTTTGGTTGCTTTCCTAGCTGCTTCTTCTACCTCTTTAGCTGCATCCTGGGCTTTCTCAGCTGCTTCTTGGGAATCTTTTATTTTCCCTTCCTCTTCACTGTGCAACCATTCTATAGCTTATTTTTCCAACCTCTGGGATTCTTCATTTCTCCTTTTGGCTTCTTCCTCAGCCTTAGCCTGTTCATCCCCCTTTCCACCTTTGGTGGTGATTTTCTTCGTGAATCTTCTCTTTAGGGCTGTCATGTACGAGGAATTTCGGAAGACAAATTCTTCCCTATCAAAATGATGGGTATATTCAAAATGCACCTTATTTTCTTTACAATGATCAGCCCAGCCACTTTATCATGGGAGTCATTTCTGTGATAGGGCATCTCACCAAAATGGAATCTCTCCAGCTACTCTATGAATTTACCAGCTTGTTTCACCTTGGTGAACCTGTAGCTTCCTAGTCTAAAGGGAAAGGGAGGATAAGCAGTATTCTTATGTTCGAACAGGAAATTGCCTATTCCATCCAGGAACACTTGTCTGACCGCCTCCTTATGGACAATGTAATCAGTTGCATACTTTGGCAACAGGAAATGCGCTCTCGAGCCTCCAAACATTCTGAAGTACATGCCATGTTCGGTCAAATAGTAGTCTGCGTAATCCACTATTACTTTCATGGCCTCTTCTGACATACAATCACACCCTTTCCGAAAAATGAGTGTATATAGTGGCATAATGAAGTGCTCACAGACTTCTCTATACTGGCTGTGGTACTGGTGTGCCCACAGTGGTCTATAAGCAACATAGGCAGGAATTCTTTCCCTGTCCCAGATGCACCCGAGACCAGGGAAAGGCTGGTTGTATAGTATACAGTCTATGAGTATTGAGCTCATACAAAATTCAGACCTTTTCTGGGACTCTCCTTCCAAGGCTCAGGCCAAGCAAGAAGAAAGACTGCTTGATAGAAGGCTGGCCCAATTGAATACTGTCCCTTGGGTTGCCACATGAAAAATAATGGGTATCCACTCTAGCTTGAATATTCTTCCATGGGATCTCCCAAAGACCCTATTAAGCATCAGAGCTATAAATCTGTAGGGATCCCTCAAGTTCGCTGTATCATACTCACCCGTGGATCTGTATCGATAATGTTTTCCCTGCAACATCGTTCTCTTAAGAGTCTCTACCAGGTCCATTCTAATGCTATTTAGCCAATCATCAAATAAGATTACTTGGGCTTCTGGCAGGTGATAAGCCAACGCCACATATCCAGGGCTAAATGTAGCATAGCCCTGTCTTTCAACATTTTCCAAAATCATTGTGGTTACATCTGCCCGGGGCAGAATCTAGGCAATTACCTCAGAGCATGGGAACAGCTCTGGCCTGGTGGCGACCTTCATAAGGGAATATCTTTCAATGTTTGCATATATGGAATATTCTTCTAAGCCCATGTCGGGAACTTCCCTTCGGGTAATAAGTGTATATATTTCCCCCCACTGATACTCCGGTTCAACGCCAGAAATACATTTAGTGTCTTCATACACGTATTCTGTCTTGGTGACAACCTCTACTTTTGGCTCTTCTTCGACCATAGGGGCCTTCTTCTTTTGCCTCTTTTACATGGTGAGCTCGAGTTCTTCCTGCCATATATAACATTGTAACATTAAGCAATTCAAGTTGCAGACACTTATATGACAATGTGCATCGTTTTACGTCTTCTATGTGTATTGTGATAGCAATTAGTTAATGAAGCTAAAAAATGTGTGTACCTAGGCTGAAATGGCTTAACTAACAGAATTATTAAACCAAATGGGAAGTATTCAGAGACTTTGTTTATGTCTACCATGATGGAAACTAGCTGTATGCAATAAACTGTGCATGCTACCATTACTTGCCAATATAAAACATTAACAATATAATCCAGCAGGAATGAAATCTACATAAGATTGAAGAACACTCAAGCGGGTCACGGGAAAAAAATTCATATTGACATAACTAAAACTTCCATCTCTCATGTTCGGGTGATTTTATCATTTCGCTATGCGGGATAAGCAAGGGAAAACTACACGCGATTTCAACAATGTTCATGCCCACATGGTCAAGGTCAATAAACTAAAAACCACGACATATCCCTTTCAACCGGCTAGGGTTTTAGATGATTGTGCGTAGAACGATGCGGAAAAATAGCTATTCGAGGATGCGGGCAAGATAATGGTCACAACGGCAACGGGAACAATCAGATGCTTCAAGGAAAGCACACAGAACCCGCCCTACACAATCATCACCACCTAGGGCAGCTTGGTATAGACAGTGTAACGACCGTCTGCACCAAGCCCTCATTCCCTACACACGGGGATTTGCAAACAAAGGGACGCTGGCCAAAATACTATTTCACGAGTTAAAAATGCCTCCCCCCCGCCTTGACCACGAATAGTAAAACCCCCAAAACTTTTCAATATATATATAGCTGCAACCACGGCGCAAAAAAAAGCATTCCTGATAACCCTAACCGCAACAAACATTAACCCGATGCTTCAAAAGGAACGGGGTAGGAAAAATGAAACCTACCTGGCAATGAAATGTAATCAGTGCATATGATAGGACGAATATGGTCGACTCCTATAGCTTCCACCTGGATGCGGGTACACCGACAACGGGGTTTGAATAAGATCGAGAGGTCGACAACGCAGCAGGAGCAAATAATCACGACAGTTCAGACGAAAACGATAGAATAATCCAATGCACCATGACCCCATATATACAAACGATCGACTTGTGTGATGGGAACAGTACAATGGTATCCAACTTTGAATTGGAAGGGAAAGTGAATTCTTTTCCGCAACTGTGGATGATCCAAACGCCAAGCCTTCCACCTTTGTCATACGGATCGGATGGCGGACCGCTTTTGGGTTGGAAGTTGAAAGCCAACTTCCTTCCACAATGGTGGATGGCTAGAGTGTTAATCCATCCATAGCAACATGCATGGCGGAAGAAACACAAGATCAGACGTCGAAGCCAAAACTAATGGGAAGGTAAAAGTGCCATCTTTTCCGCAATGCCGGGAGACCAAATCATAACTTCATCCGCAACGGCGGTGATAACCTGGGGATAAGTCATGCGTCGAAGCTAAAGGACATGGGGATGAAAGAGAGAACACAGCCACAACGACAGCTACCAAAGATATCAGCCTCTCCAAATAAGACCATAATGCATCGAAAGAGCAGACGATTACGGATCGAAAGAGTTAGCATATTTTCTTCCGCAATGGTGGAAAAAGGAAACGATGACAAGCTCCGATGTAAAGCTCACAAACAGCTGAAACACAAAATTAGCTGAGGTAAAGCAAAGAAATTGGAAAAGAAACTGAAGGAAAAACTGAAAGTTCATCCACAATGGCGGAAGTAGAAGTGACAATGGTTCCGATGCAAAACCAAAAACCAGCCGATTTCGCCAACCGAATCGAGAGCAAAGTCGAAGTTAAAACTAAAAAACCCATCCGCAACGGTGGAGAAAGAAATGAAAAGTCTTTCCGATCTAAACCAAAAGGGCTGCCGACATGAAAGACCGACGGATTGGAATACGCAAACACATTTCCTTCCACAACGGCGGAAGACGAAAACACAAACTCACCCGTAACGACGGAAAATCAAAACAGAATACCTTCCGATTCAGACCGGCTTCAAATGCAATTAAAAGCAAATGATGAAGGTTTGATCAATCATTGAAATTCTTAATCAAAATTGAAAAACTGCTGTAGATCAATCCCAGCATAAGCAAGTCTTTCTGAAACGTTCTCAAACCAAACCCAAGAAGACAATCAAACTAATTCAAGCAAAAGGAGGGTCCTAAAATTTTTGGAATTTTGGAAAAATTGTTGCAGCTGCAACAATTGGCGACTACCTGGTGAACCCCAGATTTATGAATTAACTCCTTCCCAGTGCAAGACTATCTGAATAAAAGTTGAAATCTTCTAGATGTTTGTATCCTTAGGCTGGCCAACTTAAGCATTTAAACCATTGAGAATTAGTCTATTCTTTGGGAAATGGTAACATCAGAAATATTGCAAGTCTGAATAACTCTTTTGAGGCCAAATAAGTGAGGTTTATTTTTCCTGTCCTTAGGTAGTTTCCATCTTGGACACCACAGGATTGTAACAGATAGTAAATAGTATTATCCTTTTGTTCCTCATTCCCATGCCAACTGCACTTTTTGTGCCTTTTCAACTTTACTTCCTTTGATATGAGTCTTCATGCATGCCTTTCTTACTGAATTTTAATTCAGGATCCTCTATCCCATAGTGTCCTTCTATGTGAACAGTGTATTTCATATTTCAGTTCACAGATGGAGAGGATCTTGTGGCAATTTAGTACTTCATGCTTTGATACTTTTCTTTGATATGTATTGTTTTTCTTTAAGGATTTTTGACTCTTGATAGCTTTTGCTTTTCTGAAATTATGGCATGGGATCATTTATATATGATATACTATTTACTTTCCTTCCTTTCTGTGGGTCTTTTGATGTCACCCCCTTGGATATTTAAGATGTGAAATGGATGGAGCCTCGAAATAGTATTCCAGACTTCTTTTACTTCTAAGTTATTTACAGGGGTTAAGTAAGACTTCAATGAATGCATTTCCAGTTAGGAACACTGCTACTAGAAATACATTCTATACTTTAAAGCACAATCTTTCGCTCAAGATTTCAGTTAATAAAGAACCCGGATGTTTCCATTGCAACCAAAAGTTTTCCTCTTTATTCAAAACCAAAATAAATGCTAGCAAAGCAATAAAATAAAACAACATCAAATAAAATAATCAAAAGAAAAAGAATCAAAGCATTCAAGAAAACCAAACAATTTATTTATGTACACAGCAAAAAGAAAGAAAAATTTGCCCACTCCTGAATATCTTTAATCTTAAGGAGTTAGAGGGTGGGATAGATTATAGACATGAGACATCTATCCATGATCTAGCTCTGCTATTTTTGATATTGAACACATGTCTATTATCTTATAATAATCCCTCTCAGCTTGAGGAAGTCGAAGGAGTTTAGGCTGAGTGTCAATCATATAACTGGGCTTTCTCGGAGTAAGATGTATTAGCTTCAGCTTAGTCAGATAGTTTCCCAGGATGGAATCAGCGGATTCATTTCCCTCTCCTAGCCCAGTGACATTGTGATTCATGTATGGCTCTCTTAAAATGTTTATCAGGTTTGGGATTCCCTTTTGAGGCATCAACAAGTGTGACCAGTCAGAAGCAAAGTATCCATCGAGGCGGGCTACCTAATCTTGATTCAAGATCAATCCATAACCATCGGGTATGTCTACTACTACAATATCAAGGTACTGACATATCTTTTTATTTGCATACAATCGAATCAAAACATTCTTCATCTCCCCCACTAATTTGACACTAGTCTTGTCTAGTTGAGTGACATCCCAATCAGTAGGTTTTAGCTACCCATTAATTTTTATGCAGATTGCAAGATGCATGACATTCACTGACGATCCAGAGTCCACCAGACAATTATGTACTTTATGGTTCAAAATTTCCAGAGTCAAAAGAAAAGGTGGAGTGCTAATATTCCTTTCCCCAGTTGATTCGATCTTTTCTTCCACAGGTTGGTTGGCGGTGGGTATCTTCTCTTTAACTTCCTTAAATTTTTCAGTGCTTCCTTCCTCAACATCTTTCATAGGTTTGACAGTCTCATTGCTTGGCTCTGCCTCCTAGTTGAGGGTAGTTGCTTCAGGTGTTTTGTCGTCAACATTTACTTCTACCTATCTCTTGACATTTTCCTGCAATTTTTTAATCTTTGAAAGTATCGCATTGTCCTTAATTGCTAGGTTCTTATCCTTTGTGGATTTAGGTGTATATTGAGACCTGAGAGCATTTTCTTTTGAGTTGAACAGTGAAACACCATCCCATAAGAACATGGTATCATCATCTTATTTCTCTATAGTCTGCTCTTTTCCTCCTTCTTCATCACTGTCTTCAGTCAATTTGGAGTTCAGCAACTTATTCATCACCAATGACATTGAATTCAACCATTGAGGGCACTTATTTTCAAAGTGGGGTTGCTGGTGAAAAGTACAGAAATTAACCCCCCCTATTTTTGTTATGTTCATTGATGCTAAACTTGGTGGAGGGACTTGCCATTGGTTGTTATCCTCCTTTTTTTGGTAGTGGGGTTTATGAGTTTTATGAACTTCCTTTTCTCTCTCCAGATCTATGATTCGGTTAGATAAATTCTGAAGCATTCTCATCATTCTCTGATAATCATGTGATTGTTCATTTACAGGTTTAGACAGCAATAAAGCTCTTCTGCTTTGGAGTTTTCTCTCTACGTAAGTCAGGATAATTTTCTACACTTTCCCTTTTAGCCTCTACCTTTTCTGCCTCTTCATAAGTCTCTACCAATGTAGGTTTGGCTTTCATCTTGGAAAACATGGCTAGCTTAGGTCCTAGGGCTGAGGTATAATATTCAATTAAGACCTTGTCTGAGGGTCTGTCAGCTTCAGAAAAATTCTTTAGATATATTGAAAATATTTGAGTGAAACTATGCACTTTCTCATTCTTCCCTTTCCTTAACAAACCAGGACCTTTCATCAATGAGGCATGCATTTTTTGGGATGTGTACTTACTTCTAAAAACCCTTGCGAAGGTGTCCCAATCAGGAATAGAGTTCGCGGGCAAGCTGAAATACCAGGATGCTGCTGCTCCTTTGAGGGTGTGTGGGAATAGTGTACAGACCACATCTTCATACTCCCCAGCACTTAGCCCTTCTAATGCTATATAAAATCTTTGCAAGTGATCATCTACATCAATCTTTTCTTCAGGGTCAAACTTAGGCAATAGCTTGTCAAAGGCTTGAGGTAGGTTATGCAAAGGCAGAGTGAGGTTTAAAGGTGATCTAGCTCTCCATGCTGGTAAGGGGTTGGGCTAATTTGCATTTATGCCAGCCATAGGCACAGGTGCTAGAACAAGAGTCTGAGCACAGAACAATGTAGGGTGAGCACAGGCTCTTTTACTTCAAAGGTATAACTGAAACCTGTAAGTACTTGGGTCAGGTTACAAGCTTCAAAACATCTGCTGGTGGGTTAATCTTGGGACAAAATAAGTTTCCACAGCCATCCATTCACTGGCATCCCTCCTTCTAGCGCCAGAACTATTGAGGCCTGGAAATTCACAGGCAACAAAAGAAATGGATTCTCCCCAATCAAAATTCCAAACTATCCCGTTGACTGTTTGGTATAGGGAATCCGTCTGGTTTGCGGTCCGGCTACCGTAGGTCAAAGGAACAAAAACAAGGCTTTACTAGTTGTTTCCTGGTCCACCGTGTATATTTTTGTATTTTTTGACTTAATGTATGAGATGCATATGCCTAACTAACAATGCACGATGATTCAGATGCCAGGAGCAGTCACAACGTGATGCGCAGGTTCTTACCTCTCGTCTTAGGCTCACCTACATCTAAATCACATATGCAGCAATGAAATGAACTAACTACCTATCTATCTACCTATCTATCCCCGAGGAGCCAAATATGATTTCTTTTGAGTAATGTGGATTATTCATGCATTATAAACAGAAATTACAGGTAGATGATATTCTTATCTACAACACATGAAAGATAAAAGATATTTCAACAATCAGATAGCCAACTGTTTCATAAGCAGCATACATTACTCATGGTGACATTTCCACAAAATGAACCAGAAATCATTTAAACAAGAACATAGGTCCAGAGAGTTAGAACGATCTCACGGTTAATGGGCAAAAACTGGAAAACATAATAGTTCATCTTTCAGTCGTCCACAGCAAAACATTTGGAAATTCCACCAATCTTTCTCCAGCAGGCAAACCATAATTTTCTATTGCAAAAGGAAATAGTTCTTCTTACAATATGTCTTCACCAGTCTCGCTGGGAAAAATCCCTTTTCTCTTCTAATCTTTCTATCTTTATACAAAAGGGTGAGATTTTTGGGCTTCCCAAAGTGACCTTTGGGATTCCCAACCCCTCGTTTCCCAACATTATGCTTTTCTTAAATGTTTTAGAAAAAATAGTTACAAAATACAATAATGACCGCTCCTTCATGAGGAGGGTCCCACTTGAGCATCTAGAAACTTCTTCCATGACGCAGCATCAGAGGCAATGCCCTCAAATCCACAGGGTTCCAAAAATTGAAAGTTTATCTCGAATTTTTCTACCTGGTACTTTATGGATTCTACTCTGGCTGCGCTTAATTGAAGCTGGTATTCTAGGATATGCACACTAACTCCTGAATGGCCTACTTCGCTTCTCAGAACCTGGTCGTCAATGGCCTTAATGAGCTGCATTCTTGCTTCTTCATCCTGATGTCTTTTCTGCAACATCTCCATGAATGAATCATGGTCTGGAAAAGCCTCGAGCCTCTGCTCAGCCTCTGTCTTGCACCAGTTGTAGGTAATGAGAAGTATTCTGAAAAACTTGGTGCATAATCCCTTTGTCTTTTTAACTGCCTTCTTGAAATCTTCAGCGGTGTTAATAACAAATTCTATTAAATCATGATCCCACTTGAGGGCTTGTTTATCTTTTGCTGACAGCTCTGCTGGAGCTTCTTCGTTTCTTTCCAACCTTGCTATTCTGGATGTCAGGACCTCGAGGAGGTCTTGAGATCTGTCCACAAAGTAAGATGCAGTTTCCAAGATCTCCTCTAATCGGCCATCGATTTGCAGCACCCTACATCATTCTTCTTCAACAACAGTCTGTAGCTGCAGCATCTTGGTTTTTTGGGCCAATATATGCTCTTTCAATGGCTGGAGGTTAATCTGCTGTTCTCTTGCTTCCTCCAGAGCAGTTGTTTGCGAGGAAATATGATCCTGATGTTCCTTGTTTAGTTCTTGGGTGTGCAGATCATTGGCCTCTAAGAGGATCTCTTGCTGCTCTTCTAACTCCTCCACCTTTGCCAGTAGCTGTTCCTTTTTAGTTTTTAACTCTAGGTATTCTTTTTGTACTCTCTCCAGAGACTCCTGTGTTGTTTCCATAACTTGTATTTCTCCTTGGAGGGATTGTACTTCAGCTCTCGTGGATTTCATTTCCCTTTGCATATCTTCATATTTCCTCTTGAGCCTGTTGCTTTCTTCCCTGTCTTTCCTCAATGTGTCTTTTAACTGGGTAGAGGATTTCTTGGACTGCTCCAAGTCAGTTATTACCTTGTCCATGTTATCTTCTGAGGCGTGGAGAAGTGCAGTCCTAGATCTCGGTGTGAGCCTTGGATATTGGTATGTTCCTAACATAACAGTCGTATCCGTTATCATTTTGCAAGGCATATTTCCTACTTCTACTTTTCTCTCTGTTCTCTTCATTATTCTCTTCGTTTCCCTATCATAATATACAGTGTTGAAATCGGGGATTTCTTCCCCTTTTTTCTGGACAAAAGGAACCAGCTTGAGAGTGGGGACCATGGGAGTGCTGGCAGTAGGTACTTGTGGGTCCTACACCTCAGGGTTCTTAACATCCTGGGTCTGCCCTCCAGCTATGTCAGAAGCTGACTATTCTGTCTCAGTCTGTGTCAACTTCACTCTCTCTGCCTCCTACTTTTGCAGCTCCTCATCGAGCTTTCTCTTTGCTTCTTCGGCTGCTTTTCTAGCTGCTTCTTCTGCCTCTTTAGCTGCTTCCTGGGCTTTCTCAGCTGCGTCTTGGGCAGCTTTTCTTTTCCATTCATCTTCACTGTGCAACCATTCTGCAGCTTCTTTTTCCAACCTTTGGGCTTCTTCATTTATCCTTTTGGCTTCTTCCTCAGCCTTAGCCTGTTCATCCCCCTTTCCACCTTTTGTGGTGATTTTCTTTGTGAGTCTTCTCTTTGGGTCTGTCATGTTCGGGGCATTTCGGAAGACAGATTATTCCCTATCAAAATGATGGGTATATTCAAAATGCACCTTATTTTCTTTACAATGATCAGCCACTTTACCATGGGAGTCATTTCTGTGATAGGGCATCTCACCAAAATGGAATCTCCAGCTCCTGTATGAATTCACCAGCTTGTTTCACCTTGGTGAACATGTAGCTTCCTAGTCTGAAGGGAAAGAGAGCATAATCAGTCTTCTTATGTTCGAACAGGAAACTACCTATTCCATCCAGGAACACTTGTCTGACCGCCTCTTTATGGACAATGTAATCAGTTGCATACTTTGGCAGTAGGGAAGGCCCTCTCGAGCCTCCAAACATTCTGAAGTACATGCCATGTTCGGTAAAATAGTAGTCTGCGTAATCCACTATTACTTTCATGGCCTCTTCCAACATACAATCACACTCTTTCCAGAAAATGAGTGTATATAGTGGCATAACGAAGTGCTCACCGACTTCTCTGTACTGGCTGTGGTACTGGTGTTCCCACAGTGGTCTATAAGCAGCATAGACAGGCATTCTTTCCCTATCCCATATGCACCTGAGACCAGGGAAAGGCTCGTTGCATAGTATACATTCTATGAGTATTGAGATCATATAAAATTCAGACCTTTTCTGGGACTCTCCTTCCAAGCGTGAAGCCAAGCAAGAAGAAAGACTGCTTGATACAAGGCTGGCCCAATTGAAGACTGTCCCTTGGGTTGCCACAGGAAAAATGATGGGTATCCACTCTAGCTTGAAGAATCTGCCATGGGCACTCCCATAGACCCTATTAAGCATCAGAGCTATAAATCTGTAGGGAGCCCTCAAGCTCGTTGTATCATACTCTTCCATGGGTCTGTATCGGTAATTTTTTCCCCGCAACAACATTCTCTTAAGAGTCTCTACCAGGTCCATTCTAATTCTATTGAGCCAATCATCGAATAAGAATACTTGGGCTTCTGGCAGGTGATAAGCAAATGCCACATATCTAGGGCTAAATGCAGCATAGCCCTGTCTTTCAACATTTTCCAGAATCATTGTGGTTACATCTGCCCGGGGCAGAATCTAGCCAATTACCTGAGAGCATGGGAACAACTCTAGCCTAGTGGCGACCTTCATAAGGGAAGATCTTTCAATGTTTGCATATATGGACTCTTCTTCTAAGCCCATGTCGGGAACTTCCCTTCGGGTAATCAGTCTATAGATTTCCCCCCACTGATACTCCGGTTCAACACCAGAAATACATTTAGTGTCTTCATACACGTATTCTATCTTGGTGACAACCTCTACTTCTGGCTCTTCTTTGACCACAGGGGCCTTCTTCTTTTGCCTATTTGACATGGTGAGCTTGAGTTCTTCCTGCCATATATAACATTGTAACGTTAAGAAATTCAAGTTGCAGACACTTATATGACAATGTGTAGCGTTTTACTTCTTCTATGTGTATTGTGGTAGCAATTAGTTAACGAAGCTAAAAAATGTGTGTACCTAGGCTGAAATGGCTTAACTAAGAGAATTATTAAACCAAATGGGCAGTATTCAGAGACTTTGTTTATGTGTACCATGCTGGAAACTAGTTGTATGCAACAAATTGTGCATGCTACCATTACTTGCCAATATAAAATATTAACAATATAATCCAGTAGGAATGAAATCTACATAATATTGAAGAACACTCAGGCGGGTCGCAGGAAAAACATTCATATTGACACAACTAAAACCTCCATTTGTCATGTTTGGGTGATTTTATCATTTCGCTATGCAGGATAAGCAGGGGAAAACTACACATGATTTCAATGGTGTTCATGCCCACATGCTTAAGGTCAATAAACTAAAAGCCACGTCATATCCCTTTCAACCGGCTAGGGTTTCAGACGATTGTGCGTAGAACGGCGTGACAAAACAACTATTCGAGGATGCGAGCAAGATAAAGGTTGCAACGGCAATGGGAACCATCAGATGCTTCAAGAAAAGCACACAGAACCCCCCCTACACAATCATCACCACCCGGGGCAGCTTGGTACAGACGGCGTAACGATCGTCTGCACCAAGCCCTTATTCCCTATGCGCAGGGATTCGCAAACAAAGGGCCGCTGGTCAAAATACTATTTCACGAGTTAAAAATGCCTCCCCCCCCTTGACCACGGACAGTAAAACCCCCAAAACTTTTCAATATATATATAGGTGCAAACACGGGGCGAAAATAAACAGTCCTGATAACCCTAACCGCAGCAAACATTAACCCGATGCTTCGAAAGGAACGGGGTAGGAAAACCGAAACCTACCTGGCAATGAAATGTAACCAGCGCATATGATAGGACGAAGACAGTCAGCTCCGACACCTACCACCTGGATGCGGGTACACCGACAGCAGAGTTTGAACAAGCTCGGGAGGTCGACAGTGCAGTGGGTGTGAATAATCATGACAGTTCAGACGAAAATGATAGAATAATCCAATGCACCCGGACCCCATATATACAAACGATCAACACATGTGATGGGAACAGTATAATGGGAGCCAACTTTGAATCAGAAGCGAAAGCGAATTCTTTTCCACAATGGTGGATGATCCAAATGCCAAGCCTTCTGCTTTTGTCATACGGATCGGATGGCGGACCGCTTTTGGGTTGGAAGTTGAAATCCAACTTCCTTTCGCAACGGCGGACGGCCAGAGTGTTAATCCATATGTGGCAACATGCATGGTGGAAGAAACACAAGATCGGACGTCGGAGCCAAAACTAATCGAAAGGTAAAAGTGCCATCTTTTCAGCAACGCCGGGAGACCAAATCATAACTTCATCCGCAATGGCAGTGATAACCTAGGGATAAGTAACACACGTCGGAGGTAAAGGACATCAGGATGAAAGCAGGAATGCAGCCGCAACGACGGCTACCAAAGATATCAGCCTCTCCAAATAATACCACAACGCATCGAAAGAGCGAACGATTATGGATCGGAAGAGTTAGCAGATTTCCTTCCGCAATGGCGGAAAAGGAAACGATGACAAGCTCCGATGTAAAGCTCACAAACAATCGAAACACAAAAGTAGCTGAGATAAATCAAAGAAATTGGAAAAGAAACCGAAGGAAAAACTGAAATTTCATCCGCAACGGCGGAAGTAGAAGTGACAATGGTTCCGATCCAAAACCAAAAACTAGTCGATTTCGCCAACCGAATCGAGAGCAAAGTCAAATTTAAAACTAAAAAACCTATCCGCAACGACGGAGAAAGAAATGAAAAGTCTTTCCGATCTAAACCAAAAAGGACACCGACATGAAAGACCGACGGATCGGAAGACGAAAATGCATTTCCTTCCGCAACGGCGGAAGACGAAAACACAGACTCACCCGTAACGGCGGAAGATCAAAACAAAATACATTTCGATTCATACTCGCTTCAAACGCAATTAAAAGCAAATGATGAAGGTTTGATCAATCATTGAAATTCTTAATCAAAATTGAAAAACAGCTGCAGATCAATCCCAGCATAAGCAAGTCTTTCTGAAACGTTCTCAAACCAAACCCAAGAAGACAATCAAACTAATTGAAGCAAAAGGAGGGTCCTAAATTTTTTTGGAATTTGGGGAAAATTGTTGCAGCTGCAACACCTGGTTAGTTCAATTATCCACTGGGGAAAAAAGAAAAGTAACTAGTTACATGAAAGAATGTGTTTTAGTTATGAATGATTTTAAAACTACTGTTAAGCTAAATGTTCTGCCACTTGGCTCGTATGGCTTATTGATTGGTATGGATTGGTTAGAGCAGCATAAGGTAGTTCTAAACTATTTTGATAAAACCTTTACGTGTGTAAATAATAATGAACCACTAGTGGGTGAATCCACGGACCTGGGTAACACTTTTTGGCAAGCGGATTTCGGCAAAGTCAAAAAAATGTACCTCGACCGAGGTTTTATAAAGCCCTCGACCGAGGTTTTAATATCTCGACCGAGGGCTTATCAAGCCCTCGACCGAGGTTTTTTTCATCCCTCGGTCGAGCTATTTATTAACCCTCGGTCGTGGTCTTGAAACCTCGACCGAGGGTTAATAAATACCTCGACCGAGGTATTAGCTTGGTCGAGGTACATACCTCGACCGAGGTGCCTTTTTCAAAAAAATTATAAAAAGAGGCCACGGTCCAAAGACTGCAAAATATATTCATTATACTTTGCTGAATCCTCCAGCAACTCATGAAAACCTAAAAATAGAACATTCCACAAAAAACTTTACCTTCAAACATTAATGACACTCCCCGAATTCCCTGGTACAAAACGAAATGGAGCCATTTATTGAGTAGTGGAATGCAACTGCAAGCAGTGAAAGCTTTTCAATATGTTGAAAAGCTTTCACTGCTTGCAGTTGCATCCCACTACTCAATAAATGACTCCATTTTGTTTTGTACCAGGGACTTTGGGGAGTGTCATTAATGTTTGAATTCACTCCTGGGCTTTTGCTCATTAATGAGTGATATAACACTAATTCATGCTAAAAAAATTCTTAGTAATGAGTGGTATAATGAGTGCCATGACCAAAGCTTAGGGATAAGGTCTTTTACCTTGATCAAGTAAGGACCTCAGCTCTAAACCTTTACCCTGACACCATGCAATTTTTTTAACTATAGCCTTAAAACGAGAAAAATAGAAAGCAAGTGTGATAAGATAAAAATAATATTATAATTAAGCTTTCAATATAAAACTACTTTTATATATATATATATATATATATATATATATAAGTATTTTTGGAGTTGTGAAATAATGCAAACTAATATCATAGTTATTAAATATAAAAATAAAACTAAAACTAAAACTAAGAAATGAAATTTCAATGTCATGCTAAAATCCAAAGTAAAATACAAGATTAAATAAAATATCGTACCAATTCATTTTAAACTAAAATCTCTCTTAAAAACTCCTTAAAGATTTAGGCATAACCATTACCTAAAACATCAATAAGCAAGACACCAAACATGTAATAACTCGTTAAAAATCTAAAATATTCAAAGATCAACCAAAGGAAGTGGCAGGTCCGGGTCCTGAAAAGCACCCAAAAAAACACTCTCAGGTTCAGGTTAGTAAGATTTGCGATATTTTGATTCCGTGAAGACATATTAGTGAAGACTGAGGGAATTTTGCTTCTGTTTGAGAAGTATATTTTTCCTTGATACGCATTCTTCCTTTGATAATGGTAATTGTTTTCTTTTTCAAATATTTTACTTGAGTTCCTATTAATTTTGGTCATTTTGTTTTTAAACAGAAATCACTCATGGAGAGTGGAGATGCTACATTAAATGAATTCCTTATTTGTCAAGAAGAGGACAGTAAAGAAAATATGGAAAATCCCTGTGCTTATTCTGGCACTTTGAAGGTATGAGGTTTAGGTCTTAGGAGATAGATTAAAGTAGTTTGGATATGTTGTCTCTGGTGAATTGAAGGTATGAGGTTTAGGGTTTAGGAGATAGATTAAAGTAGTTTGCATATGTTTTCTCTGGGGAATTGAAAGATTTATCGCTATTGAGTGTTTATTATTGAATTCTCACAGTATGCTCATAGGAGATGCCTAGAGCGTTGGTCCCAGAAAAAAAGAGATTCCATCTGTGAATTGTGCTATCAAGTTTATAGTTTTTAATTGATGTTCTTACTATTAAGATTTACCTTTAAGTCTCAAATTATAAGGCCGCTTGTGTGTTGGCTTGGCTCTAGTTAAGCCTTTCACAGTATTAATACCCTTAGGCCTCAAATTATAAGGCCACTTGTGTGTTGGGCATATGTAATGGCTTGAGGGACCACGCATGGCCTATGATCCCCAAACGTGAATGCCACGGATTAAAACCTTATATTTTGTCTATGGACCATGAAATGAGCATTGATAATCATCTATGGCATGATATATAGATCTGGGATAGATTGGTTCACACTTCATAACACTATAGTGGGTCGACGTACAACCTCCGTCTCTCAACATTTATCCCGGGTCTTCTGCCATGCACCTACTCTTGTTCACCACGTGTTTCATTCTATTAACACATGTATCCTGGGATCTATGTGGACTAATCTAGGACCTCGACTGAGCTACTGTATCAACTACACCACACCGGCATATATAACCTCAAAGAAAGTATGCCCATCAATCGAATAAAAAATTATTTTTCTTTGGGTAAATATGGGATTAAAGAAAAATCCTCTACATTCTGTTGCATTCAATATTTTTTCTTGAGCTTCGGTGGTGATGCTAGGTTAGAGTTTCATTGATCATACTTACATTTCCAAGTATTCTTGTGGTTAATCCTCTCATTAAAAATGCCACATAATTATTTTCTTTGTTGGGGCTCTGTTCCACATAGATTATTCCTTTATATAACTTCTTTCAATGTCTTTGGCAATTTCCAAAAATAGATAAGGGAATGTCCATATCTAGTTAATTCACCTGTTACAGTGCAGGTTCTAGCACCATTTTTTTAAATATGGCATCGACATTCATCAAAGGAAGTGAGTAGTAATCATTAACATAGGTTTTGAAATTCGTAAAAGCTTGCATGATCCATATTTATGTGAATAGTATTCAAATTAACGTATGTTTTTTCAATTCGCAATCAATATTTATCAGCCTTTGGTGGCAAACACAGTTTCATTCCTTTGATTTGTGTCATTTTCTTTCGATGATCTACTCTAGATAATAATTCAAGAACATTTTCTTCTTCCATGCATATATTTATCTTTATTTGATTATTTGATCTCTCTGGTGGAGTTGATAACCTTGCTTTATGTTTATTCAAGAGCTTTCTTTTCTTCTTTAGAATGGAATTCTGATGCAAAAAAGTGTTTGGAATCCATAAATAAAATGAAGTTAGGGTAGTTCCAAACACTTCTTTGCATCAGAATTCCATTCTAAAGAAGAAAAGAAAGCTCTTGAATAAACATAATGCAAGGTTATCAACTCCACCAGAGAGATCAAATAATCAAATAAAGATAAATATATGCACGGAAGAAGAAAATGTTCTTGAATTATTATCTAGAGTAGATCATCGAAAGAAAATGACACAAATCAAAGGAATGAAACTGCGTTTGCCACCAAAGGCTGATAAATATTGATTGTGAATTGAAAGAACANGTAGTCCCCACTTAGCATGGACATCTAAAGGACTATCATAGTGAGACACTCTATGATTGTGTTCATGCCCTTGTTATTTTCATTTTCTTAGAAGATAGCATTGTTTTATTTTGTTTTCATTTGCAATTCATAATTGGTTTGATTATTTTCTCAATTGTACTAATTACATTTCAATTATGTTCTTCTCCATTAGATCAATAATTAAAACTCAGACTTGATTATACATTTCTATGCACACACCAATGTTTCACGATAGATTGCATGAACATTCAAGAATGAAATATTGTGATCCAGAGCCTTTATAACACTGAATTATTTTTGAGTCTCAGTGATAGGTCCTGTGGTGATTTGTCATTTGATTTCAATTATTGCATTTTGAAGTGTAGTCTATCGGCGTCAGTTGTTAGATTAGTACAGATTAGGCTCTAATTCTGCATTTATTTTAAAAATGTTCTTGGGAAAGAATGGCAATTTAAGTATCCTTTTAAAAGAATTATAATATTGCTAGATTTAAAGAAAAGAGATCGAACTAAATGTTAGTTCCAAACTAATTTATTCATAGTTGATCATTCTTTTAGGTTCTTAGATTTCCCTTTTTCTTGTTCATACAAATATCTGATTATTACTATTAACAATTGCTCACAACCTAACTATCAAAAGTATTATAGGGATTAAATAAAAGTAAAGGGTCTACATAATGACACTAGTAGAAAAATTGCATATCTTAGTTTGGAAACCAAAGCATGCTATCATAGCATATTTACCAATACTTGCAAGACAATTTATGAAGTTTCTGCTGATGGTGGAACACTACTATAATTATACATGAAGACAATGATGTAGGGACTATGTGCATCCTTCATTTATTCTCTAGTGGATTCATCCAACTCGCATCATGTTGGCTCATCCATATTGTGTCTTAAAATTGGCTAACTTGTGATATAATTTACATTTATAATTTTGTGCATTTAAGAGGCTTTCGATATCTACTCCTCCATCCATCCATTTAAAAATAAACAACCATACTACAAACATTAAAAAGTGTGGGAGAAATGGGATCAAAGCATCTGGTGTAAAATGGGTTTAAGAGGTTATCCCATCGAGGCTATAAACACTTGCTAGCAGCGGGTTCCGACCTACGGTACTACCAGGAAAACCCATCGAGGCTATGTATGATCATAGGGAATAGGTCATTCTTTCTAGAGAGTGTCATAAAAATCCATTACTAGAAGGTGTCATCCCTTGCCCTTAACGAGCTTTCTGGAACTGCTCTCCCATTCCTTTATTATATTTATTTATCAATATTAAATGAGGAGGAACATGGAACTATTCAGGAGCGAAGAAATCTGAAAAGGTTATTAACAAAATGAAGGAAAAATGAAGACAAATAATAAATTTTTTATCAAAATTTATTTGAAGAGAACGTCACAACCCTAATACTCCTACTTATTGGGTTTACGACGATGATCCGATAACTAGGTTTAGAATGAAGAGGACGTCATGCAATTGTTGCAACTTGCGTTTATCATTTTCAATGTAAAAGCAAATATTGGGTAGTGATGATTTCGATTCAATTTCTCAGATCTCACACATACATATATAAATGTATAAAGAGGCTGCCCATCAACCCAAATAATTTTTTTAATAAATATGATTAATTATAACCTGTATACACGCATAAGTAATGAGTATTATCGTTCGGACTGTTTAATATACATGAAAATACTCTCTCATCAACACATGAGTGCACTCCAATCAATCGTACCATCGGGGTCAACCATGATAACCAATTCAATCATGACAAAAAAGGATTTGCACTATAAATAACATATTCATAAAACATTTATTTTATAAATAGTAGAATTCCACCTTTTATTTTTCACATTATCAAATAAATACATAATGATGCAAAATTATGTAAATACCTCAAATAATTATTTATTATTTATAATTGCTTCAAACAAATAAATAAATGCACATTATAAATAAAGTATTGAAAAAACATTATTCACCCATACCTTGAAAAAGAAACATGTAACAACATTACCGCTTTTGCTTCCACTAAATTTTATTTGTAGATCTGTAGATACGGGTCGAAGAGTAATAGGAGTCATAGATTTGATCAATCATATCTATGACTCCTAAAGCTCCAAGATCTATTTCTACAAATACTCCGAGACCCATTTGATCAATCATATTAACACTCCAAGACCCATTTGATCAATCGTATTAATACTTGAAGACCCATTTTTAGAATCCTTAAGATCGACTAAGACCTCGACCAAGAT
>LPNX011004467.1:10904-21680 GCA_001517045.1 Pseudotsuga menziesii | reverse complement strand
GAAAAAAATTAACAAAAAAATATGCACATCACACTGCATTTTATGTAAATCATGCTCATATATTTATTTTTTTTAAATTATTAATGCAAGATTGAATTACTCTATGTGGACACAAGCCACTTATTAGCTTCTTCAAATTTTTAGGGTCACACAGTTCATTAAATGAAAAAATTCACACATTCAATGACATCGGAATATTTTTTAAAAAATATCACTATGAAGCCAACATAATATTCTAAAATTTGTTTTTTTACTGCAAGTCAAAATTCACATGGCATATATGCGTTTTGAGGGCTTCTATCTAGCACATGAGTAAAAAATCAGGTTTTCATCGCCAAATTTGGCCAAAAAGTGTTACCCATCTTCATGGAATCACCCTAGTAACAGTTAGGGGTATTTCTAGGAAAATTGTAATCAGGCAGATTTCTGCCTTACAACTTAACAGAGCAGTAAGAAAAGGGTGTAAGGCCTATGCTATAACCATTACAGATGAGGCAAATAAATCTGAAAAGGATAAGTTACAAATGGAGGATATTCCTGTTTTAAATGAATTTACTGATGTGTTTCCAGAAGAAATATTAGGATTACCTCCTAGGAGAGAACTGGATTTCACTATTGAGCTGATACCAGGTGTTGTACCTAGCTTGAAAGCTCAGCATCGTATGAATATTTTAGAACTAAATGAATTAAAATCACAGTTAAAAGAGTTAATAGATAAGAGGTACATTCGACCTAGTGTGTTCCCTTGGGGAGCACCAGTAATCTTTGTTAAAAAGAAAGACGGAACTATGCGACTATGCATAGATTATCGTCAATTAAATAAAATGACTATTAAAAACAGATATCTATTGCCCTGCATAGATGATCTGTTTGATCAGCTGTGTGGAGCTACGGTGTTCTCAAAGATCGACTTGAGATCAGGATATCATCATGTAAGAATTAAAGATGAGGACATTTTCAAGACAACCTTCAGAACAAGGTATGGACATTACGAATTTGTCGTAATGCCATTTGGGCTTACCAATGCCCCAGTTGTCTTTATGTGCCTGATGAATAATATAATGCATAAATACTTAGATAAATTTTTTGTTGTATTTATCGATGACATTTTAATTTATTCTAAAAATGAAGCGGAACATAAGGAACACTTATGGATATTTTTACAAGAGCTGCGAGAGCAACAGCTCTTTGCGAAGTTCAGCAAGTGTGATTTCTTTAAGGATGAAATCTAGTACTTAGGTCACGTAGTGACTAAGGAGGGGATTTTAGTGGATCCCAAAAAGATACGGGCAATCGAAGATTGGCCGGTTCCAAAAGATGTAACAGATGTTAGGTCATTCATGGAAATTACCAGTTATTACCAGAGATTCATTGAAGGCTTTTCAAAAATAGCTAATCCAATCACTTCTTTGCAAAAGAAAGGCAATAAATTTGATTGGAACTTAAAATTTGAAGAAATTTTTAAGAAATTAAAAACCTTGTTAACAACTGCGCCTATTCTAAGAATAGAAAATCCTAATATGGATTTTGTGGTTTGAACCGATGCTTGTAATGATGGTTCAGGCGGTGTGCTAACTCAAGATGGGCATGTATTTCCTATGAGTCCAAGAAGTTAAAGATCCACGAAAAGAATTATGCCACTTATGATTTAGAACTTTCTGTTGTTATTCATGCCTTAAAAATGTGGCGACACCACTTAATAGGCAGAAAGTTTACTTTAATGACTGATAATAAGTGTCTGAAATACCTTTTAGATCAGCCCAACTTAAATGCAAGATAAGCAAGGTGGTTGGCCTTCTTGAGTGAATATGATTTTGAAATTTAACACATAAAAGGAAAAGAAAATAAAGTGGCTGATACTTTGAGCAGAAATGCAAAGCTAAATTTTACTGCACCAATCAGCACTTATGTTTCTAATTTAAATGAACAGCTTACTGAAAGTATAAAATTGGATGAAATTTATCAAAAGTTACAAGTTACAACCAAAGAAGAACCTGCAGAAATTTTAATAAAAGGTTATAGTCTAAATAAAGATGCATTTTTACTGTTTAAAGACAAACTGTATGTGCCTAATGTACCCAAGGTTAAGTTGTTGATTCTGGACGAAGTTCATAAAACACCTTACTCAGGGCATCTAGGCTACCAAAAGACTGTCACCATGTTAAGAAAGGAATATTTTTGGCCGAATATGAAATCTGAAGTAGCTGAGTATATAGCTAGATGTTTGGACTGTCAACAAGTGAAAACTGAACACCAGCATCCAGCCGGTTTACTGCAACCTTTGCCTATTTCATTACGGGATTGCCCAGAAATCAGAATCAGAATGATTCAATTATGGTGGTAGTAGATAAATTAAGTAAAGCAACACATTTCATTCCTGTTAAAACTACTTACAAGGCTGCAAACATAGCTGACATATTCTTAAAGCATATTTTTCGGCTACATGGTGTACCGAAGGTTATCATTTAAGATAGGGATCCTAAATTCACAGGTAATTTCTGGAAATCCTTGTTTAAGGGATTGAATACAACACTGAATTCTAGCACCTCTTTCCAGCCCCAGACTGATAGACAGACTAAAAGAGTGAATCAGGTGCTGGAAGATCTGTTAAGAATGTATGTTAAGGATCAACAAGGTAAGTGGGAAGACTACTTGCATTTGGAAGAGTTTGCATACAATAACAACTATCAGTCATCAGCTAAGTTCAGTCCTTTTGAAATTCTTGTATGGGCGTAAATGCAACACACCTATCTCCTGGAATAATCCAGTAGATAGATAAGTCTTAGGAACAAAATTATTGAAGGAAATGGAACATATTGTAAAACAAGTGCAGGAAAATTTAAAGGTGGCACAGGATCAGCAAAAGAGCCAAGCAGATTTAAAAAGAACTCCCAAAGTGTTCCAGGTGGGTGAGCACGTGTTTATAAAGGTAAGACCAAAGAAAATATCTCTAAGACTCGGGAGTTGTGCAAAGATAGCACCACGTTACTATGGTCCGTTTGAAATTTTATCCAGAATTGGTCGAGTTGCATACTAGCTAGCATTACCACCTAATTTGAAAGTGCATAATGTTTTTCATATTTCTGTTCTAAAAAAGTATGTTCATGATGCTACTCATGTGATTGATTGGAATGTTGTACAGGTGGAAGCAGAAGTAGAAGTTCTGGTGGAGCCCGATTGTATCCTCGGGAGGAGGGAAATTACTCTACGGAACCACACAATTGGATAGTTGAAGGTGCAATAGAAGCACCTTAGTCCTGAAGAAGCTACCTGGGAACTGGAAAGTAAGATGTGGGAAGCATACCCAAATCTGTTCCAGGAGGTTGCAGAGGATGAAGAATAAGTAACATCGAGGATGATGTTACATTTTAAGGGGGTGTGTATGTCACATACCCCAATTTTGTAAAATTATGTAAATTGTTTTAATTATATTCCTGAGACATTATGTTAAAAGTAATGCTAAGTTGGAACTGATGACTCGGCACAGTCAACAAAATTGGAATGTAATTCAGAATATTTTATTATTAATAAATAAATTGTGGACACAATAGTATGGGAGAGATGTTAAAAAGAAGTTACTGGTCAAACTGGTGGATGGAACTAGGTGGAAGGAAAAAGACAAGTGGCAGCATCCTCAAACACTCCCTAAGTTGCAGGTGGAAACTTCCCTATATTTGGGGTCATGATCCCCCAAGAAAGTGGGATCAGAGAAGGTGGCTCATTAAATGACAACTAACCCAAAAAGACATAGGCAATATTTTAAAAGTACCCAATGAAGAGAACTAAGGATGCTCATATATTTTCCAGAGAGAATTCATTTAGGTGAATGAAATTCATTGAGGGAAAAGGGGAAAATAGTAAGGAAGTTGTTCTAAGAGAATTTCTGTAGTAACTTGGTTTATTACAGCTTGTTAGCTGGGAGAACTTATTGATAAGTTCTGTATTAATACTGATATTGAAGACTGGTATCTCAATTTGCTACACCTAGTTCCAGCCAGGGAGACCAGAGCAAGCTCGGGCGTCCTGAGGAGTCACTGTTTGAGCGCTCTCCAGGAGTTGGTAGGGAGGAACGACCTCCCATTGTTGTTGTTTTCCACAGCTTAAACAGGTTCTAACACTTGACTGTTTCTGTTTTTAGTAACTGTGAATGCTTGAATGTTACGTTGTAGTTATGATAAAGGGATTTACTGGTTTAGTAATGTAAATGTTCTTAGATAGCAATAATAGAAAATGTTGATGAAGCATAAAGATCCACAGTGTTTTTCCACATCTAGGTTTTACCAGATCGTACTCCAGCACAGGGGTAAATTTAAATAAGAATAGCATGATGATATTGCAGAGTAGTAGTTTCTTTATCTATCCTTGAGGAAAGATATTTCATTGATAGTTGTAAGAGTCTTAGTTAAAAAAACTATTTCCTTGTACTGTATCTTACTTTCATTAATTTTATAGTGTAAAGTGTAAGTAGTAGATTTTAGACTAAATTTATTTCTTGTTTTACCATACAGTCCTTTCTTCCGAATCAGAATATTTTCACTACTATATGTCTAATAATAAACTGAAATTAGGAGTAGTTTTAAAATGATTAGATACTACTGACAAATCAATATGGTATAGATTTTATGAATGCTTTGTGATATATTCATTTCATTATTTTTCTTTCTTTTATGAGGAACTAAGCTCAGACAAGTTCCAGAGCTGATAATATTTTTATTTAAAATATGAGCAAAAGTTAATTTTTGTGTTTATAAGTTAAAACTCTGTATAGAGTTCATTTATATTCTGGATATATATATATATATATATATATATATATATATAAACAACATAACTAAGAAAACAATTTAATTTATAGCATAACTTATACAAGAGTTAATTAACAAGTACTATTCTTTTAATACACTTATGAAAATAAACTAAGGATATTAATATAAAGACTGTAGAAATCAGAGAGAGATAATACAAACACTATAATAATGATGAGGTACTTTATTTATGCAGTATAGAAATATTATTACTATTATATCAAGTAGTATTCTTGTTATCATAAGTATATTCCAGAACTATTTATACCATCTGAGAATTCAAGAAAACTAACAGTTCTTACTACTACGATAAAACAAAAGATATAAAAACCCTATATCATTTAGCGGGTATAAACTAAACAGTTATAATTACAAATTCTTATTAACAAGAGAATTAAATTATAAATCAGGTATATAAACCCTAATAATAATATTATCTTTAAATAGTAATAATTCAAATGCATTTTGTGCAGGAAGAAAATAATAGAAGTACATGATACTCGTTTATCGAGTTTCTTTACATATTAAAAATATAACTAATAACCCTAACATTATGAAAGAACCTTTTTCAACTCTGTAATAATTTTAAAATGAAAGGAACAGAGTTATTTCTTCCGTAGTGTCAAATAGGGATAAACCCTATAGAATCAAATTTATACAAGTAAAACAGTAAACGATGGAGCAAACAGTATTTATAAATTATATAATAACTGAGGGTAAAAACCCTATCCACCCAAAATAATGCAAAAGTATTGACTGTAAAACCCATTCTTGGTTAATAACCCACGGCCGTAATAATAAAATTACACATGAAGGCTCACAGCTTGTTCATTACTTTAAACACAGTTTTTTTATAAATCAAAACATAATTTACAATCACGGCCGAAGCCGGAGAGCTCTGCAATAGAGCTAGGGATGTCACCCAATGACGTTTAACAATGATCAAACAACCAAAATTACCGAAAGCATTGAGGGTTTGGTAGGTCATAACGACCAATCCCTCTTTACCCCATAATGGTTTACATAAGGAGGAGGAGCCATGGAGAAACCAAGGCTTACCGTGGCTCTTATCGCCGCAACTCTGTACTCCATGTACCGACTGAGAAGAGAGACATACCATTCCTGCAAAGTAAACATTTATCCAACTGTTAGATTTGTATTAAAAAGCAATGAGATGAATATACAATATTTGGGTATTAACCTTAAAAAGGAACTGAATAATCCTTTTACGTTAGCAATGGAATTATTTTTATCAACATCAATGCAGCGACGAGTGACAACATGAGACCAGCGCGAGCAAGGAGTCTGCCCTACGATGGCAAGAGAAATGGAGTTATAACACCAAAGAACCTTTGACAGCAGAGAACCCTTAGTCATCTAATTGATGGAGTGGGTCAAACCCTAAGCCGAGAGGCTACTCTTTCCGACAAGGCATAGTAATGGTGCAAACTCTAACCTTAACACTTCGAAAGGAGAAACCACTCTCTTGGTTAAATTGAAGAATAATAGTAAGGTTTGATGCAATCAAGGGTTCGAGCTTAAGCAATGCTGACAGCGGATAAAGAGCATGAATAACACATGAGGAACTGAAGCACTGCGAGATAGCCTTCACGTTGGTGCAAAGGGGTAAGCTAACCAGGGAGAAGAAGCCAAAGATAGTCATAGCTTGATATAGGTGACTGAGTGACAGTGCAGCCGATTTCTTCACAAGGATGGAAAAGAGCCCAAAGGCAAGGGAGGATAGTGATTTAGGTCTTGGAGATAACCCTTCTTAAACCTGCATTGCATGGCCCAAGTGAAGCCACGCCGCTTTACAAATAATATTTCCACCGTGGGTTGGTTTCTATAGTTCGTCGAGCTAATCGTAAGAATCCGGAGCTGACAATCATTTGGCTATCTTCAAGGTTAAACCTTAGTCTCGGCCGAGTCAACCCCATCATTGACACATTATAACAAGTGTTATATTATTTACGTAAACCTTGTTGTGGATATTTACCATCGTTGCAAGGTTAACAAATCATTACATTACATTATATTATATAATCACCCTTGATTTACAATCTAATGATAATATTATAATCATCGTGGGTACAACTAATACTTTGGCAAAGAATCTTGTAACAATATATTGTAGTTATTAAACCTTCGATATAATCAACACTAAATCTAAAGTGGTAAGTGTAATACTTTATCTTATTTATAATTTGACATGTCTAAGGTAAGTTTTATAAGTGTACTCCTTAGAGTAAGACTATAAACTTCACTTATCATGGACTTGTTTTTGGGCCAGTCATTCGAGTGTATGACTACTTTGTCATTTAAACATTTTACAATCTTAATATGATAGATTGGTAACATGTTTATTAGGGTGGAAGTTTTATACATGTGGTTAAGTAATAAAGTAGGTTTACAAAGTATTCCGCCAACAATATTTATATTGTAATTATAAAGTATACTATTGGTACACTTAGAGAGGTTATAAATTCAACCTTACTAACTTTTATGTTATAATATTAACCATGATGGTGTTGCCATAATCATCTAAGTTTCAAATGCTTACAAGAGAATCTTAGTAACTAAAACATTTTGATCAATGCATCATCTGGAATAGATGTTATTAATTAGAACTTATCACATATGAATGTGAAGTCTTTTAAAAGAAGGTTTATCAACATACTGGTTAGACCTTGAAACTTTATGTTATATATTCTTAATGATTAAGATATTAACCAGTTTATAGTATGTGATCCATCAGATCTAAAGTAAACTTTAGTATGTGTTGACTCAAAGGTAATGTAAATAAGACCTGGTGCATCAGCACGAGTATATCCCTATCTGTGGATAGTTTGAGTTAGAAGCAGTAAATTGTAAACCCCTTATTTATACACCTTACGAGGTAAGAGTATTTGTGTTTTCTTAAACAAAAACTTTGAGCTTCATTTTCCTACGTGTAAACAATTTTATTCAAAGATCCCTTAACACTGATAACTATGATAGATTTCAGACAGTTCAGTAATTTTAAAGAACAATAATTTTACCTATACTAGAATGAAAAACATATATTGGAATTTACCTCAGTAAGTAGTGACTTGTGCTTAGCCGCCAATGTCTTACTGAACTTGAATTGCATTTGAACTGGTACATAAAGACTTTTGAAGTTTTACTTGCAGCAGCCAACCTTCTTACTTGTAATCTGTAAGGACAGAAGGAACCTTCTGCATTAGCTTGGAAGCTAAGTAAGCCCAGTTTCATAACATCCCCACCTTATGTATGCAAAAAGAAACAAGTCAGTAAACTGAAAGGATTTTTTTATCACTCTATGCAAATAACAGATGAATTTTAATATTAAGTTGTTAATCTTTAACTAATTAGATGATTAGTTAACTGCATTTAACGTTAATATCATGTAAATTAAAAATTTTAAATTTTTGGGAAATTTGGGGTTTTGGCATGCCCTATGAAATTTGTGAGGATGCTAGACCGAATATCCCCTCGATCAGGAACATACAATCTATCCTTGGACCATAGTAGTCCAGAGTTATCCACCTTGTATTCCTTCCATTGTTGAAACAACCGGTCCTCTTGGACCTCATAATATTCTCAACCTTGTTTTCTATTCTAATCTTCTCATCTAAATTTGCATTAGTTTGACTCAGGCTCACCTCATGTATCATATGATTTCTTCCACTCAAATCATCGGCAACTTTGTTCTCTTTTCCCTTAATATGCTTTAGTTCAAAGTGATACTCACTCAGGAAAGCCAACCGTCTAGCTTGCCTCACATTCAGATCGGGTTGATCAAATAAATATTTTATACTCATATTGTCAGTGTTTAGAAGGGACTTCCTCCCCATGAGGTAGTTCCTCCACATATTTAGAGCGTGGATAATGGCTGCTAGCTCAAGCTCATGCATGGGATAATTCTTCTCATGCTATTTGCATTTCCGTGATTCATAACAGATTGCATGATCATTTTGCAGGAGGACTCCTCCAAGTCCTTTTCTTGATGTATATGTAACTTCAGAATGTATTCACTTATATTTCTTATGTATTGTAACCCGATGTTTATTCTTGGATGTATTTGTAATGTACTTGATTCATGTCATGCCCCGATGTTCCTATTGGGAGTATCTATAATGTAAACAAGTCATGTCAAGTTATTATGGGTAACCCTCTTGTTGATCAAGGGTTAAAGTCTATGTAGTTCCATGGCACTAGGGTTATTAGACTCTCCTAGAGAGGTCAGCCCTAGTTTTTAGAATAATCAACCCATAGTATTTACCCACTTAGACATTAATTCATTTATTTTTGTCTTATTTGCCTAGTCCATGAGTCCCACCATGTGCAAGTTGATAATTGCCTATCCATAGAGGTAAAACTTGCCATCTTTGACTCATGTAGCACTTGGGGAAGCCTTAGGAATCAAATATGCTTTATCCCTGGCCTCCTAGGCGCCCTTCTGCTTTTTCTGCTTTATTCCCTGCTTTTTCAGTGTTTTAAGGCACATAGGAAAGCAAGACTAGGTGAGGTGAATAAGCTTTGTTGCCTCTTCCTACTCCACTCTTTCCTCCATGAAAAATCATGTATGAGATGCCATTCCACCACTAATTATCTTTCCCATGCGCCCTTTCCAATTCGTGAGCCTCATGACAGATTTGGGATCAGCTTTTTACACCTATGGGGGATTTTCCTATTTTGGGTAAGCCTGCTTTATGCTAGTTTTGGATGCTTCCTCATGCATTCAATTTATTCATGTATTCTATATATCCAGCAGCCTATGATATTACAGGTTTGGCTATTGTACACTGAGTTAATATAATTTTGTGTTACAGCTCCATTTTCAGTCTCCATTGTTGACAATTTTGCATGATCAATTGTAATTTGTTGTGAGTGAAATTAATCTATTGCTGGTAAGAATTTATACATGGTATCAGAGCCACTGTAGGTTATTACTCTCCTTCAAAAATTGTTTTGCAGGTTCGACATCAAGACTGGGATCCTTCTATTGACAGCCAGGACAGATTTTCTAAAGCTATGGATTCACAGAAAACTATCCTCACTCCTTTCAACTATTTTGAATGGAAAGCAGAGATGGAGATCTTGTTGAGAGCGAAATGCCTCTACAGGTGACTATGGAAATAGAAGTAGAGCCCAATGCAGTTGTAGAGAAGATCAAATGGCACAATCGGAGAGATGAGGCTTATGGCCTCCTATGTCTCATTATTTCCCGAGACCTCCTTTTCCATCTCGATGGTTTAACTTCACTGGATCAAGTATGGGAGAAGCTATCTGATATTTTTGGAAAGACAGATGAGATGAGGGGACATCAGATCGAAAATGAGCTGATTTCTCTGAGTCCCAACAGCTTTGAATCCCTGCAGCTATATTTCTCCAAGTTCAAAGCACTAGTTTTGCAGCTGAAGCAGTGTGGTATCGAAAAGAAAGATGAGCAGCTCGTATTGGCCATCCTCCTGAAGCTAGGACCTGACTATTCAGTTTTTGTTTCGACCTTCTATGCCACAAAACTCACAGCTCGAGCCTGGAAGATGCCTAGCCTTGCAGATTTCATGGAATCTCTCACACAAGAACAAGACAAGCTGGTGATGATGGGCACCATCAAACCTTCCAAAGAACAAGCTCTGGTTGCTAGAGATTCGAAGGTGGATTCAAAAGGAAAGAAGAAAGCTAAAAATCCACCTGAGAAAGGAAGAGACAAGAAGCAGTCTCCAGAGGATCAACAAGGTCCCAAGAAAAATACCCAGAAGAAGAAAAACAAAGGTGATATGAACAAGTGCTCATACTGTTCGAAGGGCAATCACACTGAAACCTCTTGTACGAAAAAGCAGATCGATATGCTGACCAATCTCCTGGAAAATAATGGCATCTCCCTTCCAGAAGGCTCAAAGAAGAGAGAAGGAGGATCAAGTTCTGATGACAGAGAGAGAGTTCATGCTCTAGTTGCTAGCACATT
>LPNX011004465.1:25656-51622 GCA_001517045.1 Pseudotsuga menziesii | reverse complement strand
AGGAATTGGCACTCTTCCACGCTCCTCCGGCACTCTTCCACGCTCGTTTTCGTGATACTGTTCGGTGAAAATGACTCTCGGGTGGGGGACTGTGTGTTTTTATTTATTTTTTTAAATTTACAAAACGCGCACGCGTTATAGAACTACAAAATGCGTACTCGGGTGGGGGACTGTGTGTTTTTATTTTATTTTTTTAATTTACAAAACGCGCACGCGTTATTGTTACCTAGCCTACATGTCTGCTGACATGTCAGGCTCGGATTTACAATTCCAAGCGCTATGGAAGAGGAGCGCGTTCTTTTTCTATGTAACATGAGCGTGTTCCTAAAAAGTGAGGTTGCATCTAAAAGGTCCCTCAACTTCTTGCACACTCCCCCATGTCAAATTTGAGGGCCATTAACTCAACTACCTTTCTCCCGAAGAGTACTCTCGATATCTTTCATTCTCCAATCCAACATTGAGTAAGAGTAGGCGACATGCCTCATGGTTTCTAGCTACCGAGTCATGTTGTCAAAGATATATCTAAGAATACACTTAAAGTCACTAAGATCATTATAGACCAAGTTAATGTTGTCTTTGTAAAACGACATTTACAAAAAAACTCTCTCTGTAAACATTCACAAAGACTTCCCTTTCATTTATTTGAATTCTGTGAACCACTATTTGATTGTTTGAATTTTGCTTCCTTAGTCTTGTAACATCTGGCTTTACGTAGAGGAATATGGCTTTGTGTTCACTAAAAATAGGGGGTAAAGCCAAGAGAGGGGGATAAATACAACTTCCAAGTTTCAAAGGATTCTGTTATCTCACCAGTTAGCATATGGGGGCTTCCCTCACTCAGCAATTCCTTCGAGAGATCTATACCTAGTACCTATTCCCCATAATGGCAATAAAATCCCTCAACCACCTTCCTCCCCATCTCAACTAGGTCGCCCATCAATTCCCACCCGTGGAGCATAAATGCTTTGGTCCTGATGTGTGTTGGGGGTTTAATCATTCTCCAAGTTATTGTACCATGCATGTCTCATCTTATCGACACGTTCCATGCCTATGGAGCGATAGACCCTCATACCACCTTCTTTCCCACTAGTAATATTGACCTAACCTTAAAGCATTATGTGATGAACTAATTCATAAAAAACTATACAAAAGATGCTGAGGATTAATAATATTCCCTATATTAAATGTCCTATGCCTAATACAATAAGATGCACATTTATAGGGTTTCACCTTGGATATCTCAACAAGGAGTATGTAGGTAGGGTTTCCCTAGCCATCGCTCTACAACTGCTTGAAAATATCTTATTCAACCTTGACCTACTTGATATTGCATCTAGAATATTCTCTCTTTCATATTTGGAGTGGAATTTGATTTCTCTTCATTGATTTTGTAGAGAAATCATGTTTCCTAGAAACAACTCTATGCATAGGACATTTAATTTTGTTGTCTTTGCTTAAAACAAGGTCATTTGCAGGTTGATAGAGGAATTGTTATTAAGCATGATTTCACCCTTATAAGTTTCAATGCAAGTTTCCAACTGATTTAGACCAAGTTTATGAATGACTAGTAAGTTCTCTAAACTATGCTAAAAGAGCTAGTTTGATTCAGAGAAGATTTACTGAGTTCTACGAGATAGTTTGTTAGTAGAAATTTTTTACTTTAGATCATAGGAAAAAATCCTCGTTTATGTATGCTTGCTCTTTGGTCAAAATTTTTATTGGGTTATGGACAAGCCCACGAGTTGTGGAGTCATGGATAGAAAAGCATTGGATCACTAAGTTTAAAGGAGAGGTTATTTCCTTTGCTTATGGGAAGAGATTATTTACTTTCAGATATTTTCTTGTAAGGAAGATCAAGACCTTATTTCTCACTATGGACCCTATTCAATGGGATCCAAAGGGATTTTTCGGCTTCTTGGTACCTTGATTTTAATCTAGAAGAGGAGATAACAACCACTGTAGTGTCGATAAGGTTGAATCTCTATTAGATCTACTATTGGGGATAAGCTAGGTCGATACATAGATTGTAAAGAACCAAAGGGAAACTTGTTTTCTTGTGCTTGAATATGTGTGGAAGTGAAATTGGATAAAGGCCTCCTTGAGGCTTTGCAAATCTCTATGGATGGATGGTGTTATCATTAAGCATTGGTTTATGAACAATTCCATTTCAAATGTATATCTTTCCATCGGTATGGGAGCTTTGCCAAAAAAATCCCAAAGGTTGAAAAGACTCACCCTTCTTAGCTTTCAAATCCTCGCTCAAATCCTTGCAAAGAATCAAAGAAAAACACTTTCAAGATAGTAAAGTATATATGTAGGAAATCTCGCCCCAAGAAGACACAAAATATCTAGAAATCCCAAGAAGATATTCCTAAATCAAACAATCATATATTTGAAGCTCTTGAAACTTTGGAAGATTTAAAGAATGAAAATGAGGAGATTGAGAAATCAACTAAGGTTGTTGAAGCTCGAATACAAGAAGATCTTGAAGGTGGTGTAGATACATCTAATATTTTAGAAGAGCCAGAGACTACTAATGTTTGTGACGAGACTTAGAAGAGGCTCCTTCAACATCTTCAAATCCTCCTTCTTATGCTAAAGTTTTGAAGAATCTTCCTCATCTCTCTCCTTTCACTAGGGAAGAAAATTAAATAAACATCCATGAGAAAAGAAACCTGAAGCAAATATGTTGTTTGGCAATCAATTCATCTTGGACTCACCTCATTTAAGGGGGAGAAAATTCGTTCATCCTCATCTATAAATCATGTACTTCGTATGCATTTTGCTTTGTAAGAATTTATTCGTGTATTGACGGAATGGAAGGAAAAAATGAATTTAAGAGGAATTGTTGGCATCCTTTCTCTGAGCTCTAAGAAAGTTTTGACACTCCCAACAAGATTGTTAAATTTTTACTATTTTTTAATTCTTATTATAAGAAATATACATATTTTTATTACTTGTTAATATATTAATATAAAAGATGGAAGTGTTCCTTTACTTTGGAAGGTTAAAAAAGTTGGAAAAGAATATGATTAGAAGATATGATGTATCATGAGTTAGCCATAAGATATGCTCAAACCTCATGGTTTTTACAAGGTCTTATGCTCAAACCTCATGGTAAGAGGTGTGATAGATGGAACTGCTTGAAATTTTGATAAAAATCCGATTTCCATCCTACTACAGTGGTAGCCAAAGAGCATATTATTATCCTAAGCGTAAATCGGAACGCAATTGATTTGGTTGTCTTTTATCCAAGCGTAAACCGGAAGGCAATTACAGAGACCTAAGCGTATTGAAGTGACTTCAGTGGTGCATGGGGCGAGTCCGGGACCCGGGTGACAATTTCTTCCCTAAAATAGCATCTCTCGTGCGTATTGACGTGACGTCAAAGTCTCTATCGTCCTCCCAAGCCTGTGAGCTGTCCGTATTGACTTGGCTTTACCATGGCCGGGGAGAGGGGGCGAAGAAATCGACTTGTATGAGGTAGAGAGGTGAAGGGGCCCAAGCATGGTTGGAATTTCATTTTATAGCTATCCTTCAAACCAGATTTTTTTGACTTTTTGAATGTTTATCTTTTCTGTCACAACACTCTGAAAAAATTAGTTTTCATTAATGAAGTTTTATTTGAAGTTTTATTAAAAATATAAACACCTTACAGGTTGAATTTGCATTTCCCCTCCAATTACACTCAAAGGCCTTGGGTTTGCATTTTTTCCCTCAAACAACACCTCGTTCTATTTTCCTGTTTCTAACCACACAAAACCAATAGAAACAACTCATCAACTCTATCCCTGAACAATACACTGATCAAAATTATATTTTATTACCGTCAGATCTCAGAGTAGATATGATGTGTACCATTTTCCTTTATGGTTGCTTCCAAATAGTTGAGTATGAAGTTGTACAATACTAATTTAAACTTGGGATGTGCGGCTAGCTTTTCTTCCTATTGGATCGTTGTAAATGGATGGCTCAACAGTGGGACTGTGTGAATTTGAGTTCTAAGTTTAGTACTAGATTCAAGTCCATCTCTGTCCATCATCCCTAAACATGTTATCGGTAGAGGAGTTAATTCCTTCATTAACTCTTGGGCCTTTCCATGGCAGCCTGAGCACTTCAATAGTAAATTCACATAAAAACCAAAACAGTGTATTGAGCCTTTCCATGGTAAAATGACTACTTCAATAGTAAATTCACATAAAAAACCAAAATTTACAAAAAAAATTGTTAAACTAAAAAATACTTTTCAATTACTTAATTAAAAGCGAATTCATAAAATTTTTACCTAAGCAAAATGCACATATTGCCCATCGAAATCCAATCCTGGGCCAGAAATCGACTTGGCCAAGAGTATCATGTCCGTATTGACTTTACTTGTCGATTTCTGCGTGACTTTACTTGTCGATTTCTTGGGCAGAGGGGCCAAGAAATTGACTCTACTGGGGCAACTAGGCCAAGAAATCGACTTGGCCAAGAATCTCGTGTCCGTTTTGACTTTACTCGTCGATTTCTGCGTGACTTTACTTGTCGATTTCTTGGGCAGAGGGGCCAAGAAATTGACTTTACTGGGGCAACTAGGCCAAGAAATCGACTTGGCCAAGAGTCTCGTGTCCGTATTGCCTTTACTTGTCGATTTCTGCGTGACTTTACTTGTCGATGCCCAAGAGGGGCCAAGAAATTGACTTTACTGGGGCAACTAGGCCAAGAATCTCGTGTCCGTATTGACTTTACTTGTCGATTCTTGCGTGACTTTACTTGTCGATTTCTTGGGCAGAGGGGCCAAGAAATTGACTTTACTGGGGCAACTAGGCCAAGAAATCGACTTGGCCAAGAGTCTCGTGTCCGTATTGACTTTACTCGTCGATTTCTTGGGCAGAGGGGCCAAGAAATCGACTTTACTGGGGCAACTAGGCCAAGAAATCGTGGAGAAAATCGCAATCGGAGTATTCAGAGTCTATCGTCGCCCTTATTGACTGGACTTTATTGGGGCGAAGAACGCGGAATTTTGTGGAAAAGAACAAAGAATAAAGTTTGAATAGAGACGAATTCTCTATAAAACGAAAACAGTTGCGCAAAGCGAAGAACACAGAACTCAGAGGCTTTGAAGGATTTTGTAGTCGGAGAGAGAGAAATGGATGCTGTTGTGATATTATTGCTGCTTCTCATGTGCTTCATAGCAGCACCTGTTAATTCCCATTCTCATCACCACGAAGATGATCTCATCAGTTCCCACACTGATCCTGATCATCATGGAGATGGTTTATACCTGAATTCGCTTCCACGTCGTTCTGGTGCTGAATTCCTATTATCATCAATGGACGCTCATCATAAAAGGGACCTCGATGCTCTCTTGTCCTTCCGAAAGGCCATCACACGGGATCGGGGCCTGCTCTCCGACTGGACGGCGGAGAATTCCGAGAAGATATGCTTGTCATGGTTTGGTATCAGCTGCACAAAACACACCAAAAGAGTTGTCGCCATAGACCTTGAGGATGAAGGTATGGAAGGCACCCTTTCCCCCTCTATAGGCAACCTGTCATTATTGCAGACTTTGTCTCTGTTAGGAAATTCTTTCTCAGGTTGTATACCACGAGAGTTGGGTAATTTGACACGCCTCACATACCTATCAATTTCTAGCAATTCTATTTTGGGTTCTATTCCGTCTGAAATATTCAGGCTGCCCCTCAAAACCCTTTCCCTTGATACGAGCTTAAGCATACCTAAGGCCATTGCTAATTTGACATTTTTGACCGAGTTAGAGATATGGGGAAATAATGAAGCTAACATACCCCAAGACATTGCCAATTTGACTAAGTTAACCACCTTGGCTTTTGTTGCAAATAACCTCACTTGCAACATATTTAAAGTCATTTCCAATTTCTTCAAAGTATCCGACTTATATTTTGACTCAAACATGTTCATGTGTAGTAGTGATCTTATAGTGTTTGCCAATTTTAATAAGTTGACTTACTTAAGTTTTTCTGGACACAATCTCATTAATAACATGTCTATAGAAATTGCCAATTTGACTCGGTTGACTTATCTAGATCTTTTGGGAAACATGTTCACTGATAGCATCCCTGTAACCCTTTACAATTTGACTCGATTGACTTCTGTAGATCTTTCTGCAAACAAGCTCACTAGCATCCCTGTAGCCCTTTCCAATTTGACTCGATTGACTTCCCTAGGTCTTTCTGCAAACAAGCTCACTAGCATCCCTGTAGCCCTTTCCAATTTGACTCGATTGACTTCCCTAGGTCTTTCTGCAAACAAGCTCACTAGCATCCCTGTAGCCCTTTCCAATTTGACTCAATTGACTTCCCTAGGTCTTTCTGCAAACAAGCTCACTAGCATCCCTGTAGCCCTTTCGAATTTGACTCAATTGACTTCCCTAGGTCTTTCTGCAAACAAGCTCACTAGCATCCCTGTAGCCCTTTCCAATTTGACTCAATTGACTTCCCTAGATCTTTCTGCAAACAAGCTCACTAGCATCCCTGTAGCCCTTTCCAATTTGACTCAATTGACTTCCCTAGATCTTTCTAATAACAAGCTCATTGGTAGCATCCCTGAAGCTATTACCAATCTAAGGAAGCTTACACAACTTTCACTCTCAAACAACAACCTGATGGGCACAATTCCGAGAGCCATAGGAAAGCTTCATTCATTGAATTGGTTATATTTGGACTCGAACAAATTAACCGGATGTATCCCATATAGCATAGGTCATCTAAAGGATCTCTATGAACTAAACATATATAACAATAACTTTTCTGGTAGCATTCCTAATAGTATTAATGGTTTGGTTTCACTTGCATACCTAGATCTATCAAAAAACAACTTTGAGGGGTTGATTCCTGATGGCATTGGCAACTGTATTAATTTGGAAATGTTCTCTGCTCATTCTAATAACTTCTCTGGAAAATTGCCAACATCTTTAGCCCATTGTCCCCAACTTGTGCTACTGGATTTAAGGAAAAACGAATTGACGGGGGAGCTTCCTCAGTACCTCTCATTTTTTCAAGACTTGAGAGTTTTAATCCTTGGTTATAATAATTTGCATGGTAATATTCCTCAACACATCACAAATATCACCACCTTGCAGGTGTTGGATTTATCCAACAACAAATTCAGTGGAAGAATACCAATTCATCTTGAAAGACTCTCCGGATTTGCAGCTGCACCAAATAATGTAAAATTAGCTTTTACTGAAATAGAAATCGAGATGAAAAGACATGTGTATACTTTGTCATATTTGTGGGATGGAAATATTATACTTGATTTGTCTTGCAATAATCTTATAGGGGAAATCCCTACAAGCATAGGAAGTATGAGCCACTTGCGGTTGTTGAATTTATCTTCAAATCAATTGGAAGGGAAAATACCTGCATCTCTTGGTGGGATATCTACTTTGGAGCAGCTAGACTTAGCGAATAATAATTTGAGTGGATCGATTCCTGAAGAGCTCTCTAAACTATATGGGTTGAGCATTTTGGATGTTTCATCAAACAACCTCTGCGGTCAAATCCCAATAGGGACACAATTTTCCACTTTCAATGCAACTTCATTTCAAAAGAATAAGTGCTTGCAAGGTTGTCCTTTAGATTCATGCAATGAAAATGAAAGACCATCTACAAAAGGCATTGATAGTACCAATATGGGTAGTAATGTAAGAGTGGGATGGCTAAGTTGCGTGGATGAAAAAATGTCATTAGTAGCATTCGGAATGGGAATGGGGATTGGATTTGGGGGAGTCATTGTTGTCTTTATGTTATGGGAGAGAGCTAAAAATTGGGTGGTGCCCCCGAACATACCAAAACCTTTTTGGGGTGTATATCGATTCCCTACGTAGTCACAGCTCCCTAGACCCAAAGGTTCCACCCATTATGTCAAAAAATAATGTTTGTAATGAATAAAGAAATTTTATTATCTTCTGAATAGTAAAATCTATGATCATTAATAAAATGGTGTTGGTAATTTTATATGTGTATACATACATCAAGTTACTAAACTCATCATTTAAGTTATTCCATACAATATTTTTATTTTTATTTAAATACAACTTTTAATAAGTAAAAAGATACATCTTGTTATTCATAATGAACAAGTGTTACCAAATGGCAATGTTAAGGTAGTTGCTAATAACTATTGTTATAAAACATAAAGTAACACATATGATACTTTTACTACAAAATTACTTAACCATAAAATAGCCAAATTTCATGTAATTACCAAACTTAAAATTTTATCATTTTAATATATTATGTAAATTTGTGTTCAAATATTTTAGTAAGACATCAAATATAGACTCAAAACACACTTAAAATTTTAAAAAGTTCAAATATTCCACCACACACTGAGGATTTTTTTTAACATCAAATCTGCAGGTAGTCATTCAAAAAAGCACCGAATAAAGGTCCCGATAATAAATATTTACACGTAGTGCTGCATTGAATGCCGTAAACAATAAACTATTTCAAAAAATCATGAAACAATTGAACCGCTTCTGGAAACTTCAATATAGCTCGCAATCACGGCCTAAAATTTCAAAATAGGTCAAAATTTTGTGGAGTATTTTTAAGTTGTTGAAGTTGGAAATTCGTTTTTTGGATTATTTTTTAATTGGTTGGAGTGGTTGAATCGGTAAATAAAAGTTGAGAGCATTATAATTAAAATACAATAGTAATTGTATAATTTAAATGCAAAAGCCAATGGAAGGAATTAAAAGTATTTTTTAAATAAAATTAAATTTTAAATAATAATGTTTAATTTATTTTAATATTAAATTATTAAATTTTATTAATAATAAAAAATAAAATAATTTAATATTTATAATAAAAAAATCAAAATCATTTAAGTTTTATATAACTATTGAAACATATATTTACTATTACCTCAATAATTTATCTTGTGCTTCTATATCACCCTACAACGATTGGATTGACTACAATAAGAAAAAAATAGATGGTGGAATTATAATCTTTTTCTTCATTGTTTAACCTTTTTAAATAAAGTAGTGATGCGCGTGACTTTTCTTTTTATTCAACTATTTTCTCCACAAATCACGCAAGATGACCACATGATCAATCCAATATTGGTGGTATAAGAAAATTAGGCAATGGAAGATTTTTTATGAATTTAAATGCTTTAGCTAGTTGTGTTGTGAGAATGGTATCTTAATGTGGGATAACTTAACCAAAAGGAGTTGGTTAAGGTTAAATATATGCAATTTGTGTAAGGTTGAAGTTGAATGTATTAATCACATTTTTTTGTTTTGATTTTTTAGCAAACTAATATGGTAAGTGGTGTTAGAATTGCTTCACATCATCCTGAATTGGGGAATTTTCTCTTTGTGGACAATATGAAGCAGTGGCTTCAAAATGTTTTCAATTATAAATGTGTTTTTATCTTCGAAATATGGAAGACAAGAAATAAGGCTATATTCGAGGATCAAAATCCTAATGTTTTACCTGGCAGCACAAGAGCCTTGGTTATTAAAAATGATTATGTATCGGAGGTTATTCCTAAAAGGCCTAGAATTGTTGGATCTCCTCTTGTTCCATCCTTTGTTGCAGGTTTTTTCGACAATGTTGCTTAATAATGAATGTGGTGCTCGTATGTATTTGGTTCTAAGCGAGGTTCATACTTTTAAAGTATGGCTTGGTTTTGGGAGCGGTTCTAAAACCAGAGTCGAGCTCTTGGCTCTTTAGGGACTGTTCTTTGCCTCCAAAGTTGGTCTCCCTCTTTTATATATATATTTTGGTGATTCAAAGGTGGTCGTCAATTGGGCTAACATGAGATCAAAGGCTTTAGATCCTGTCTCTTGAGCATTGGTGTGATAGACTTTATCTTTGTTGGATCCTTTAATTACTGCAGCATTAATCGTGTTTATAGAGAGTTTAATGATAGAGCTAATGAACTCTCCAAAAGAGCTGTAGGAGATCCTCAAAGGATTTTATTTTTAAAGAGTATTTTGAGAATAAGTTAGATAATGTTGACTCGTCTCATGTATTTCAGTAGTCATGTGGAAAATGGTGTATTCTAGATACTCATAAGTTCCAGCATGTTCTTTTATGTGTTCAATTATAAAATTGAATTTTATCTC
Source organism: Pseudotsuga menziesii (assembly GCA_001517045.1). Taxonomy (NCBI): domain Eukaryota; kingdom Viridiplantae; phylum Streptophyta; class Pinopsida; order Pinales; family Pinaceae; genus Pseudotsuga; species Pseudotsuga menziesii. Next base: position 41,520 of record LPNX011004465.1, on the reverse strand, counting down.
TAAGACCTTCATTAAGTTTATATAGTGATTGTTTAGTGACACAACTGAGTACTTAACACTTCTTAATCAGCTTCAACAAAACTTGTGGGTTTCTCTCTCATCATGGGTGGTGTTTCCTATATGGTTTTCTACTGTGGCTAGTCAAGGAATGCTTTTAGTGATGTTTTCATTAATTGATTCCCTAATGTGAGCATTTGTCTCCTCTAATAGGGTTTTTTAGTATTCCATCAACTCCTTTTACAAGTCTTCATGTTTCATTAGAGTGTTTCCTTGATCATATTGGGGGGAGGTAATGCGATTGTGACTCCTATGTTAGACCATAGATTTATGGAAGAATCTTGAGTTCCTCTCCCCTTCTTTGAGTCATTCGATAGAATTTTTTTCTTCCAATTAATTTCCTCTTGCATCTTTTGAATGTCCAATTGAAATTGTATTTTTTCTTCATATTTGGTTGTGCTCTTTGTTCACCCTTCCAGAACAATACACTATAGCAAATGTTCCTCCTTTCCTCCAGATCATGTTTGGATCCAAATATATTCACAAACACCTCTTTGTTCCAGGTTTAATCCTTCTCTTTATCATTTTTAACCAATGCTAAAACCAATACATTTTGGAGCTTGTATTGAGACCCCCCTCATTCCATCATCTAACAATGTTTTCATGAAATACTGGATGTTCTAGCCAAAATTTCTCAAATATTATCTTTTTATTTTTGGGTTGATCATCAAGTTCCAAATTGAGATAGATTGGCTAGTGGTTAGAGCTTGAACATTAGAGCATGGAAGCATCAATGGTTAACCCTTGAGTGGTGTGATTTTCCAATAGTAGAAATCGATCCAGACGTGACACCAATTAATGAGAGACCCTTGCTATTTGTTCTAGGTGAATTTACCATATTTAGGTTTAGTATCCACCAATTGGAGTTTATGAATGGTATTTTTAAAAGTGACACATGGTTGGTCCAACCTTCGGATACACCCCCCCTATTTTTATAATATGAAGGTAATCATGTTAAAGTATCCAACAATGATCCAAGGTTGACTTTTATCATGTTTCATATCACTTGAAGTGATCAAAGGAATCAAAGTTTTTCATCAACTATGAGGGGGACATATGCATTGGTAATGAAGTTGATATTGGTGTGCCTATAATATGAAATTTTACTAAAATTGTTCTATCAATGTAGAATAAATCCATTAGAATTATGGATTTGGGATCTCAGAGTAGTGTCATTCTCCCTATTGTATATTTGGAATCTATTGTTATGGATTAACATCCTTTCTAACATTAACTAGCTATGGTTTTGAGTGTTTCACATGACCATTTGTTCTTTTGAAGCATAATAATTTTGTTCCTTTTGTATTGATTTTGTTCTAAAGGTTTCATTGCTTACTCTTGTTGCCACCTTTCACACACCTAGGGGGGGACATGCAGAAATCTTCAAGCCACTTGGTGTGTCCTTGGAGGCAAGTCTCGAGTCAAGGCTGCCACCTTGTTCTTAACTCCTCCGTTTAAGCCCAATTCCTAATGAAGCCAAGGGGGTAGACCCTATTAAGTTACTAAGGCAAATTACTTTAGTATGATGGTGTTATACTGAATGAGTTACTTAGGAGTTTGAAATTAAACATTAATAACCATAGATGACAAGATAAAGAATGAGCACAAGTAAGCACAATGCTGACACACAATATATATATATATACACATACCGAAAGATTTAAATAAATAACTAGTGCCTTAAAATGGAGTCACAAAATAATCAAAAGTACTTACATGTGCTTAGAGTGAATGTTTTGCAATTGCGTCTTGGTACATTTTAGGTTAATATGAAAAATGAGTGGATTAAATTACGCGAAAGGGGACTTCAGATATACCCGAGGGGTGCTTGGAGTATGTCCAAAAATAAACCTTCACGGCTACCTGCAAGGAATGTGTGGGCTAGAAGGAGTCTCTGAGACTGTGTTCATAATACACCCGAAATTGTAATAGAGATCGGTACCTCGAGGTCACTATCCATAAGTTCCCACTTCCTTTGGGTATTTTTCCATCGTTTACGGTTTGATCTAGGCGTTGGATTTTCGCCTGATGGTGGTTAATTGGGGAAGATGAAACCTAATTAATCTAGTCACTCACATTGATTTTGATGTAGCTTGATTGATCAGACGAACCGCATCCAAGTGCAGCGCATACACACTGGAGCCTTGTCAATTTTAGTAAATTTTAAAGGGTGTGTTTTTTAGAAAGAAAAACCCTCCAGGAACCTCTTTCGGTCCAAGTGGACCACAATCGGGGAATCAAGGAGGGGGTTGATTTCAGAAAGATTGTTTGCATAAATTAATGACAAGCAGCAAAAAAGAAGCAAACCACATGTTTTCTAATTAGTCCTACCACGCATCTCTTTCCCCTTTTGGGTCAATCGGGAAGTCGTGGGGTAAGTATTAAAGTTACTTTGACCTTATGATATGGAATATATGATAAAATTAATCAAAGTATATTAATATGCATAAATTAAACTAATCTGAAGAGAAAAATTAAGAAAGCGCAAAAACGGAAAAAGGACGCAAATCTCCCCAGGGGGGATAGGGAATGGACTCGAAAGAGCCTATTAAGAAATAAATTTTATTATCAGTGGTTACAATATCAGAAAAATGATATGAATCCTCTTGGTTCTTATATAGAATGAAACCAATACTTTACAAAATGCCAAAATTAAAGATTACGGTAAAAAAGGGAGACCCCTTGGGGGATTTGGATGGCCCAAAAGCCACTTTCGAACAAAATATCCTCCTCTTTCTGTTATACCTGATAAAAAACAGCAAGCTTATTAAAATTAAATATTCTCAAAATAACTTTGAAAATACCTTTGGGTCAGCCTACTTTAAACAAAAAAAAAAAGGCTAAGTTAAAACTAGTTAAAAAGGTAAGAAAGGAACCAAGGAAAGCAAGCTTTCCTTGGGATCTTGGCTTGACTTTAGGGCAGCCAATGTGATGTGCATTGGTTTCTATATTTTATATTTTAAAACATAAAACAAAAATCTAATGCATGCAAACTACAGATTCTCTTTAAAATGCCATGCAAAAAGGACGATTTCCCTAAAACTAGATCTAGAATGCTTATGAAACTTTTTAGGAACAAGATCTAGATTATGAGCCTTGAGAAAATAGATCTATGTTAAGTTTTACTTTAAGATAATAGATCTAAATAATATCAAAGCTTGTAAACAAAGTAACCAGGTAAAATTTTAATTTTAGAAGGAGGAAGAGATAGAAAGAGTGTTGGAAGCCTAGGAAAGTTGGGCTTTAGAGTCTGATTTGGTGGAACACCGAGGAATTATGTCCTCAAAAATATATTGAAGATGAGTAAGATTCAAAATATATCAACCCCTTCTACAAGTGAGATCACCTGCAACTTAGAAATCCTTGCACAAACAAATGGTTAAAACATGGGTGTTGCTGGAAAACGATAATTAGAAAGCATGCAATTAAACTTAAAATACATGCAACTCCAAGAGATCTGAAACAAACGAACAGTAAGAGAATAAATCAAACTAGAATGATCTATTACTCCAATGGGAGGGAGCTCTCCTTCAAGGCCAACAATTAACCAGCAAAAAGCAAAGATCAATAATACAGATTATACCTCATAAGCACTTGACAATCACCATCCACACATGAAAAGCATTACACCATAGATCTTGCCTCCAAAGCTTTCTCTATTCCAAAATAGTAAACAATATAATAAGAACATCTCGTCAATCCAGCTCTAACTATCTTGGAAGAGGAAAACCGTGCTTTATTTATAACAAAACATGGAAACCTAGCCCAGGGGGGCGCAATTCCCAAGGAGAGAGAGACTGCAACTGCATGTGGAGTCAATCTGAGCTTGATTTGAGTCGAACTGAGTCTGATCTGAGTCGAACTGAGTTTTATCTGAGTCGAATTGAGTCTAATTTGAGTCGAACTGAGTGCAACTGTTAATCGAAGAGCTGATCGGACTGACACCTCAACCTATTAACTGAAACATCCACCAAAACTCATCCAGATGAGCCTACACGTGTGGAGGAGAGAGAGAGAGCGTAATTCCCAAGATTGCATGTTGTGGTGCACTTTCTATTCAGCCCATATCACCTCCTTCTGTCAAGGAAAGTTCATCTCTAGTCAATCCAAAGCCGATGAGATTGATTCCAGTCAAATCAAAGCAAATCCCACTGATTTAGGATTTGGGGTTTTCTCTATTATTTAATTAATTTATCAATTAAAATAATCAATATTTGATTTTTAGGGTTTTCTAACCTGAGTGATGGGAAAATCATTCAAAACTTAGGAAAAGTGGGTTTATGGGTTTGCATGGCGCTCTGAGTTTGAAAATGAGCACCCCCATGATTGAAATTGATTTTTGAGGCCACTTTTATTACAAAACCAATTTTTTCATTTAGACCATTAAAAAATAGACTAAGTTTTGGAAAAATTAAAACTTAAAAAATAAAAATAAAAATAAAACCTAGGGGGACTTAGACATGTTCATATGACTCGACCATAATCCCTAGCATGTTTATACATTGACACATAGACTCTAATAACCTCAATAGGCCTAAATGCCAAGCCGACCACCCCAACTTTGGAGGTATTGAGTGAAAAATTCAGAAATTATTAGTCGTTTATTCAACAACCACTAATAACCAAGGGAAAAAACACCCTAGGCTGATCGGATTGACAAATAAATTCCAAGAGACCGAGTCTTTTACAGACATTATCATGATAGAACATTTTATTACAACTCCCCTATGGGGTATGAACATGTGATATAGTAAAACAAGCACTTCCGAAGGTCTTCTGAAGTCTGAACAAATCATCTTTGTCCGGTTCACCAGGATCACTTGATAAAAAACCACTAAGTACAACTTAGGTGGTAACATCTGGCTCCATCTAGGGACACATGTTCTGACTAATCTTTTGATCAAAGAAGATGATGTGAGTACTCTGGAATTTCTGGGTCCTGCATAGCAATTAAAACTTGTCAGTAACATGTATATAAAATAAATCAACTGTAAAAGCAGATTAATGTACATAATTAGTATATGATGTACAAAATATTTTACAAGACTAATATACAAAAGAAAATTTTCAAGGTTAGTACCATGGTACAAAACATCCATAATACAACAATATAATACATAAAATTTAAAAATACATGCAGGGCAAGGTTTAGAAATTGGCTCTGAAACCACCAAGGACATCTCCTTGAATCCGATAATTTGTTTCTCCACAGGAGCCGTGACGTTAAGGGGTGGTAATCCTAGCCTAATAACCATTTCCAATACTACATTACAAAACCTATAGCCAATCCTATTATAATACTCAAGTTTGCACCGTAAACCATATTTTGCATTCTAAACCATAGAAACCATAGTTTCCTCAGAAAGGGAATATCATTTTTTTGCACATAGGGTCAAATTCACATATTCCTCTACCGTGAACATGTGGCTATCGTTCCCACATGGAAATTTCATAAACAAGCTTGCATGACGCACCAGAACCTCATTTTGATGCCAGTTTCCATTCTATGGGGGCTTAGGGAGTCAACAAGTGTCCCTGAAAGCCTGTAGGAGGTGGGATTCAACGTGCGATAGAATGATGGTTGTTGATCAGATCGATGAACCATCGACTCCATTGGATTTAGGACATTGGGATAGTTCTATAGGAGTCCCTCTAATCTAGTTCCATGGACAAGGGATCATTGTTTTGGTCAATTTTGGAAACTAGGGTTTTGCTCAGTAAGTGAATGTGAAATATTTGCACATGGGGGTCAACTTCACATATTTCTCGACCGTGAATGTGTGGCTAGCGCTCCCATATGGAACATGCCTAAACATGCTTGCATGACCTATCGAAAGGTTGTTTTGATGCATGGTTTCCATTCTATGCCCCAAGTAGGGATTCAACAGGTGTCCCTGAAAACCTATAGGAGGTGGGATTCAACGTGCGATAAAATGATGTTCGTTGCTCGGATCAACAAACTATCAACTCCGTTGGATTCAGGACATCGGGATAGTGCTAGGGGTGGCCCTCTACTCTGGTTCGATGGACAAGGGATCATTTTTTTGGTCAATTTTGGAAACTAGGGTTTTGCTTAGTAAGGGAATGTCCAATTTTTGCACATAGGGGTCAACTTTGGAAATTCCTTGACCATGAACATGTAGCTATTATTCCCACATGGAACCTACCTAAACACGCTTGTATGACCCATCGAAATCCCATTTTGATGTACGGTTTCCATTCTATGCCCTGAGTAGGGATTCAACAGGTGTCCCTGAAAGCTTGTAGGAGGTGGGATTCAACGTGCAATATAATGATGACCATTGCTCGGATTGATGAACCATCTGCTCCGTTGGATTCAAGACATCAGGATAGTGCTACGGGAGGCCCTATAATCTGGTTCCATGGACAAGGGATGATTTTTTAGGTCAATTTTGGAAGCTAGGGGTTTGCTCAATAAGTGAATGTGAAATTTTTGCACAAGGGGGTCAACTTCGCATATTGCTCGACCGTTAATATGTGGATAGCATTCCCACATGGAACATGACTAAACACTCCTGCATGACCTATCGAATTCCCTTTTTGATGCATGGTTTCCATTCTATGCCTTGAGTAGGGATTCAATAGGTGTCCCTGAAAGCCTGTAGGAGGTGGGATTCAACATGCAATAATATGATGGCCATTGATCTGGTTGACAAACCATCAAATTTGTTGGATTCAATACATCGAGATAGTGCTAGGGGTGGCCCTCTACTCAGGTCCATGGACAAGGGATCATTTTTTCGATCAATTTTGGAAACTAGGGTTTTGCTCAGTAAGGGAATGTCCAATTTTTGCACATAGGGGTCAGCTTTGCAAATTCATCGATCGTGAACATGTGGATAGCATTCCCACATGGAGCTTGCCTAAACACGCTTGCATGACCCACCGAAAACCCGTTTCGATACGGTATCCATTCTATGTCCTGGTAGGGATTCAACAGGTGTCCCTGAAAGCCTATAGGAGGTGGGATTCGATGGGCGATAAAATGATGGTCGTTGCTCGGATCAATAAACCACCAAATATGTTGGGTTTAGGACATCAGGATAGTCGAAGGGGTGGCCCTCTACTCTGGGTCCCTAGACAAGGGATCATTTTTTCGGTCAATTTTGCAAACTATGGTTTTGCTCAGTAAGGGAATGTCCAATTTCTGCACATAGGGGTCAGCTTTGCAAATTACTCGATCGTGAACATGTGGCTAGCGTTCCCATATAGAACCTGCCTAAAAATGCTTGCATGACCCACCAGAAGCCTATTTTGATGCACGGTTTCCATTCTATGCCTCGGGTAGGGATTTAACAGGTGTCCCTGAAAGCCTGTAGGAGTTGGGATTCAATGTGCGATAGAATGATGGATGTTGCTCGAATCGATGAACCATTGAATTCGTTGGATTCAAGACATCGAGATAATGCTAGGGTGGCCCTCTACTCTGGGTCCATGGACAAGGGATTATTTTTTTGTCAATTTTGGAAACTAAGGTTTTGCTCAGTAAGTGAATGTGAAATTTTTGCACATAGAGGTCAGCTTGAAGGTGATTGTAGATCTTCCCCTCTTCAAAAAATACTTTTTGCAAACTATTCTTCCATGTGTAGCTATTGAGAATTATGTTACCTGTTGTGAGTGTTATCACTCAAAATATACCTAAGGTTGTGAAAGGCAATCTCAAGGTAATAGAAAAAACCACTTTTAGAAAGAAACTGGCTTTTCTTTCTAGAGAGGGATCTCTCAGATACAGTTTTAACAAGGCCAGATATATGAATCAATAGTTTTAAGTTACGTAGATGGTTGAAACAAAACATATAACCATTGGGCTATGGAGTCAAAACAGATGAAGATAATACAAAGCTGCCTACTTAGAATCTCAACAAAGTAAAGATAATTATTCAGCTATAGTCATTCATTGATTTTCAAGCGATAGGAAAGAAACATGAACAATCCATTAATATAGAGCATCACAGGATGAATTCCATACCAACTTTAGAAGAAAGATTCGCGGATATCTGAAACAATAGCTAGAGCATAACATGTATGAATTCTGAAAATATTATACACTGCATTCAGACATGAACGAAAACAGAATGGAAGGTAAACACTTAGAAAGCATTTCATAGGGAAAGAAAGCACAGACTGTAACATAAACAATACATGAATCTTTGAAGATAAACTAGCATTCAGTTTTGTAATTTTATTCAAAAAAGGTTCTCACAAAACATCAATCCAATCTTACAGGTTCCAACCCTTGATACATCAATTACCTTTGAATTTATATAAAAATAACCTCTACTTGACCTTGAATTCAAAACCTAAATGAACTCTAAAAATAGAAACAGTTACAACAAATTTTCTTCATTTCAGGATGCGGACTGCTGAACAAAATTTTCAAAGTCCATCCTGCATATCTCTAATGGTGACAGCTTTGTGAAATTTGGGAGATTTTTTTGTAACTGGCCATGTTCATGACAAAACCCATGTCTTCTTTTCTCCAAATTCACCTCCATCTCCTTGGAATCTGCCTTTGAAACTGATGATTGACATAGTAAACTTGTAAATTTCTAGAACAATACCCTGTGACGATCTTTTACATTCTATCAAAATATAATACCTGTGTAAAAATTGGAGGAGGTTTTTGAATATAGGCGTGTGATGAAGAAACGCCTCTCCCTGTTTCTTTAAATTCAACTTCATTTGTCTGAAACAATTCTTTTAATTTTGTGACTAAAATAGTCATTTTGAAATCTAAACATTTTCCCTTTGAAGATGAATTCGATTCTCCAAATATTTAGCACCTGTGTAAAAACTGAGAGAGATTATTGTATCTCATCATGTTATGATGAAAAACCTCTTTCATATTTGGAAAATTCTTCTTTTTTTGCCGGAAACAGTTCTTTGAAGTTGATTGGTAAAGTACCAAAACATCTGCAGCTTTTACATTTACCAATGGTTCTTTCACATTAAAATGAATTGTTTGACTTGGACTAATAGAATTAATTATTTTTTCATCAGCTTAAAGGAACATATAGGATTTTATTGGTCAGTATTTGTACCATTCTTCATTGAATTTTAAGATTGTATCTGATGCATGTGTCTGAACATGGGGGTTTTGAAAACCACCTATTGCATTAAGGAGACCAGAAACTAGCTCTGTTCAAAGAAATTTATACTCTACACGAGCACCAAGTATGTCTCCCATTCGTTCCTTGAACCGAGAATAAAAAAATGTGGATCTCATTTATCTTTTCACCAAAATTTGTGTAGCCCATGCAAAAGCATCATTTGCAACTTCCACACTATTTTAACTTGCCCACTATATAAAATTCTGCTCAATTTTGGAATTTTAACTAGACTTCTCTTTCAATCTACGGAATTTTCTAATACTGTTGATCTCTTAGTCAAGACATCACTGACCAAGCACATGTCAAAACTTGCACATGGTACAAAAATTCCACGAATCTCAAAAATTAATTTCTCCTTGCATGTTGATGCAGCAGAATTTTCCTCATCCATGGATTTGTTTAGTTGAGTGATGGACGTTGGACGCATGTTTCAAATTTGACCACGAGCAAGTTTATTCCGGAAATTTGAAAATATAGTTTCTCCTCGCATGTTGATGTAGCGGAATTAATGTTGGCCGTTGGATGCTTTGGATCCTCACCTGATCCATTAATCTATTATTCATATCAACGCCTCTTTCCAACCTTCCCGGGTAGCAAAACACCATGAATTTTCGGCAACACTCTACCATTGGAAATAGTGACAGAACCTAGTAATTTGCTGAACTTCTTCATCATTTTTCTTTGTCTAGCACCTTTAAAAACTTTCACTCTTTCTACGGATGGATATTCTTTGATTTAGGGAAATCAAAATATGCTGTAACAATTTCGGTAGGCTCTTGCTCTCCACTTGCTTGAACTAAATCAAAACAAATCTCTCATGCAATTGACAAACACTTTTACTACTAGATTGTCAGTAAGATTTTTTATCAGAGATTGTACTATTTCACAAGAATGTTAATATGCCCAGCTTTGTCAACAATTGTCTCCACCACACGTTTGCACATTATTTCCAAAAGAAAACAACGCCCACAGTTTATAACAAATGTATTAAATCTTGATTATCGTTTCCTTCATTTGCCTTACTCTTTAAATCTGTAGCGCTAAACAGCCCTCCAGAGGAATAAAAGGGAGTTAATTTCCCTTCAAAAAACCAAATGGATTCTTCCAAATACTTTTCACAGAGCCATACCATGGAGAATGATGCACATATATATAATGCACAAGAACACATCATCAATGTAGATGCCAAGAGCCAAGAGTTGATGCATTCAATTTTTTATGGTTAGTTTGTGAACCAATCACAATCTTACTTATGATCCACCTATTTTGAGAACTTGATAAACCCATTTTGGTATAATCATATATGTATAATCACGACCCTTATTACTGTTTGTGTTGCCCCCCTTTTTTATTGTAAGAATATACCACATGCAAAGGATAATAAAGCTTCTCATTGTTTATATGTGCCAATTATTTCATTATGTTTTAAGGAACAAATTGGGAGCTTGGTGTTTGGACTTTGTTGGTTGACTTTGGTTTGTACTTTGATGTGACAGGTGCATGCCATCATAGGCTCTCGATGGTGAGCGGCCTTTTGCCAAAGTTTATAAAAACTTCCAAGTTATCATATTTAATAAAAAATAGACTTTGATAAAATATAAAAACTTGACTTATAAAGGAAAAATTTATATATAAAAACCAATGTTTATAAGTTTTATTAAAAATGAATAAAATCTTTTAAATTCATAAGAATTACTTTCTTTTTTCTCAAAACTTCTAACTTTTTTCTTGCGAACGTGGGAAATTTTATGTAATATTCAATTGAGTAGAAACCTTGAAATTTTCCAAATTACCAATATAATTTTAAAATTTATATGGCGATAATGCAAACTTCAGCAAAAATAATTGGTGCTATCAGTGAGGTGTTGAACTTGACTTATTTCCCATCATTGTCAAGTAAGAAATATTCTTTGTTTTTGTTTTAAACAAGGCGAAAGGAGTTGTTAATCTCTATGTGGAGGTGAATTGATCTTAGGATCTCATATCATTCGTGAGACTAGAAATTCGAAAGAAGGTTGTTTGCCATAATAATTTAGCTTGGTCATCCAAGAGATGTGAGCATTTGTATGATGAAATGTAGGTGGAGACAATACCATTACATCAGTAACCATGTAATGGAACATGTTTATGTTTCGAAACAAGTGGCCAACCTATTATGTCATTATTACAAAATATATATATCTTCACACTACGAAAGTTTCGAATAATACTCCATAAACATAAATTTATAAAACAAGATTTAGAATAGTACTTCTCGAATCAATTTAAACTATAATAAAATCACACATAATTTTCGTCTCTTTCAAAGTTGTTCCTCGAGGCCATTCATGAAATGCCATGTACATTAAGAAAATGATAAAATAATGTGCAGTATATCATATTAGAGAAAATTTGGGGTCTAAAATGGGCCTTATAAGAAAACAGGCTAACAATAAATTTTGTGAGTTGGAATTCAAGAAGCAATAGAATTTCAATAAAATGAGTCAACCATAATGGTTGAATTGACATATTTGTCATAAAAGAAAACTACTTTTTTGTTCGTATTTTCGACATATCTCCTTGTCTTTTACTCAAATTTCATGTGGGAGAGCTCGAATTTAATTTTAAATCCAATGAGTACCCACAATGCATAATTTTGACGGATCCTGCTACCACAAAAACAAGAAATTCCTGAAAAGATGTGATGATGAATACCTGAAAATGTGATGATGATGTCATCATCACATTTTTTCAGGAATTCCTTTTTTTGGGGTAGAGAGGTCCGTAAAAAGTATGCAGTGTGGGTACTCGTTGGATGCGGAATTAAATTATGCATCCAATGAGCTCTCCCACTCAAAATTTGAGTAAAAACACAGGGAAATATGTCGAAAATACGAACAAAAAAGTAGTTTTTTTCATTCTTCCTCCAAAATTAATAACTATTATTTTATTATTTTAACTATTATTTTATTATTTTCCTTAGGAGGCCCATTTTAGACCTCAAATTTCCTCTAATCTGAGTCATAACCATTATTTTGAATCAACCTTATAATACTCGGATACTTTTAGGTTTGATGTGTATGCCATGTATTTGTTAGATGAAAGACATCAAGCCAAACACTAATTTTATTTATGTAGACCACACAGGTGCATCACTTAGGTGTGTCAACTTCGTGCATCCTTTAAAAGTTTGTTAGGTTGTTATGTGGGTAAGGTGCTTTTGTATTCCACTTAGTTGGATCAGTTGCTTAGCTGTGCTAGGTGCATATGTGTATTAGGTATGTTCCATCTTTGTGAATACAATTTAACATTGTATATGCAATTGGATCACGGTAAAAAACAATTGAAATATACATTTTTGTCATTAGGTGATATTGTAATTGTGCATTGTTCTCAAATTTATAACTCATATCTCCATGCAATCATAAAATCTATAAAAAATTGGGAACATTACACATAGACACATTCTTAGCCACACGTGTATAATCACACTTAAAAAAATTGAACCATGAAGATCTCAAGAGCTTTGATATGAAATATTTTTTATATCATGCAAGTTATAATACAAAAATGGAAGGCCCATCTATGGTCTCTCAATGTACATGTATCAAAAACATCTTTGATATACATGTACAAACAAAAGTACATCTGTCTTGGACCGCACCCCTATACTCTAACTCCGGATTGTACATAAAAATACATATTTTTCCTGGACTGACACATCAAACATATAAATTTTTGTTGCTTTTCTTGGACCCTGATGCTTGTATCCTCTTTCAACGATCACTGTGCATCTCTGGCTACTGTAAATCAATGACAATATTTCTTGATCAGGTAACTAAACTAGTACTGTCCAGCAATAACAAAGTTTGAAAATTTAAAATATGACTCAATTGTACATAAAACAAAGACTCATTGCATCCGTCAGGGGCATAGGTGCCTCTGGTGTCCTCCTCCTTGTATAGTGTCTCTATGCAACGCTTCTCCGCGAATAAAAAAAAATGTCAACTATCTCAAGAATTATCAACATGCACATGAATGAGAAAGTACTAATCAATTATGTAAAAAATGAACATCTCACCGAAAAAACCATTTCTAGGGGAATACGCTGGGACTCTTCAGTAGTAAGAGGAGTCATAGGTTGAACACCAACGTCAGTTGTGTGCACTAATGGACCAGGGTGTGGATACATTTACCAAATGATAAAATAGTTAGACATCGTGCATGTCCATAAACAATACAAACGAATTGTACAATTACAAATATTCAAGTAGATGTACCTCAGTGTGACTTATCCCTATTGTAGAAGTAGCATTGATCGCAGCATTAACAACCCCACTAAGGTCTAGCACGAATGACTCTACATCCTGATGCTATAAACATGCGAAAGTAACATTAAGAAAAAATAGTTGTGAACTGAATTCAAAGCTAACCAGCAACTGCCATTGGAAGTGTGTACATTACCGTGGGATGAGTAGGTTGATCCTCATGCACACCCGCTCTTTTCAAGGAAGAGGGTCATCTGGTGTAAACAACCCCCTTATCTACATTTGGACTACGGGGATATCCAAACCAAAGAGGTGGTGGAGGGTTTTGCGATGATGTCTGCAGTCATAAAGTGTTACCATAGTTAGACATGGAGTTAAATGGATGGAATAATATGTACTGAAAAACTAACATGTTGTAATATACTTACCCCTGACTGGGACATATCTCTCCCATGGGAGTGACCAGCTTTTGGTTTCCATTGGCCAATTCCATTTGGGTTTTGGTTTCCATTGTCCAATTCCATTGGGTTTTTGGTTTCCATTGGTTTCCATTGGCCATAAATTAATTTATTTTGGTTTAATTTCAAATTAGGGAAAATAAATTAATGAATTTAGGGAAAATTCATGAGAATAAATGAGGAAAATATGAAAAGAATTGAGAAAAATACCTCACAAAGAGGAGGATGATCCAAAGGTAGAGGTGTATGGCTTTGGCACACCCAAAACACGTTCTCCCACTCACGTTCTGCTCCATCCAAGCTCCAACAGCGTTGCAATGTTGTAATATACTTGCCCCTGACTAGGACATATCTCTCCCATGGGAGTGACCAGCTTTTGGTTTCCATTGGCCAAGTCCATTTGGGTTTTGGTTTCCATTGTACAATTCCATTGGGTTTTTGGTTTCCATTCGTTTCCATTGGCCATAAATTAATTTATTTTGGTTTAATTTCAAATTAGGGCAAATAAATTAATGAATTTAGGGAAAATTCATGAGAATAAATGAGGAAAATATGAAAAGAATTGAGAAAAATACCTCACAAAGAGGAGGATGATCCAAAGGTGGAGGTGTATGGCTTTGGCACACCCAAAACACGTTCTCCCACTCACGTTCTGCTCCATCCAAGCTCCAACAGCGTTGCAATATGGCGAAAATGATGGGCTCAGCCCGCTTTAAACAAAAAACAAGTTTTTACAAACGCGAGCACGTTTATGCAAAGCAAAATGAGGGTGTGATTTGATTCAATAAAACGGAGGTGCATTTTGTGATACTATCCTAATTGGAATGCATGTTGGCATCCTTGGGACTAAGATTGGCAGGGCCGGGATTGCTTGGGATGATTTATATTTTATGGATCAAGAGTGATTGACTTCACTCTACCATTGCATCTAAAAGGTCCCTCAACTTTGTGCACTCACCCTTGTATACTATAAAGAAAAACACATTTTTATTTATGTTTCATATTAGTCAACGGAGTATAATTCCATAAGGTATTTACCCTCTCCAATCCATTTGGATTCCCTTCTTTGATTACTTACAAGTAATTCATTTTTTGACATAATTTATATTAGAAGAAATATCAAATAATGTTATGGATATTGTTATATCAAAGGGATAAAAAAAAAATTTCTTCTGAAATTAAGAAAGTCAATGTAATAAAAAATTATCCCATTCTTAAATGTTGGAGAATCAACAAATCTTCTATGATTTTCAACGATTAATAATAGTTTATAAAGAAACACGATTTCAATGAGGCTGAAAGCTCACCCTTAACACATGTTTATTAATGTTTGGAATATTATAATATTTATGAGATGATGTTAATTACATTGTTGAGTAGCAATAAATATTTGTTTATAATTAATGTTAAATGCATTTTTTCCCATACTATGGTATGTTTTACCTCAATCTCTCAACAACTTGGCAGCTTTGATAGGAACATACGGAATATATGATATTGGAAACTATCACAAGTAACTATTTATGATATTGGAAACTATCATGATGCATGGTATAAGTAACTATCTAAAATTGAAAAGGCATACATTTGTTTTATTTACTTTATTATTTTTACACATAGTTTTATTTTTCTTTGACATGTAAGTGCTTGTCATCCAAAAAACCCATAAATAAAATATTAGGTGTTGAAATATATAAAAAAATGAAATGAAAAATATATATCTTTAATATTTTTCAATGGACATGAACACTGCTTCATAGACCTAGTCAAGAGGATTGAAATATATGCATCCATATCTATGGTATTTTACCAAAATAAAAATTAGACCATTAATATTTAAGGACATCAACTGTCAAAAGCTATATGGAAATAGCTCATCCCCATAGCAACAAGATTGTACTCCCTAACAAAATAAAGGATTGGGCCCAAACTAGGCTTATTAAAAAGAGCTAGATGGAGCTAAGGGATTTT
>LPNX011004465.1:10926-25571 GCA_001517045.1 Pseudotsuga menziesii | reverse complement strand
TAGTAACAATGTATGTTTTGTAGTAGACTACCTAATTCGAGTTGACAAGTATCAAATCAAGTGTTTCTTATTAAGCCTACTTGATGTCTGCTTTGAAGCTTAGATTGAAGTTTAAATAACTTGAAAATGTTAAACTTGTGTGGATTGGAAAGAAGTTTAAATCATTGTTTTAATATAGTTTATATGGTAAGCTTGGGTTCTTATATCAAAGATATGAAGTTGAGTAAGAACCCAAGCAAATGAATGTATATTACAAGGGTTTACTTGTGTCATCAGTTTAGGATCTTAATGTATGTAAGAATTTTACATTTACATTTGAAAAAAAATCTATTTTATAGTAAAAATTGTTAATATAAATTGTAATCAAATTAATATATATTTTTTTGTTTATATGAAACAACTATACTACATTTAATGCATTCCATTGTCATTTGAAAAATACATATTTGGATATACTTAAAATTACTATTATAATTAGGCAAAAGTAAAGTATACAAAATTGAAAAAATGAATACAATAACAATGTTTTGAGGTAGACTAAGTGATTTGGGTTGACAAATATCAAATCAATCATTTCTTATTAAGTCAACTTGGCACTTACTTTGAATCTTAGATTGGAGTTTGAATAACTTGATCATCTTAAACTCATGTATAGTCATGGAATTTCTCAAAGCAAGCATATGTCACGTGCATGTCCAAAACTAATAAGACTTACTCATCCCTTAAGGCAATGTGCCTGATGAATAAAGTATTGGCCATAACCTAAATCACATGGCAAATGGATCGCATTTTCCCGTAGGATAAAAGACAATTAAAACACCTCGCTTTTCCAACCAATTTTTGATAAAATTTAGTCTCTTCTTCTAGACTAAATACCCTATTTTAAAACTACCCAGATCGCCTAAAGCCCGATTTGAACACCACAACTTCTAATTTCAGCAATAATTCATTTGTCAGATTCAGCGGTATGGGGGTGTTTTGGTTAACTACTCCTCACATTTTCCTTATATATGTGTAAAACGAATCCAAACATGTTTTTCCATCTACATTCTTGTTTCTATTTGTCTTATAGTAACACCTATTAACAACGTGCATACATTCTTGTTTCTATAGCTTCCATCTCATAGCAACACCTATTGACAACGTCGGGGACATTGCACCACCTCATGGCTCTTGTTTTAATCAATAAATAAAATAAAATATTAGTAATTGAATAAAACAAAGATATAAATACTTAATACATAGAGATATAATTTTACATAATTTAAGCATTGGATTTACTATGCACAACCATGTATTAAAAAAATTAAGATGTAAATCTTTAAATGCCCACAAAAATTTAAGATTTGTATGTGCTATTTTTTTATTAGATATTATTTTTATTTTATAAATTTTTTAATAATTTAATTTAGAAATGAAAATATTATAATCTTATTTATATATTTTAATGATATTATATTGAATTATTAATGGTTATTAATCATGATATTATAATTATAATAATCGTGATTATTAATATTTATTTCACCAATTTTGATTTATTAAAACAATATAAATTATTTACTTTACTTTAAATTTTTATCTACTTTATATTTATACATAACTTCTTAAATATTTTATACTCCCCATTTATATAAAATATAGAATATATATTTAAATTTAACATTTAAAACAATTTTTTAACTCATTTTTTTAAATTTTTATTAATAAACTATACATATTTTTTTTAATTTTTATTAATAAACTATACATTTTTTTTAATTTTTATTAATAAACTATACATATTTTTAATTTTTATTAATAAACTATACATATTTTTTTTAATTTTTATTAATAAACTATACATATTTTTATTAATAAACTATACATAAAAGTTGGAAGTGTCTGTATGGTTTGGAAGGTTAATTTTTTAAAACAAGTTGGCAAAGAATATGATTGGAAGATGTGATGTTCCATGACTGAAGACGCACGACAGAGACAAATCTCTGTTTTGTCAAATTCCATCGTTCGTCTTATAAATCGCAAGTATTGACTGGACTTTAGCAATCGCCGAGCGGGCGAAGGGGCGAAGAAACCGGAAGTATTGACTGGACTTTAGCAATCGCCGAGCGGGCGAAGGGGCGAAGAAACCGGAAGTATTGACTTGACTTGATGATTACTAAGGAGAACTAAGCGTATTGGCAATTACGGAGAACGGCGAAGGGGCCAAGAAACCGCAAGTATTTACGGAGAACTAAGCGTATTGACTTGACTTCAGTTGGGCAGGCGGGCGAGTCTATCGTCGCACGTCGCACTTATTGACTTCGGCGAAGAAGAAGGGGAAATTTTGTGGAAACAAAGAAAGAATAAAGTTGGAATAAATGACGAGTTGTACAGAGGTGTTAACTCTATAAAACGTGAACCGCTGCGCATATCCAAGAACACACAACTCACAGGCTTTGAAGGATTTTGTAGTCGGAGAGAGAGAAATGGATGTTGTAATTGTGATATTATTGCTGCTTCTCATGTGCTTCATATCTGCCTCTCTGCCTGCAGCACCACCTGTCAATTCCCATTCATATGGTGGTCATCATCCATATCTGAGTTCCCATACTCATCATAAGGGAAATGGTTTATATGAGCAGATGACACGTGGATTAAATTCGCTGCCACGTCGTTCTGGTGCTGAACTCATGGTGGAGGAAGGTGAATTCCTATTATCTGCATCAATGGACGACGCCGGCCATAAAAGGGACGTCGATGCTCTCTTGTCGTTTCGAAAGGCCATCACACGGGATCGATTGGGCTTGCTCTCCGACTGGACTGCGGAGAATTCCGAGAAGATATGCTCGTCATGGTATGGTATCAGCTGCACAAAAGACACCAAAAGAGTGGTCGCCATAGACCTTGAGGATGAAGGTATGGAAGGCACCCTTTCCCCCTCTATAGGCAACCTGTCATTATTGCAGTCTTTGTCTCTGTTAGGAAATTTTTTCTCAGGTAGTATACCACGAGAGTTGGGTAATTTGACACGCCTCACATACCTATCAATTTTTGGCGATAATATTTCGGATCCTTTTCCTTCTGAAATATTCAGGCTGCCCCTCAAAGCCCTTTCCCTTGATCTTAGCTTAAGCATACCTAAAGCCATTGCTAATTTGACATTTTTGAAAAAGTTAGAGATATGGAGAAATAATGAAGCTAACATACCCCAAGAAATTGCCAATTTGACTAAGTTAACCACCTTGTCTTTTGTTGCAAATAACCTCACTTGCAACATATTTAAAGTCATTTCCAATTTGACTCAATTGACTTCCTTATATCTTTTTGCAAACAAGCTCACTAGTATCCCTGTAGCCCTTTCCAATTTGACTCAGTTGACCTCCCTAGATATTTCTCAAAATCATCTCACCAATATCAACCTTATAGCCCTTTCCAATTTGACTCGATTGACCTCCCTAGATATTTCTCAAAATCATCTCACCAATATCAACCTTATATCCCTTGCCAAATTGACTCGATTGACCTCCCTAGATCTTTCTGCAAACGAGCTCACTAGCATCCCTGTAACCCTTTCCAATTTGACTCAGTTGACCTCCCTAGATATTTCTGAAAATAATCTCACCAATATCAACCCTATATCCCTTGCCAAATTGACTCGGTTGACCTCCCTAGATCTTTCTGCAAACAAGCTCACTAGCATCCCTGTTGCCCTTTCCAATTTGACTCAGTTGACCTCCCTAGATCTTTCTAAAAATAATCTCACCAATATCAACCCTATATCCCTTGCCAATTTGACTCGGTTGACCTCCCTAGATCTTTCTACAAACAAGCTCACTAGTAGCATCTCTGTATCCCTTGCCAGATTGACTCAATTGTCCTCCCTGGATCTCTCTGAAAACAAGCTCACCAGTAGCATCCCTGTAGCCCTTTCCAATTTGACTCAGTTGACCTCCCTAGATCTTTCTAATAACGAGATCATCGGTAGCATCCCTGAAGCTATTACCAATCTAAGGAATCTTACAGAACTTTCACTCTCAAACAACAACCTGATGGGCACAATTCCGAGAGCCATAGAAAAGCTTCATTCATTGAATTGGTTATATTTGGACTCGAACAAATTAACTGGATGTATCCCATATAGCATAGGTCATCTAAAGGATCTCAATGAACTAAACATATATAACAATAACTTTTCTGGTAGCATTCCTGATAGTATTAATGGTTTGGTTTCACTTGAATACCTAGATCTATCAAAAAACAACTTTGAGGGGTTGATTCCTGATGGCATTGGCAATTGTATTTATTTGAAAATGTTCTCTGCTCATTCTAATAACTTCTCTGGAAAATTGCCAACATCTTTAGCCCATTGTCCCCAACTTATGCTACTGGATTTAGGGAAAAACGGATTGACAGGGGAGCTTCCTCAGTACCTCTCATTTTTTCAAAACTTGAGAGTTTTAATCCTTGGTTATAATAATTTGCATGGTTATATTTCTCAACACATCACAGATATCACCTACTTGCAGGTGTTGGATTTATCCAACAACAAATTTAGTGGAAGAATACCAATTCATCTTGAAAGACTCTCCGGATTTGCAGCTGCACCAGATAATGGAGTATTACTTTTTGATGAAATAGAAATCGAGATGAAAAGACATGTGTATACTTTGTCATATTTGTGGGATGGAAATATTATACTTGATTTGTCTTGCAATAATCTTATAGGGGAAATCCCTACAAGCATAGGAAGTATGAGCCACTTGCGGTTGTTGAATTTATCTTCAAATCAATTGGAAGGGAAAATACCTGCATCTCTTGGTGGGATATCTACTTTGGAGCAGCTGGACTTAGCGAATAATAATTTGAGTGGATCGATTCCTGAAGAGCTCTCTAAACTATATGGATTGAGCATTCTGGATGTTTCATCAAACAACCTCTGCGGTCGAATCCCAATAGGGACACAGTTTTCCACTTTCAATGCAACTTCATTTCAAAAGAATAAGTGCTTGCGAGGTTGTCCTTTAGATTCATGCAATGAAAATGAAAGACCATCTACAAAAGGCATTGATAGTACTAGTATGGGTAGTAATGTAAGAGTGGGATGGCTAAGTTGCGTGGAAGAAAAAATGTCATTAGTAGCATTCGGAATGGGAATGGGGATTGGATTTGGGGGAGTCATTGTTGTCTTTATGTTATGGGAGAGGGCTAAAAATTGGGTGGTGCCCCCGAACATACCAAAACCTTTTTGGGGGGTATATCGATTCCCTACATAGTCACAACTCCCTAGACCCAAAGGTTCCACCCATTATGTCAAAAAATAAGGTTCCACCCATTATGTCAAAAAATAATGTTTGTAATGAATAAAGAAATTTTATTATCTCCTGAATAGTAAAATCTATGATCATTAATAAAATGGCGTTGGTAATTTTATATGTGTATACATACATCAAGTTACTAAACTCATCATTTAAGTTATTCTATACAATATTTTTATTTTTATTTAAATATAAATTTTAATAAGTAAAAAGATAAATCTTGTTATTCATAATGAACCAGTGTTACCACGTGGCAATATAGCTCGCAATCACGGCCTAAAATGGCCTAAAATCATGAAACAATTGAACCGCTTCTGGAAACTTCAATATAGCTCGCAATCACGGCCTAAAATTTCAAAATAGGTCAAAATTTTGTGGAGTATTTTTTAAGTTGTTGAAGCGTGTATGGAAGTTGGAAATTCGTGTTTTGGTTATTTTTTAATTTGGAAATTCGTGTTGAATCGGAAAATAAAAGTTGAGAGCAGTATAATTAAAATGCAATAGTCATTGTATAATTTTATGCAAAAGCCAATGTAAGGAATTAAAAGTATTTTTCAAATAAAAGTAAATTTTAAATAATAATGTTTAATCTATTTCAATATTAAATTACTAAATTTTATTAATAATAAAAAATTAAAATAATTTAATATTTGTAATAAAAAAATCAAAATCATTTAAGTTTTATATAACTATTATAGAAACATATATTTATTATTACTTCAATAATTTATTTTTTGCTTCTATATCACGCTACAACGATTGGATTACTACAATAAGAAAAATATTTTGCTTCTATATCACGCTACAACGATTGGATTGACTACAATAAGAAAAAAAAAGATGGTGGAATTATAATCTTTTTCTTCATTGTTAACCCTTTTTATGCATAATAAATAAAGTAGTGATGTGCGTGACTTTACTCTTCTTTTTATTCAACCATTTTCTCCACAAATCACGCGAGATGACCACATGATCAATCCAATATTGGTGGTATAAGAAAATTAGGCAATGGAAGTTTTTTTATGAATTTAAATGCTTTAGCTAGTTGTGTTGTGAGAATAGTATCTAGTTGTGTTGTGAGATTGGTATCTTAATGTGGGATAACTTAACCAAAAGGAGTTGGTTAAGGTTAAATATATGTAATTTGTGTAAGGTTGAAGTTGAATGTATCAATCACATTTTTTTGTTTTTGTTTTTTAGCAAATCAATATGGTAAGTGGTGTTAGAATTGTTTTACATCATCTTGAATTGGGGAATTTTCTCTTTGTGGACAATCTGAAACACTGGACTCAAAATGTTTTCAATTATAAATGTCTTTATCTTCGAAATATAGAAGACAAGGAATAAGGCTATATTCGAGGATCAAAATCCTAATGTTTTACCCGGCAACTCAAGAGCCTTGGCTATTTAAAATGATTATGTATCGGAGGTTATTCCTAAAAGGCCTAGAATTGTTGGATCTCCTCTTGTTCCATCCTTTGTTGCAGGTTTTTTCGACAATGTTGCTTAATAATGAATGTGGTGCTCGTATGTATTTGGTTCTAAGCGAGGTTCATACTTTTAAAGTATGGCTTGGTTTTGGGAGCGGTTCTAAAACCAGAGTCGAGCTCTTGGCTCTTTAGGGACTGTTCTTTGCCTCCAAAGTTGGTCTCCCTCTTTTATATATATATTTTGGTGATTCAAAGGTGGTCGTCAATTGGGCTAACATGAGATCAAAGGCTTTAGATCCTGTCTCTTGAGCATTGGTGTGATAGACTTTATCTTTGTTAGATCCTTTAACTACTGCAGCATCAATCATGTTTATAGAGAGTTTAATGATAGAGCTAATGAACTCTCCAAAAGCATTGTAGGAGATCCTCAAAGGATTTTATTTTTAAGGAGTATTTTGAGAATAAGTTAGATAATGTTGACTCGTCTCATGTATTTTCTTTGTAGGATGTTAGATGCAACCTCTTTTCTTGGTTGTGGTTATTGGAGATAGTTTATAATATTGTATCCAAATATGATTCACTTCATAAAAATGATTTCATGAAATTATGTGATTATTGAAATCATGCTTACATTTTGACTAAGTGATAAGTACATAAAGAGTTATATCTAGGTAACTCAATAAGTGATAAGTACATAAAGAGTTATAGCTAGTTAACTCAAAAAGATGAAGATTGCTTTCTTTATATGTAAATTAAATACAAGTACATAAAAAGTTATATCTAAGTAACTCAATAAGTGATAAGTACTTAAAAAGTTATAGCTAGTTAAATCAAAAAGATGAAGGTTGCTTTTTTTATATATAAATTAAATATGTGTGTATATGTATGTATGCATATAAAATATTAGTTATATTTTATACACTTAAATAATATCATGTATATATCATTGGAAAAAAATGTATTTATTGATGTTTAAATTAAATAAACAAAAATAATAATAATTTACATGATATTTCCAAACAATAATCCAATTAGAAACATTAAATATTTTACAAATTTACAAACCAAATTATATAAAATTATTTAATGTTTCAAAATAATATATTTGAGTTGATGTATTTTTTTAAGGACCATTAACTATATAATGCAATATAGTTAACAAATTTAAGAACATATTCATAATAAACTACTCTTCAATGTAGAGGTGAAGACAAACTAAAATTGGTTATGAATGTTAGGGTAAGATCATATTATCATTATGAAATGTGATGGCATCTATATTGTGTTATGTAAAACTAGGCAAAGACAAATTAAAAGTGGATATGCGTGTTAGGGTAAGGTTCTATTGTCATTATGAAATGTGATGGCATTTATATTGTGTTATGTAAAACTACATAAAGATGTTGTCTTCATGTCCATAATGTTTATGCTAACGAATATGCTTTGTTGTAGTTAAATTTTTTTTTAATCTGAAAGGGGTCTAATTTTTATTAGTCTTCATCACCCAAAATTAAAGTTGAACTAGTTGCATGATGGACTTTTGAATGCTTAATTTCCTAGTACTTATATTAACTAGATTTTAGTGATGAATAAGCTAGCAAGGTGGGACTAGAGTAAAAAAGATGAATTTAAGCCGCAATTTTTAACAATAATATTTAAGATTTACACTTTTTTCCTTAAGATATAGGAAGTGGATCCCTTATAAGTAAATTTCAATGGGGCATGTCCTTTTGAACAAATTTTCCAATGTTGCAGCAAACTTAACTCATAATATCCATCTCTCAATTTGTTTAGTTGTAGCTTGTTAAGGAATTCATGGCTACTTTATTAGCTTCCTTAAATATCTATCAATATTTCACTCTCTCCAAAATATAAAATGTGGTTATTCTTCAAATCTTCCTATATCATGGATGAGGTATTTACCAAGCCATTAGGACTTATCATTTCTATATTTCCTAGGAATAATGGAGCAATAGGATCACTATGTGGATTGTACCCTTCTTTGAGACTAAGAAGCTTCTGGGCCTTTCCTTTTGTTATGTAACATCCCCTTACTATGCGACTATAAAATGCGGAGTGTAAGTAAAAGACATTGTAAGTACTGATTCTAACTTCATCAAATTGTGGATGAAATCGATACGGTTAGGAGGATGAAAGCTTTGCATGACTAAAACGACAATTGGGGATGAATCCACTAGGGGAAAAGGTAAAAGGTGAGGGAATCCTTGGGAATCTAATAAAGTTAACTAGTGTCATCATGGTTTCGATGAGGATGGAAGTTACAATCCTCACCTTAGGAATTACATACATGTTTAGTAAATGCACACTCATCAACTCCATACATGCTTAAATTTGTGATATTCACTTATTAACATAAATAAGTTGATTCCTTTTTATTGCAAAAACTATGAACGTAAGTATTCGAACGTAAAGAGTTCATCGAAAAGATGTAACTAACGAGTGGCATAAATCCTACCCTAGTAATCCACAAGTATCTTTAAGGAGTGGAACTGGTTTTTATTATATATGCAAAGAAATTATATAAATTTGTTATGAGAAAGAAAACCTCAAAGAAGAGGAGGTCACTCCCACCTCATAATAATCAAGGTAATTGAAGGTAAAGCAAAGGTTACCTATATGAATAATATGTATTCATATATTTAATTGATGTTAAGGAACAAATTATATGCATATAATGTAGTGAAAACCCTTTTATATATATATATATATATATATCCAAAGCCAAATAATTAGACCCAGAACTGATACGATTATTTCTTTGATTGTGTTTTTTGCCATATCTGACATGCGTCATTCTCATGCGTTAGGTCAGATATGTAGTTGTTTCATAGATATCTTCATTTGGATGCGTGTTGATATGGAAATATCGATAAATATCTGATCTTATACCTTTGTTTTGTACAGTTTGATATTCCCCTGTTTTCTCGCAGTTAAAGTCTGTATGCGTTGGGAAACAAGCATCTTGTGTTTTGAAACTATTCATTGTCTGATGAAAGATTTGTCCTGGCAATACTTGTATATAGGTTATCTTTATTTGAGGTATGGAAGCGTAGGAATTCTTTTTGTATTATAATATAGAATTCCATATTTAAGTGTAACAAACATTGGGATGCTTTCATTTGTTTATATTTTAGTTACCTTGTAAAATGTAGGGCTACTCCCTTGAAATTATGCTTATGCACTGTTTGTGACCGTCCATCTTATTATTGTAATAATTATATTGTATGACGGATTTAATTTTACATTGTGGTTAAGGGTGTTTTCCTTTGCATGGTTGGGAAACGGGTTTTCCTTTGTATTGGGATGGTAGCATAAATGTTGAAAATTATTGGTTGATTGAAGTTGACTATTGACCTAGTTTACCTATTACATGAGTCTAATTGTCATGTAAAACCCTAGGTTGTTCATTGATGGAGAACCCAGTTCATTATGTTTAAGAACCAAGTCAATTAGGTTGAGTATTTAAATTGTGGTACTACCAATAATGGAAGACACTCCTCAAGAATAGAATCTCTAGAAGGATTCACTCTTTGCTACGTAGTGAGAATGGAATTGGGTTTGGTTGGAGATACTATTGATTAACTGTATGCTTTATTTTATTAAAAATAAGGAAGGGTCTGGATATGACAGTTCAACCCTTGAATCTTATTAATTATGTGATCTAAGGTCACCCAAGCAAGACATATTGATACTTGAACGGTTTGATTTAACTAGTGTATTACAGACCTGATGTTTGTTAAACAATTGAATGGTTAATTAAATAAATAAAAAAAGAGCCTTGTTGAAAATCATACTCTATGCCTTAGGGTGAGCTTACGACTCAGTTTATTTTGATAACACTTGTGAGTGATTGTCTGATATCCCTACCTTAGTGGATTTGTCACCCAGCTCGAGAGGTTGCTCTAGAAGGAAGAACCTATGTCGATAGAGCCAATGGTTGGGTGGAAAGTCATAGGAAAGATTTTAGTCGAACAAGTTGTTTTCACATTAGAGTGGTATCCATAATAGATAAACTTGATTATGTTAATGTTTTATCATGTTATTATGTGGCTTACCCTACCAGATAAATACTTTGATTTATGATGATATTATGTACATTGAATTAAATTTACTTGTAAGGTGGTGGCTACATAGGATGTGTTCCAATGATGGAAAGTTATTAGACTAACCATCGGATGACAAGTAGAGTGGAATCAGTTTGTATATATACATATTTTATAAATTAGTTTTTTATCATCTAAGTAATCTAACCATGTTATTTGCTCTTTAGCTGACTCAGGAGGCTCAAACCTCACCTTCGACGATTGTGCCTAGGAGATCAAGTACGAATATGGTATCTTGATATGGAATGTGTTAACTGTAACTAAAGGATAGGGTTAATATATAATTGGCATTTCATCTAAAGGATCGCCATGTGACTAATATAATGATTTTGTCTTATTTTAGCACTGAGTGATATTGCTTATGTGAGTTAGCACTTGTGTGATTATGTTTTGAAGGCTCTTAATCTTTATAATAGAAGATTTTTTTTTATACTGCGCACCCCAAGATTGGCTCAGGTTTTTGGGTATGTTACGTATGGTATCAGAGACCATGTTACACCACTTGGACCTATATGGGATGAACATAGAGTTATGAAGAATTGAGTTGTTGCAGATAAAAGGAAATAATAGGATAAATATCAAGGAAGACTTAGCTCCTGCGTGTCGAGACAATTATATTCTTATGGTGAATGGTAAGTATATATATATATATATACTTTACTTTCTGAAATGAAAATGGTTGACCGTGGAATTTGACCAAATCACTGATTCAAACTCCTTACTTTGATTCTGTCTTAATTCTAAATGAAATCGCTACAATATGGTTTCAACAAGATTATTGAAGTTGTAAGTCAAACTGATGCACTCTACAATCATTCAGGTTTGGAGTGAGCCTGTGATGAAGTAATTATTTGTGTGAACTATGTTGTCGACTCCTATTGATTCACATCATACTCCTTGTCTTTGAAATAAATAAATTATTTGAGAGTTGTTGTTTAGTACATCTTAACAAGATTGTGGGCCTAATGATTTCATTTTAGTGATACCCTACCAAAATTGTCAAACTACTCCGACTGAAGAAAACCTAACCTTGGCCTTTGCTTGCATTAAATTACGCTAATTACTTACTTAGTAAACGGTCAATTCCCTATTTTTATTGATCGCATTTTGGAGTATTTCCTTGCGGCTAAAGTGATTAGGTAGCGTAAAGATGAGACCCAATATTTAATTCGATTATGCTGACACCTGATAGGTTGGAGCAACGACCTCCTTCTTAAGAAGTATCTTATGTAATTCTAGATAAGATTTTATTGAAGATTACCTTGTTATTAAAAGATGTGATAAATGATTAATCACTTTTATGGCAGTGTACTTCTTTTAATGAAGGAATTATATATATGTGTGTGCGTGGTGAAATCATAGACCCAAATAATACACTCTTGAATATCGAGTATTTGATAGTAAGGTTGTGAAGCATTTTGTAAGATTGTGAATACCTTTTGAGTATAAATTGTTGAACTATTGAAATTGATTATTGAATATAATTATGAAATGAATGTGACATTATGAAGAAATTTTTTATGAGACGTTATAAATGGAAGGTCACAACTTCAAATCCCTTCTAAAAGGTCAATATATGCTTGGGGACGCACCCTATTTGGAATCTTAAAATAATCGTTGACATGTTTATTTTCTTGTGTAGAAATAAGATATCATCAATACAAGAAAATAAGTACGCATTGGAAAATGCTTGTTTTCATCATGCTATAGACGTTGCAGAATATGGCAATAAGGAAATGAATACATTAAGATGTTAATAGCAATGTAAACTGGCATACCTATGCAAGAATTTTTTTCTCATATGCATAATGTTGAGAAAAATGCAAGTCATTGTATAACATGTCGAGACGATGCTAGAAGAATTTGATACATAGAGAGTTTATCTATGGTATTTACGATGTCTAAAGAAGGGGAATGGTTTAGTTGAGCTAATATTAACCTCAAGAAAACTAATATGCCTTCAAGCTTATGAAAAAAATAAAGCAGGAGTTAGGCTTAGTGTACTGAAGGAGCAATCTCAATAATGGATATATGGAGGTAAAAGTTATGTGATTGATTACCCAGGCCTACAAAGTAAATGATAACATAGATAGATAATCATTGTTCATAATTGAAAGTTGATTGAAAATATTTTATCAGTGGGAAATATTTACATGAAATATTGATGCTATACGATTTGATGAGATGATAATGTGACTAACTATTTATGGATAATTACAGGAATCGAGACTTGGTAATGGAAATAATACAAAGAGCCATGATGGGAACCAGTGGTCCCACGACTGTAAGCAATCAAATAACATGAGAGATATTG
Source organism: Pseudotsuga menziesii (assembly GCA_001517045.1). Classification (NCBI taxonomy): domain Eukaryota; kingdom Viridiplantae; phylum Streptophyta; class Pinopsida; order Pinales; family Pinaceae; genus Pseudotsuga; species Pseudotsuga menziesii. The sequence goes on along the minus strand of LPNX011004465.1, from coordinate 12,406 downwards.
GTACATATAAAGTTGGTTTCTATGAGATGTTAAAACGAAGAATTTAAAGGAGGTACATTGTTATACAAGAGGTACATATTTGTATAGGAGGTACATGTTTTTCCCTTGGCCAACTAGGCACCAATATGCATCCTATGGGGATGCCCAGTTGTAAGTCATCTGGTTAGAATTTTTTCTGCACACATTCACTCCATAAGAGGACTGTCACGAGAGTAGGGGCTCCGTGAAGAACCTCTAGGTATTATGGTTTCCAAGAAAGGAAGCGTTTGAGCTTGGCAAAGCACCCTGAATAGCACAGGTAGGAGATACACCCGAAGAAGGGTATCACCCTCGTGTTGGGTAGCTTGGATTAGTACTCAAAGTAATATTAGCGATGGGATCATTTGCATGGATGGAGGACATCCAAGAGAAAACAAAAAGGCGCTTACAAAAAAAATACTTGTAAAAGGTATATGCATTGTAAGTAAATTCGTTCCTATAAGGTAATATGCTTAGTTATCAGTGAATAGGATAAACAAGAGTATTGGAACCATTGTGAATCATGAAATTTAATAATGTTGGATTTTGGATTTATGCATATGTTATTGATGATGATATTGGTAGACATGCATATGTATGCTTTATACTCCGGGTTGGTGACCTAAAAACACTTGATGAAATCCTATTATTCTAAAGGATTAAGGTATGCGTGGCAAGTCGATAATGGACTAAAAATATTGTCGCCTGAAGAATTCCAATGAAGAGTGAAACTTTGAAAAGGTAAAAAAAGAGAAACAATGTCGCAAGATGTCAAAAAGGATGCGAACCTGTAGAGGGAATTAAGGAAAAGCTTTAAAGAACGTGAAACACCAAGGACGGTGTTAATTCCAAGGAAGGATATAACATCCCCTTACTATGCGACTGGAAAATGTGAAGTGTAAGTAAAAGACACTGTAAGTATTGATTCTAACTTCATCAAATTGTGGATGAAATTGATAGGTTTACGAGGTTGAAAGCTTTGCACGACTAAAACGATTATTGGGGATGAATCCACTAGGGGGAAAGGTAAAAGGTCAGGGAAGCCTTTAGAATCAAATAAAGATAACTAGTGTTAGCATGGTTTCGATGAGGATGGTAGTTACAATCCTCACCTTAAGACTTAGAGACATGTTTAGTAAATGCACACTTTAACTCCATACATGCTTAAATTTGCGATATTCACTTATTAACATAAATAAGTTGATTCCTTTTTATTGCAAAACTATGAACTTAAGTACTCGAGCGTAAAGAGTTCATCGAAAGGATGTAACTAACGAGTGGCATAAAGCCCGCCCTAGGAATCCAAGAGTAACTTTGAGGAGTGGAATTGGTTTATATTATATATGCAAAGAAATTATATAAATATGTTATGAGAAAGAAAACCACCAGGAGGAGGATGTCACTCCCACCTCATAATAATCAAGGTAATTGAAGGTAAAGCAAAGGTTACCTATATGAATAA
>LPNX011004465.1:0-10688 GCA_001517045.1 Pseudotsuga menziesii | reverse complement strand
AGGCGTTATCTTTTGAGAAAAATGTGGAAACCGTTTCACCATTTGTCTTTTAGGAAATCTTTAATTTTTTCTTTATATAGGTTGTGTTCTCCTTAGTCTGGGGGGACTCTCAGATCTGAATGAAAGCTTGGATTGTTAAATGCGATCTGATTTACTGCATTTTTAAATGATTTATTATGCATGCGATCTGATTTAGAGTAATTTTTACGCTGAATAAAATTTGGATCTGATCTAGACTAATGTCTATGTTGAATATGATTTCGATATGATCTAGAGTAATGTTTATGCTGAATACAATTTGTATCTGATCTAGACTAATGTCTATGTTGAATATGATTTGGATATGATCTAGAGTAATGTTTATGTTGAATATGATTTGGATATGATCTGAACTAATGTATATGCTGAATACGGTTTGGATATTATCTAGAGTGATGTTTATGCTAAATACGACTTAGATCTGATCTACTATTCTCAATGTGATTTGGATCTGATCTAGAGTAATATCTATTCTGAATCCGATTTGGATCTGATCTAGAGTAATGTCTATTTTGAATGCAATTTGGATATGATCTAGAGTAATGTATATTTTGAATGCGATTTGGATATGATCTAGAGTAATGTCTAGTATTATTATTCTGAATGCGATTTGGATTTGATCTGGAGTAATGTCTATTATTGCGCCAAGAGGCGCTCTACAACCTAGTATGGGGGAGATCTTGTAACATTACATAACGTTATGTAACGTTACATAACGTTACGTAACGTTATGTCGGCTATAAATAATAATCCAGATTATGAGGGAGATGTTGTAACTTTATGTCGGCTATAGATGTTGTAACCAGCTATGTAAATATAAATTTAATAAAAAAACCATTTATTACTTTTATAAACTATTAAGTAAATATTATAAATAAAAATTTTAATTATCTAAAAAGTTCCTTCTCCGGGGATGATGGACTAAATCTGGTGGACAAACAATACAATTGTAGATGATGATCCTTTGGAACATCAGACAACACATCCAGGACAAGAGGATATATGCTCATCACCTTTCCTACACCCTTTGACAGGTTCGCTGGAGAATGACCCATCCCCAAATTGTAATTGACTGTGTTTTAAAATAAAATAAAAATGTTGAATGTTGAAGAGAGTGACTCATCCCAGTTGTAATTATTGATCATGTTTTAAAATGAAGGTCTAACTCGAATAATATATCTGATATCAATATATATTGCAACTAGCCCAAGGAGATGTTTCCACAAATCGCAACAACATTTGAGAAATGATGACAAATACAAAATATACCAAGATTATAAAGAGATACTGATTAACAACCGAGTTAAGGAAGATTTTGATATCTTACTGTTTTGAAAGTTAATACCAAGATATATAGATCACCAATAAATCCCATCCTTTACCCATATGATACCCTTCCAACTTCTTGATATGTGTGGAAGCCAATTGCAATTGAGAATGCACATGATGCATTTATATGAACATTTATTTCAGTATATATTACAACCAACGCAAGGAGATGTCAAGCACATTTCCACAAATAGAAACAACACATGTATATTTGGAGGAATTCTATAGGTTAGAATGAGAAACGTCGTTAATTAAGTTTGAAATACCCTAGGCGACTTGATGAGGAGAACGACCCACACAAGTCATGTAGTATTTTGGAACCAGGTTCGAATCCCATAGAACACACAACGAGAGACATAACCAATCGACATTCACAAAGAATTTCATATATTTCATACACAAAACACACAGGTCGTCTAGTCTGCTGGAACCAGGTTCGAATCCCATAAAACAGGTACGAAACCAAACAGATTGAGATTGCATGTCACCCACAATGGCAGGGCTTTCTCTTGGTGATAAAAGCTTTATATGGGGCAGAATTGCTTAAGATGTCGGCTCAGATGGTCATGGCAACATTTCCGATCATTTTCAATCGAAACAACAAGGTTGAAGTGTAGGGTATTTTTTACGACGACTTCATTATTTTTTACCACTCCTAGATATTGATGACACAGGTTGAGAAGAACAATTTGTAGAATAATGAAATCTATATTTAAAATGGAATCGTCTCTCAATATGATATTTACATTATAAAGGGGAAGTTATGATACTACTTTGGAGCGACTTGATATTGCATTCTAGATAACACGATTTGTATTTTTGTATGAAACTATAAAATAATTATTATTTTGTTGAACACAGGTTTGACTCTTACATCAATAGATATTGACAGCTACAACCGTTATAGAAATTCCGTCAAATGAAATAAAAAATAAGCAAGATACTGAACAAATAGCAATTAATGAATTATAGGTTTGGAAGAAATAGTGACCATTGAATTATAGCCATGGGAATAGATGAGATATTGATATTAATTATATTGCTAAAAGGTAAAGTATTATTGGTCAAGGAATGAGAGATAAATATTAATTATATTAGTAAAAATGAAGTATTATTGGTATTGCAAAATATTCTAGGAATTGCAAAAGATTCTAAGTCATAATGACTTGTGGGAAGGAACATTTTAACATCAATTATATTGATGGACTTTTTCTTATTACATGAATTTTAAAAAAAACATTGTAAATCATTGATGACTTCTTCTCAGGTATTGTACTCAAGGAGGTTTACACTTCCAGATATTTGATCCTTTTTCGGTGCTTGGTAGAGCCTAGAATTTGGATCTACACTAATTATTTTGAATACATTTTTTTAGATCCATATATAATAAACTTATTGGATTGTTGACTATGTTTTTATATCATAGTTATTGAAATTCTTTGACTGTGTTTTTGATCCATAGTTATTGGATTGCTTTGACTGTGTTTTTATATCCATTGTTGATACATTTATTGGATTACTTGACAGCGTTTTTAAACCCAAACATATACGATTATTGCTTTGATTGTGTTGTTTAACATATCTGGCATGCGTCATTCTCACGCGTTAGGTCAGATCTATAATTGTTTCATACAGATCTTCATTTGGGTGGGTTTTGCTATGGAAATATGGACAAATATCGGATTTTATACCTTTGTTTTGTGCAGTTCGATCTTCCCCCATTTTCTCGTGTCCAAAGTTAGTACGATCTTGACAGTGCGTGTAGATAGGTTATCTTTATTTTGAGGTATGGAAGCGTGGGCATGCTTTTTGTAGTCATAATATAGAATTCCATATTTGGGATTTGGATATGATTTATAATCTCTATTCTGAATGCGATTTGGATTCAATCTAGAGTAATGCTTATTATTATTTTGAATGCATTTTTTTAAAGATCCATAACTGATAAACTTATTAGAATGTTGACTGCGTTTTTAGATCCATAGCTATTGAAATTCTTTGACTGTGTTTTTGATCCATAGTTATTGGATTGCTTTGAGTGCTTTTTTAGATCCATTGCTGAGACGTTTATTGGATTACTTGACTGCATTTTTTACACCTAGAACTGATACGATTATTTCTTTGATTGTATTTTTTTCCATATCTGACATGCGTCATTCTCATGCGTTAGGTCAAATATGTAGTTGTTTCATACATGTCTTCATTTGGATGCGTGCTGATATGGAAATATGGATAAATATCAGATCTTATACCTTTGCTTTGTACAGTTCGATCTTCCCCCATTTTCTCATGGTCAAAGTCTGTATGCGTTGGGAAACAAGCATCTTGTGCTTTGAAACTATTCATTGTCTAGTGAAAGATTTGTCTTGGCAGTGCTTGTATATAGGTTATCTTTATTTGAGGTATGGAAGCATGGGCATTCTTTTTGTAGTCATAATATATAATTCCATATTTAGGTGTAACAAACATTAGGATTCTTTCATTTGTTTACATTTTAGTTACCTTGCAAAATGTAAGGCGACTCCCTTGAAATTATGCTTATGCGCTGTTTGTGACCATCCATCTTATTATTGTAATAATTATATTGTATGACGGATTTAATGTTACATTGTGGGTAAGGGTGTTTTCCTCTCCATGGTTGGGAAATGGGTTTTCCTTTGTATTGGGATGGTAGCATAAATGTTGAAAATTATTGGTTGATTGAAGTTGACTATTGACCTGGTTTACCTATTAACTGAGTCTAATTGTTATGTAAAAACCTAGGTTCTCCATTGATGGAGAACCCAATTCATTATGTTTAAGAACCAAGTCAATTAGGTTGAGTATTTAAACTGCGGTACTACCAATAATGGAAGACACTCCTCGAGAATAGAATCTCTAGAAGGATTCACTCTTTACTATGTAGCGAGAAAGGAATTGGGTTTGGTTGGAGATAATTGATTAAGTGTATGCTTTATTTTCTTAAAAATAAAGAAGGGTCCAGATATGACAGTTCAACCTTTGAATGTTAGTTATTATGTGATATAAGGTCACCCACACAATACATCTTGATACTTGAATGGTTTGATTTAACTAGTGTATTACGGACCTGGTGTCCTTTAAACAATTGAATGGTTAATTAAAGAAATAAAAAAAAGACCCTCATTGATAATCAAACTCTTTGCCATAGGGTGAGCTTATGACTCGGTTTATTTTGATAGCACTTGTGAGTGATTGTCTTATCTCCTTTCCTTAGTGGATTCATTGCTCATCTCAGGGGTGGCTCTAGGTGGAAGAACCTACGTTGATAGAGCCAATAATTGGGTGGAAAGTTGTAGGCAAGATTTCAGTCAAACAAGTTCTTTTCACATTAGAGTAGTATCTGTAATAGATAAACTTGATTATGGTAATGTTTTATCATGTTATTATGTGGCTTACACTGCTAGAGAAATACTTTGACTTATGATGATATTATGTACATTGAATTAACCTAACTTGGAAAGTAGTGGTTGTAGAGGATGTGTTCCAATGATGGAAAGGAATTAGACTAACCATTGGACGACAAGTATAGTGGAATAAGTTTGTATATGTAAATATTTTAGAAATTAGTTCTTTATCATCTAATTAATCTAACCACATTATTTTCTCTTCAGCTGACTCAGGAGGCTCAAACCGCATCTCCGACGATTGCGCCTAGGAGATCAAGTATGAATATGGTATCCTGATATGGAATGTGTTAACTATAACTAAAGGAAAGGGTTAATATGTAATTGTCATTTCATATAAAAGATCGCCATGCAACTAATGTAACGATTGTGTCTTATTTTAGTACTGAGTGAGATTTCTTATGTGAGTTAGCACTTGTGTGATTATGTTTTGAAGGCTCTTAATATTTATAATAGAAGAATTGTTTTTATACTGTGCACCCCAAGATCGGCTTAGTTTTTTGGGTATGTTACATCTTATCAATAATTATTTGTAATGCTTCAGTAGTCATGTGGAAAATGGTGTATTCTAGATACTCATAAGTTCCAGCATGTTCTTTTATGTGTTTAATTATTAAAGTGAATTTTATCTCTAAGACCTTCATTAAGTTTATATAGTGATTGTTTAGTGACACAACTGAGTACTTAACACTTCTTAATCAGCTTCAACAAAACTTGTGGGTTTCTCTCTCATCATGGGTGGTGTTTCCTATATGGTTTTCTATTGTGGCTAGTCAAGGAATGCTTTTAGTGATGTTTTCATTAATTGATTCCCTGATGTGAGAATTTGTCTCCTCTAATAGGGTTTTTTAGTATTCCATCAACTCCTTTTACAAGTCTTCATGTTTCATTAGAGTGTTGAAATTGATTATTGAATATAATTACGAAATGAATGTGACATTATGAAGAAAATTTTTATGAGACGTTGTAAATGGAAGGTCACAACTTCAAAACCCTTCTAAAATGTCGATATATGCTTGGGGAAATATGCACCCTATTTGGAATCTTAAAATAATCGTTGATACTGAACAAATAGCGATTAATGAATTATAGGTTTGGAAGAAATAGTGACCATTGAATTATAGCCATGGGAATAGATGAGATATTGATATTAATTATATTGCTAAAAGGTAAAGTATTATTGGTCAAGAAATGAGAGATAAATATTAATTATATTAGTAAAAATGAAGTATTATTGGTATTGCAAAAGATTCTAGGCATTGCAAAAGATTTTAAGTCATAATGACTTATGGGAAGGAACATTTTAACATCAATTATATTGATGGACTTTTTCTTATTACATGAATTTTAAATAAAACATTGTAAATCATTGATAACTTCTTCTCAGGTATTCTACTCAAGGAGGTTTACACTTCCAGATATTTGATCCTTTTTTGGCACTTGGTAGAGCCTAGAATTTGGATCTACACTGATTATTTTGAATACATTTTTTTAGATCCATATATAATAAACTTATTGGATTGTTGACTATGTTTTTAGATCATAGTTATTGAAATTCTTTGACTGTGTTTTTGATCCATAGTTATTGGATTGCTTTGACTGTGTTTTTATATCCATTGTTGATACATTTATTGGATTACTTGACAACGTTTTTAAACCCAAACATATACAATTATTGATTTGATTGTGTTGTTTAACATATATGGCATGCGTCATTCTCACGCGTTAGGTCAGATCTGTAATTGTTTCATACAGATCTTCATTTGGGTGGGTTTTGCTATGGAAATATGGACAAATATCGGATCTTATACCTTTGTTTTGTGCAGTTCAATCTTCCCCCATTTGCTCATGGCTAGAGTTAGTATGATCTTGGCAGTGCTTGTACATAGGTTATCTTTATTTTGAGGTATGGAAGCGTGGGCATGCTTTTTGTAGTCATAATATAGAATTCCATATTTGGGATTTGGATATGATTTATAATCTCTATTGTGAATGCGATTTGGATCGGAAATAGAGTAATGTCTATTATTATTATTATTATTCTGAATGTGATTTGGATTCAATCTAGAGTAATGTCTATTATTATTTTGAATGCTTTTTTTTTAAGATCCATAATTGATAAACTTATTAGATTGTTGACTGTGTTTTTAGATCCATAGCTATTGAAATTCTTTGACTGTGTTTTTGATCCATAGTTATTGGATTGCTTTGAGTGCTTTTTTAGATCCATTGCTGAGACGTTTATTGGATTACTTGACTGCATTTTTTACACCTAGAACTAATATGATTATTTCTTTGATTGTGTTTTTTGCCATATCTAACATGCGTCATTCTCATGCGTTAGGTCAGATATGTAGTTGTTTCATACATATCTTCACTTGGATGCATGCTGATATGGAAATATGGATAAATATTAGATCTTATACCTTTGCTTTGTACAGTTCGATCTTCCCCCATTTTCTCGTGGTCAAAGTCTGTATGCGTTGGGAAACAACCATCTTGTGCTTTGAAACTATTCATTGTCTGGTGAAAGATTTGTCTTGGAAGTGCTTGTATATAGGTTATCTTTATTTGAGGTATGGAAGCATGGGCATTCTTTTTGTAGTCATAATATAGAATTCCGTATTTAAGTGTAACAAACATTGGGATTCTTTCATTTGTTTATATTTTAGTTACCTTGCAAAATGTAAGGCAACTCCCTTGAAATTATGCTTATGCACTGTTTGTGACTGTCCATCTCATTATTGTAATAATTATATAGTATGACCGATTTAATTTTACATTGTGGGTAAGGGTGTTTTCCTCTGCATGGTTGGGAAATGGGTTTTCCTTTGTATTGGGATGGTAGCATAAATGTTGAAAATTATTGGTTGATTGAAGTTGACTATTGACCTGGTTTGCCTATTAACTGAGTCTAATTGTTATGTAAAAACCTAGGTTCTCCATTGATGGAGAACCCAGTTCATTATGTTTAAGAACCAAGTCAATTAGGTTGAGTATTTAAACTGTGATACTACCAATAATGGAAGACACTCCTCGAGAATAGAATCTCTAGAAGGATTCACTCTTTACTATGTAGCGAGAATGGAATTGGGTTTGGTTGGAGATAATTGATTAAGTGTATGCTTTATTTTCTTAAAAATAAAGAAGGGTCCAGATATGACAGTTCAACCTTTGAATGTTAGTTATTATGTGATATAAGGTCACCCACACAATACATCTTGATACTTGAATGGTATGATTTAACTAGTGTATTACAGACCTGGTGTCCTTTAAACAATTGAATAGTTAATTAAAGAAATAAAAAAAGACCCTTGTTGATAATCAAACTCTTTGCCATTGGGTGAGCTTATGACTCGGTTTATTTTGATAGCACTTGTGAGTGATTGTCTTAGCTCCCTTCCTTAGTGGATTCATTGCTCATCTCAGGGGTGGCTCTAGGTGGAAGAACCTACGTTGATAGAGCCAATAATTGGGTGGAAAGTTGTAGGCAAGATTTCAGTCAAACAAGTTCTTTTCACATTAGAGTAGTATCTGTAATAGATAAACTTGATTATGGTAATTTTTTATCATGTTATTATGTGGCTTATACTGCAAGAGAAATACTTTGACTTATGATGATATTATGTACATTGAATTAACCTGACTTGGAAAGTAGTGGTTGCAGAGGGCGTGTTCCAATGATGGAAAGGAATTAGACTAACCATCGGATGACAAGTATAGTGGAATAAGTTTGTATATGTAAATATTTTATAAATTAGTTCTTTATCATCTAATTAATCTAACCATGTTATTTGCTCTTCAGCTGACTCAGGAGGCTCAAACCTCACCTTCGACGATTGCGCCTAGGAGATCAAGTATGAATATGGTATCTTGATATGGAATGTGTTAACTATAAGTAAAGGAAAGGGTTAATATGTAATTGTCATTTCATATAAAATATCGCCATGAAACTAATGTAATGATTGTATCTTATTTTAGTACTGAGTGAGATTTCTTATGTGAGTTAGCACTTGTGTGATTATGCTTTGAAGGCTCTTAATCTTTATAATAGAAGAATTGTTTTTATATTGTGCACCCCAAGATCGGCTTAGTTTTTTGGGTATGTTACATCTTATCAATAATTATTTGTAATGCTTCAGTAGTCATGTGGAAAATGGTGTATTCTAGATACTCATAAGTTCCAGCGTGTTCTTTTATGTGTTCAATTATAAAATTGAATTTTATCTCTAAGACCTTCATTAAGTTTATATAGTGATTGTTTAGTGACACAACTGAGTACTTAACACTTCTTAATCAGCTTCAACAAAACTTGTGGGTTTCTCTCTTGTCATGGGTGGTGTTTCCTATATGGTTTTCTATTGTGGCTAGTCAAGGAATGCTTTTAGTGATGTTTTCATTAATTGATTCCCTGATGTGAGCATTTGTCTCCTCTAATAGGTTTTTTTAGTATTCCATCAACTCCTTTTACAAGTCTTCATGTTTCATTAGAGTGTTTCCTTGATCATATTGGGGGGAGGTAATGCGATTGTGACTCCTATGTTAGACCATAGATTTATGGAAGAATCTTGAGTTCCTCTCCCCTTCTTTGAGTCATTCGATACATTTTTTTTCTTCCAAGTAATGTCCTCTTGCATCTTTCGAATATCCAATTGAAATTGTATTTTTTCTTCATATTTGGTTGTGCTCTTTGTTCGCCCTTCCAGAACAATACACTATAGCAAATGTTCCTCCTTTCCTCCAGATCATGTTTGGATCCAAATATATTCACAAACACCTCTTTGTTCCAGGTTTAATCCTTCTCTTTATCATTTTTAACCAATGCTAAAACTAATACATTTTGGAGCTTGTATTGAGATCCCCCTCATTCCATCATCTAACAATGTTTTCATGAAATACTGGATGTTCTAGCCAAAATTTCTCAAATATAATTTTTTTATTTTTGGGTTGATCATCAAGTTCCAACATGAGATAGATTGGCTAGTGGTTAGAGCTTGAACATTAGAGCATGGAAGCATCAATGGTTAACCCTTGAGTGATGTGATTTTCCAAGAGTAGAAATCGATCCAGACGTGACACCAATTAATGAGAGCCCCTTGCTATTTGTTCTAGTTGAATTTACCATATTTAGGTTTAGTATCCACCAATTGGAGTTTATGAATGGTATTTTTAAAAGTGACACAAGGTTGGTCCAACCTTCGGATACACCCCCCCTATTTTTATAATAGGAAGGTAATCATGTTGAAGTATCCAACAATGATCCAAGGTTGACTTTTATCATGTTTCATATCACCTAAAGTGATCAAAGGAATCAAAGTTTTTCATCAACTACGAGGGGGACATATGCATTGGTAATGAAGTTGATATTGGTGTGCCTATAATATGAAATTTTACTAAAATTGTTCTATCAATGTAGAATAAATCCATTAGGATTATGGATTTGGGATCTCAGAGTAGTGTCATTCTCCCTGTTGTATATTTGGCATCTATTGTTATGGATTAACATCATTTCTAACATTAACTAGCTATGGTTTTGAGTGTTTCACATTACCATTTGTTCTTCTGAAGCATAATCATTTTGTTCTTTTTGTATTGATTTTGTTCTAAAGGTTTTATTGCTTACTCTTGTTGCCGCCTTTCACACACCTAGGGGGGGACATCCAGAAATATTCAAGCCACTCGGTGTGTCCTCGAGGACAAGTCTCGAGTTAAGACTACCACCTTGTTCTTGACTCCTCCGTTTAAGCTCAACTCCTAATGAAGCCAAGGGGGGTAGACCCTATTAAGTTACTACGGCAAATTACTTTAGTATGATGGTGTTATACTGAATGAGTTACTTAGGAGTTTGAAATTAAACATTAATAACCATAGATGACAAGATAAAGAATGAGCACA
>LPNX011004439.1:131684-150686 GCA_001517045.1 Pseudotsuga menziesii | reverse complement strand
AATTTGACATTTGTCAAGGATCCAAATTTTGCAAGCTACTTTTGATGTGATATTTTCCTTTTCCATTCACTTGTGCTTAGGTTGGGCCACACTTCTGAAGTCTTTGTTTTGGGAGATGAAATGCATTACAGTCTTGCTCCTTCTAATTCCACTTTCCAACTGAGTCCCTATCTTGGTCTAAAGCTGTTCACTATTTGGTCAAAAAACCTCTCGCATCTTTATTCTTATGCTTTTTCTTCATAATTGTGCCCGTTAGGATACAGGTTTCATGGTTAAACACCTATGTTAGGATGCTCTAGTTTAAAACTAAGAATCGAGGGAATAATGGTTCTCTCTGCTCTCTTTCCATTTGAGATTTTCCTTCTGAATCAACATGAACGAGGATGATTCCCTTTGAAGGAGTATAGGCAGCATAGGATGATTAGCAGCATTGTTCTAGTTGTGTGTTTTAAATGTTTTAAATGCACTTTCAATTTTAAGAGATTAGCAGCAGAACATGAGGGAGTTGTGACTTGTGAGCATATGTTGTCAATATATTTAACATATTTCAAACATTATTTTAAGCTTTTGTTTCAATATCTTTGTCAGTAATTTTTTATTCTGATCTGTTGCTTGTACCCATTCTTTTGGTGACAATGCAGGGATGGCGGGCATTCTATATCAAATGGCAGACAGAGATGGCTGAAAGAGCAGTTTCTGTAGTAGAACTTGTAAAATAGAGTTCCCGCTACGAGTCTCTTGAAGTAGGAGATTACCAGAGAGCTATGGAACTTTTAAAAAAGACTGAAATGGGATTCAAAGATGTCCAATTGTATCTACTCACACCTAAGCATAGTGTTCTTGTGAACCTTATTGGTCTGCACTATTGCTTGGTTTGGCTAGGAATCTAGGTAAACAAACTTTAATCTTTTATTTTCTTCTAATCATGTGAGAACATGGCGATGTGCATGTGGCAAGAGAGAGGCCTTTGCTAGAAATAAATTAATTTGACTGCATATGAAATGAGTAGTGTGCCTTGTAATGGATTTTTGAGCTCCACTAATATTTGATGCCTTTCTACAACCATGCATATATGTTTTACTTTCAAAATCTCTTGAGCCAACTTGTGCTGTATGAAAAGTAGAAAATGAGAAGCTATTATGTGTAGGTTAGGTATGATGTTTTAGGAAAATATCATTCCATAGAAGTAGGACTCAATAAACATTTTCACACATTCCGGCTATGATTGGAGGCTTTTTACCCCTTCCTGCGAAAGATTTTCTATCATTCAATTTATACATTTCCAATTTTCAGAGAACCTAGAATGGACCAGGATTCTGTTATTTATACCGAATAGATGAGGAGACCATCCAACATATACGTTTGGATAGTCCCTTTGCAAAAGAGGTTTGGAAGGAGGTATTATGTTTATCTGGAGAAGCTGGGTAGTAGAATCATAATTCTTTGGTTGAATGCTCAAAAAACTAGATGAATGATCCTGCTGTTGTGAGCCAAAAAAACCCTCCCATGCATTGTTGTTTGGGTGTCATGGATCACCTGAAATGTAATCTTGTTTCAGGGTAAATATTGCTCTCTACTGGTAGTATTCCATAGCATCAGACATATCTATCAGGAATTAAAACAGCCTCCTGTTTAGAAGACCTCCAAAATTTGCAAACCACGTGAGGTAGATAAGTCATATGCTTGGATTATTTTGATGGTTCCAGCCAAGGTAACCCAGCACCATGAAGGGCTAGAGGTGCCTTTTATTTACCTTATGGAAATTGTTTTTCTTTCAAACTGTCCTTAGGCTGTGGAACAACAATTGGACTGAGAGGCATGCCATTGTAAATCTTCCAAAATTGGTGCTAAAAATAGATCTAGACAAGTTGCAGCTCATTAGAGATTCCAGAGTCCAGACTGGTGTCATCGAATGGGTCCAATGGATTCTTAGACTTCAGAATCTTATTTTAAGCTTCAAACGTGTTTATCACCAGTACAACTATGAAGTCAATGGTCTATCCAAAGCTTCCAATTCATGTCCACTTGATGTGCTACAGATGGAGAAGACCAGAGGAGGGGGGCATCCCCCTACAAATCCTTGAGTTTACTGTTAGGCACAGGCCCCATGTTTGGCACAGGTGCTGTTTATATTTAATTTTAATTTTATGGTCAGATTATTCCAGGTTTTGTGCAACATGTGGCATATTTTTTAACTATTTTGATGAAACCCCCCCCTTTTCTGTCCAATGATGTCTGGCTTAAGCCATCCTATATTATCTACTTTTTTGAGGTAGGTGTAGACTAGATAGGAAGAACGTATGGACTGTTTATTACCCCTCATTTTCTCCATGTGTTTATCATGTATCAAGCAACATGTTAGTTTGAAGTTGTTTTCATTTAGTTTCTACAGACTTCTGTTCTTTTCAAAATGGACCGAGACAGTTGCAAACAAACCCCTGCTTATGTGACAAGTGTTAATACTAGACGTGGTGGATATTAACACTTACATCTAAAAATCAACAAAATAGTTCTACTACTAATCTGAAAGCTCCTAAACTGTAACTAAATAACTATATGTTTAGTACACAAAGGAAAACAAAGCCTCTGATTTCTAGAAGTGGGAATATTTTTGTCCTTATGAACTAGAGCTTGGGCATGCATTGATGTGACTGGTCATGACATGCCTCATGCTTGTGAGGTAATGATGGACATTTACTTATCTTTTGAACACACAAAATTTACTTTTTCCATTAATGAATATCCAGAAGCTTTTGGGCCTGACACAGAGTCCCGAAACATAGAGATTACACCATTGAAAACACAACTTTCCTCTCCTTTGAAGATATTCACTATGTATCTTCCATGAAAATTTTCCAAAAAGTCAACATAGTGCAACTGAATCATTTAGTTTTTACTTACACTGTCAAATTTCTTGTATAAAAATGCAACAATTTCAAGGCTAGAATTTCTCTCACTACCTTAATAAAATCATCCAATGTTGTAGGATGGCTGATCCTTTGTTTTGTAATTCTAGTGGCATAAATTTTCCAACACACATAGGCTTTCCATATATGCTTTGAACTTCCAAATTGTATTACTTTCTAGATCAGTCAAGTTAATGGTATCAAAAAACTTTTCTATAGCTAACATTGAATGATCCGTGGTTTCAGAGTCGAGATTACCATCATATTTACGCACCTCCTTTCCAAGTTTTAACACTTGTAAAAATATTGTGAGCATGAGGTTGGTGTGCATGAAGTCCACCCTACTTTTCAAAATACATCACTTGGCATTTTATGGGTCATCCTACATTGGTTTTGCAGAATAGTTGCCATCATTGGAGACAAATCGAATCTTTAACTTTGACCCTGGTTTGCAAAGTACCGACTTCAATTATAATGTTATTTCTTCTTTTGTGGTATCTTGCTTTATTTAAGAGGAAATACCTTCAGACCTCCAGTTCATATTCTGTCCACCTTTGACCAAAACAACTTTGAAGCTGTTGTGATAGCACTTGATGCAAGGAAATCTAGAAATACAGAAGATAAAAGAAAGAACAATAGATTAAATAATTCAGACAAATACTGGGAAATTTGGAGTTGCATCAAGTGCTTCAATTCTTATATTATCCATTTTGTCATATAACATCTCAACATACAAATTCTAGTTTTGTGGATGTACCATTGATACAATCTCAGGATTGTTGCTACACAATTGAGGACATTAAAAAAGACAGGATCGGAACGGGCTCTATCATAGTCTAGATATTATAACTTAAGGGTGATCATTCACTCACTGCTCCTATGGTACTGCTGGTAGCAATATTACTCTGATGTTACAGGAACCACACTATACTATGTTTAGATCTGGCTATTTCCTAGATTATATCCATAACACATATTTTGAGGTTGATTAAGGTCTAGAATGTGCCTAGAAATGCTTGGAATGGACTCATCACCTAATCTAATTGATTCATGTTGAAAACTTACTGATATAGGAACCAAAATTAGCTCAAACCATGCTTAGAAGTGCTGAAAAATATTTCCAAATATGGGACTGATTTCTAGCTATAAATATGGATCTGCTTGATTCAATACCTTCACCATATGTTGTCTTCTTTCAGGAATGAGAGCTTGTGTACATGGATGAATTATTCCATAGTTATTGCATGAATCTATGAACCCAGTGCAGAAACCAGAAAACCCAATACAAACTTCAAACCCTTCAGATGGGTTTCATCGGTCGACAACTTGACCACCATATCAATTGCCCTCTTGATAATAGGCTTTATTTTGGACTCACCATTTGCCAACTGAACTACAAAATTGAAGTATGCTTTCGCAGTAGGAACATCAAATGATAGAAATGCCTTCTCTAGACCCACAAGCAATGCATCAAGAATGTGATCACAAATTTCTCTTGATTTTGAATCAGATGAAGGTGACACCAGAGCATTGATGAAAGCAATAGCTGAATCTCTTACTGAATTAGAGACTCCTGTTGGAAAATTACCTACAGCTGATTGAGGTTATGAGTTCCATCCTCATTTGGTGCTGCTGCATTTTTATTATACATCTCCAACAGGAAAAATCTGAATAGGCATCAATTGTGTGGGTACCTGGCCAACACAGGGTTGGTGTTTTGGTTGTCAGAGATAGAATCATCTTATATTCCATATATCATCTTTCTAAAGTATGTGGAAATTTGAAATTCACAAAAGTTTTGAATTTCTTAGACTTTGTTTTCTAGTTTAAAGTTTAAATGGCAAGTAACAAAGTACACGTTTTTAAGCATAGAATGGTTAACCTTAGCAATTTTTTCCCTGTGCTAATATAGCATGTCCTTTGCTTGACAGCCTAGGAAAAATCTCTGTGCCCATCTTCCCATATGCAAGATTAAATTCTCACAAATACTGGGTCAAAAGAGATTACAGTTGTAAGTCTTATCACTATTGCTTTTTTCTGCTACAGGGAGAAAGTCATGGCTGTGCCTATAGAACAAAAGAAGAGGAAAGCTAGGAGGGAAGCAAAAGCTGAAATAGCAGTTGTTTTAGATAGAGTAGGGTATCTTGATTCTCTGTTTCCCTTTTGCAGATCTCTACATTATTATTTTTTATGGGAATCAAATGATGACTTTTGTTTCTTGTTCAGGCCATAGAGAAAGAATTGCTGGAGAGGTTGCAAAGTGGTACTTATGGTGACATATACACTTGCACCTTGAAAGAATATGAGAAAGTCCCAGAAATGGAGGAAATGCAGGCAGCCAGTGAGGAAGAAGATAATGGGGAGGAGGTTTGTAACAACTTTTTGTTTTATGATTTGTTAGACGATGTTACGGTAATCAGCTTATGCCTTTGAGTAATAGTCATCTGTCTTGCACGATAATGTCACAATTATTTTAGTTACTTTGTCACCCATAAGTATCATTCTTAATATATTGTTTTGCATTCTTATTTTTTTCTTTCTTTTTGTAGGAGCCAGAGCCTGAAGTAGAGTTTGTGGAAGGCTATGAAATGGAAGAAGAAGATGACATTGAATATTTCACTGTTGCTGGTATTGATGATGCTGATCTATTGGATGCAGATGAAGGTAGAAAAGTTTCAGAAGAATAAGCAGAATCATATTCCACTGTTTCAATTTTTTATTCCCATGAAATGTCGAGGAAACTAAAATCTTAGTCCCGGTCATTCAAGTTTGGAAAACTGGATATCACAGTAAATTTAAATATCTTTGAATTACAATACTGAGGATAAGTTCGAAGTTGTACTATAAGCTACGTGTTTTATCTATTCTTTCACTATGTTTATTGGAACTGATTTTTTTTTTACTTAATATTGCACAGACAACACTGATGATGGTTCAGAAGAAATGGATATAGATGGGCGTGTTGGGACAAAGAAGTCGCGCACAGAGTCAGGATCTACTCCACAAAAGCTTGACACATATAGCATCAGAACAAAGTTGAAGAGGAAAATGAGACCTCATGTGGAGGTAAATTGCAAATGTCCTTTGATTAATTATTGAAAATGAATAAGAAATATACTAATTATATCTAGATTTCATCTTGAGCTCATTCTAGTTCTAATTTTGCTGCTTGCCTACCAAAAGATTAAAAAAACAGATAAAAACTTTTGATGCTTAAAAAGCAGAGGCGAGGTATTCTTAAATGGAAAGAATGTGTAGTTTAGTGAAGTTTTCAGTGATTTGGTTGTTTATGACTTATTATAACTTAGGCCTGGTTTGATTTGGCCCACAGGTTATGGTTGATTTGTTGGCACTTCGGACTATTTTTGTGTCTGACCTTTGGACAAATTGGTTTCAAGGGAAGGAGTGAATATTTCTAAGCATGTGATCCGTAATCCCAGATCTTGAAGACTGGAGTCTTATTTTGATTGTATTTCTGTCCATGACAAAATTTTGTGGGTATTTTTAATGCTGCTCTTATATATTGTATGATTTTATTTTCTAGTAAATATAATCTTCAAAATCTATCTATGCTAAAGATGGAATGTTTTACAAACAAAATCTGTGTCTAAAGGTATGGCGATGTTGTTAAACAACGTGACTCTAACTTTATATGTTAGTCTTCCTTGTTTTGGTTAGCTATCCAGAATAGCACAAACAAAATGATTGAGTCCCTCAATATAAGAGTTGTAGATCAATACCATAGGTTATGAACTCAAAGGCCATAAGGAAAAAAAATGGTAGTTAAACGTAGCAAAAACCAAGTCTCTCGCATTGATAGAGGAACCAAACCTTGTATGATTGTCATTCAACTGCAAGATAACTCTAAATGAATACTCACTAACTATATAGGCCCATACCAGATTGAAGAAAAATGTTAAAGAGTAACAAGTCGGGTAGACCCTTTTATACATGTATCTTCCTATACAACTAGTAGTTTTTGTGGGTAATTCACCTATGAATATTGGCAATGCATGGTTGATGCACAATAAAATTACTTTGGCAAGAGTATATACCGGAGACATTCATGCACAATTGTAACTTTGGGATGAAACAAGACTTTCAGGTTGGGGGAGATGTTGGGAGGCCTCTTAGGCCTATGTAAAACTAATCATGCAATGTATTAAGACATTGTACATTAGAATAAGTTAATATGCGAAAGTATATGTAAGAAAGAAAATGATAAAGATAAATTCAATGAATGATTAGATGGAACAAGTACAATCACTCCAACCATTATCTTGATTGTATAAATACTTATGAAAAGTGAATGCAAACTGGTTGGCTAACCTTCCTAATTTCTCCTTTTAAGTATTTATGTGTGTATATTTGCAATGTAGTCCTTCCTTAAATGCATGTTGAAACCCTAGTTTCAACATATATCATGCATTCAATTCAATGATTGACATACAGGAAACATTTTGGCTGCATTTCATCTTTCAAAAGAAGGACATGCTCTAAGGTTTCAGGGATTATTTAAAAAAAAAATTACAAAACCATCGCTTAAGCGACGCCTGTAGGTGTCGCTTAACCAACGCTTAATGGTTATCCCCATTGCTTAACCGACGGGTTTTCCTGTCGCTTTACCGACTCTTATTTGTTATCTTTGTCGCTTAACCGACGGTTTCCCATGTCGCTTCACTAACCCTTAGTCGTTATCTCCGTCGCTTCACCGACGGTTCTCCATGTCGCTTAACTGACGCCTTACATTTAATCGATGGTAACTGAGGTGTCGCTTAACTGACGGATTAAACAACTGTCGGATAACCGACGCAAGGTTTCTGACGCTTAAAAAAAAATCATAGTGTCGTACATGCGATAGGGAAGTGTCGAAAATCCGACAATACGGCCGTCGGATTTTTGGTCGAAATGTAGTAGTGACACTTACATACCGTAAGTGTTTTTCCAGGAACCCCTGATACTGCTGCTCACACCAAATCCTTCACAGAGGAGGAAAGTTATTGACTATTCCCTGTGTAAAAATTTGTTTGGATGGGAGCGTTAGGGGCTTAAAGCCCTCATCATTCTGATTGTGAAGTACAATTGACAAGGGTGATGGGGTTGGTGTAGATCTTCTACACCTTATTTCCTGCGAGAGAATTCACCTCACTAGAGGTGAGGAGTACAAGAACGATAAGCCACCCCGCATGTCTATATCAGCTAGAAGCCATGCGGAACTTCTTCTAGAGCCCACATATAACAATGTTACCTAGTGGGGAAAGAGGCAGCGGACGTGACTAGACTAGAGAAGGATGCTGAATACCTCACCAGTGTGTGCCCATGCGGAAAGCTGCATTTGAACGCAGTGGAAGCACACACCCCAAAGTATAGAAGTAGGCATCATACTCATCATCCGTCGTGGCGGTCGAACGTGTCAAATTGTTAGCCGGGCTAAATAAAGCCACTAGCGCTATAATGTTTGTTTCTATTTGTAAAAGTTGGCGATATTCTACTCTTTGCACTATTAGCACTTGATGGCGACTTGTAACAACTTTTTATTTGGTAGTCTTAGCAATAGGATTGTATAAAAACTATCCCAATAGAGAGAGAAAAGTGAGTGAATTGGATTGGGAAACAATCCCAGGCTAAGGCTCCCATTTGTAAATCTTGATACCTATATATGAATAAATTGCAGTGAAAGACTGTTACTCACAGCAAATATTCCTGTGTTGTTGTTTTTCCCAATAATTATTTTCTTTTACGTGTAAATGTGTTTCCTATTTCCACTCCATTTTGTTTATTGCTTTTCATTTCTGCAACATAGGGTATAGTGGTTCGGAATTCATACTTGTTATGATCCAACTGCTATTTCAAGAATTCAACAATGGTTCTTCTAAAGTTGCATGGAATTCATCTCGCCAGTGCTCCATGTGATGGATTGTCCCTCTTTGTCCTCTTAATCACCCGCTAAAATCTCCTTATTGGGAAATCAGTATCTATCTTGCCTCCATTTGCTACCTTTCATCATTCTTTCCATTTGTAATCGTTTCTTGCACAGGTTTTGACTCCATTTTCCCATGGTCCCTTGCCCCCGATAATCCCACCATGCACCTTCCTCAACATACTTTGCCCCATTCAGGATCCTAGCCCCCTGATTATGCTGATTGAAAATCCTATGCGGAGTAGACTCCGGTGACACACAAGATAGACAACCTTATGTGGAGGTACTCCAGCGACCAACAAGAGATCCCTCTCTGACTGCGCAGGGCCAAAGATGCAGCCTAAAGTGGTTCTGCTATTACCCGGGAGCAAGCCTTCTGCAACCTTGGGCTCAATTCCAGTGCTAACACCTGCCTAGTGCCAAAAGTATGGATTTCAACCCCAGAATCTGAATAGAGTTTGTTAGGATTCGACTCCCAAAATTTTTCATATCTGGAAAGCAGTACACAACAATTTACTCATCTATGTTTATCCCACCTCCTGGCCCACGAGATCGGAGGTTCACCATCTCTCCTCGTCGGGACAAACTAGTGATAAAATATATGTCCTCAACCTAAATGCTGAGCAATGTCCCACCTATTTGAAATGCTTCAGACTCTGGATCCCAATAGTCTAGCAATAGCTGGATTAATATTTGTTTGGCCCTCAAGCTACCAAGACACCAAAACTTATACAAGCCACATGCCCATAATTCCTGTTGAGCCATTAGATCACCTTGCAAAGCTTCCTCAAGATCACCATGCTCTCTTAATATCCACTCTAGCACCATCCTGCATAAAAAACCAAGCTTTTGATCAATCTTTTCCCTTGAAAACCTTGTTTGCGGCCCTGTACGTGACTGTTCTCAAAACAACCGCGTATTTCAGCGCATTTTTCATGTATGGCGAGCCCTATATGCAGAAAAAGGCCCGATTTCCACGTGGGATGAAACACATAAGTTAGGATGGCTCAAAAAATAAAATGGACCATGAAATTTCAAAAACTTTGCATGAAAATGAAAGAGATGAGCATGAGAATCTACCTGGGTCAAACGGGGAGGGATTCTGCTGGATGATGCTCCCGAAATTCGCTTCTGAAGTTCTGAGCTCAAATGCACTATGTTGGGTAAAAATTTCAAATGGTATGAATTTTTTTAAATTTTTCACTATTTATATAAAAATTTTGAAATTTTTACTCACTGTCTATAGTTTTTTACCATTTCTGACCGTTTTTGGACCGTTTGAACTAATTTGATGTTGTAGGAATCCATTTTGAGTGTGTTTTGACCATGGTATTGACCTGTTCATGCCATATTTTAGGTATTATGTATAAATTGGCATATAGGTTAGGTTTCACATTGTCACGTACCCATGCCTCCGACCGGCGAAGAGGACGCGATCACCATGGCATTAACCATGTGGGCTAAGAGCTCCATGAACATGTGCATGCATAAAAATTGCTGAAACAGAATGCTTAAATAAAAACCTTAAACTAAATTATGCACACATGAATGTCTATCATGCACAGATGCAATTATTCAACATGTTCATTTCATATCATTAACAGTAAACATGGTTGCAGAAGTAAAAATGGATAAGAGTACTTATCTTATGATGAACTCATTCCGCAACCAGCTACGTCACTGCAACGTTCCACCCAACCATAGGCCAGCGTGCTCCTTAATCTCTCAGTAGCGCCGCCACCCACGAGCTGGGCATGATTTTCCAAGGAATAAGGGAACAAGCAGGCTTACACATAGCCAAGCATACACAAAACACAGCCAAGCCAACACAGTTGGGCTTATCAGGTCATCAAGGATTTGGTAAAGGATTAATGCTAAGTTGATGAGCCCATTACAAATCCAATAACACCTACACCAGAACTAGCCTGACCTATAAGACATCCACCCACACCCAACACAAGGAATCAGTCCCTTCTCTGCTACACAGTCCCTCAGGCCCTGCATTCCCTTCCAGTGCTATTCAGGGGTGATGGAGAAGAAGGCTAGCCCTCTAGCTCTATTTGTGTGGTTTCCAGCCACCAAGTTTATCAAGCAAAACTAAGCCCCCATCCCTGCTCCTTACACAGTCCGAAGACCAACCATTGCACACATGCAAATAATCAGCTGATACAGCTTAAGACATGGAAGAAAAATTCTGAGTCATTCTTGGCCCTATCATGGTCAAAATGAATCTCAAGCGAATTTACGACAGTCCCTGAACACAACAGCAACACAAATCCAACAAGAGGAGATCAGCAGTCCGTCCAGGGAAATGAAGCAAGCGAAAAAGGGAATTACACAGACCGCCACATAGTTCTTGAGCGTGGAATGACTTCCTATAGGAAATCGTGGATGATAGTGGCCAAACGGCTCTCAGCGTGTTGCATGAGATCCAGCAGAGCAATTTCTTGTGCGTGAGGATGAATGACTCCGTCCCAAAACGTAAAGAAGCCACAATGAAACACTCTGTAACGTAAGGGAACCACAGCATCCCACAAATCAATCCATGAGGAACGCATACACTCATTCCATCCGCAAGGTCCCTAGAGGAACAAAACTGCGTGAGTGAATCCAGGAGTAATCCCGTGCGTGAGTGTAAAAATGAACCGAAAATGGTCCTTGTGTGAGGATGAACAACAATGGCGAGGACGCAAATTTGGAGGGCGTGGGTGCTCAGTGCAAGTGCGGAGAGAAGAATGTGCGGGCGGGATGGCAGCAGTTTCTTTTGCCATTGTGAAATCAACCATGGTGGAGTGTGCGTGTGGGTGAGGATTGATAGTCCTGCCACCCCACTCCCAAAGACCATAACTGCCTCAACCACCAGCAGCCATTCTTAATGAAAGTGGTTGGAATAAAACAAGGGAAGATGGCACATGGGTTTTTCTCTCATTGGCCAAGGTTTAACAATTTCCCCACCCTTATCCTTGTGAAAATCATGCCCCTTTCTCATTTTAGTTGTCGCGATCGTAGCTGGTCGGGTTCATTTAATTAATTATAGATGTGTATTTACATGATGACCAACATAATATATGCCGCATGCCCTGATATACCATCGGTGACAATTTAAATCTAAAACATAGCATAACCGATCAACGGTGGGGCCTTGGCCTTTATCTCCACACCATGATCATTTACAATATATACATCATCATATACATCTAATGCAATGGGGTCAAAACCAGGGTGTTACATTCCCCTCCCCCTTCAATAGCACTGTCCTCAGTGCTTTACAAAATTGAACAAAATGCTACACTGGTATCATTTCAGTGTTCCGCAAAATTGAACAAAAATGGATGTGCCAATCGTATGGCATCCTCCAGCTCCCATGTAGCCTCTTCAGGTCCGAAGTGCTCCCATTGCACCTTTACCTGACCTATGGCTCAGTTCCGGAGCATTGTGACCTTCTTGTCGAGGATGCGCATTGGATCGATTCGGAACTCTCCCTCGGGTTCCACCTGAATCACATCCCAATTTATCACATGGTTAGGATCATGTACATATCTCTTAAGCAAAGAAACATGAAAAACATTTTGAGCTCTAGTGCTAGCAGGCAATGCAATTCTATATGCAACTGGCCCTATTCTTTCAAGCACTTCAAACGACCCACAATATCTTGGTGACAACTTGGCACAACCACCAAGCTTCAAGGAACTCTTCCTTTCCCTCACTCTGAGGTAAACATGATCCCCAAAACTGAATTCCCTATTCACCCTATGCTTATCTGTCTGTCCTGTGCTGCTTTTAGATTCTGCCTAATCTTTACGACCTCTTGCTCCATCTCCTTGAGCAATTCTGGCCCAAGCACAATCCCGTTCACCGGATTGTCCCAAGTCACTGGTGTCCTACACCTTCTTCCATACAAAGCTTCATACGGACTCATCCCCAAGGATGCCTGCTGTCCATTGTTATAAGCAAACTCTACCAAGTGTAAGTAATCTTCCCACTTGGTTGGTTTGTCCATTACGTACATGCGAAGGATATCTTCAAGCACCTGATTAACTCTCTCTGTCTGACCATCTATCTGAGGATGGTATGTAGTGTTGAAGTTTAGCTTTGTACCCAAATCTGCAAACAACCCCTTCCAAAAATTGGAAGTGAACTTGACATCCCTGTCAGAGACTATTGCCTTGGGCAATCCATGCAATTTGAAAATATCCTTCATGAAGATCTTTGCAATGTCTCCAGTCTCATACGTAGACTTAATCGGTATAAAATGTGCTGCCTTAGTCAACTTGTCCACCACAACCATGATAGAATCATGTTGTCTCCAAGTCAGTGGCAATCCTGTAATAAAATCCATGGAAATAACTTCCCATTTCCATTCCGGAACTGGCAAAGGCTGCAACAAGCCTACTGGATGTTGATGCTCAACCTTCACCTGTTGACATTTCATACACCTTGAAATGTATTCAGCCATATCCTTTTTCATTCCTGGCCAAAAGTACTGCTTTCGAGCTGTAGCAATTGTCTTCTGATATCTTGGGTGACCAGAATACGGAGCTTGATGGATTTCATCCATAACAACTCTCCTCAAATCTGCTACATTCGGAATATAAATTTTTCTTTTATAAGTGAGAAGTCCATCTTCTTCCAATTTATATCCCTCATACCTCTTCTCAAGATGTTGCTGCTGCAACTTGTCTTTTACCTGCTCATACAGTTCATCTCCAGCAACATGACTAACAATTTGTTGCCTCAAATCTGATTGGCAAATACTAAGAGATGCCACATGCATTTCTTGCACCTTCCTGTTGAGCGCATCAGCTACCTTGTTCTCTTTTCCCTTTATGTTCCTGATTTCAAAATCAAACTCACATAAAAACTCCAGCCATATTGCTTGCCTAGCATTCATAGTAGGCTGATCAAATAGATACTTCAGTCCACAATGATCTGTTCTGAGCTCAAATCTCCTACCCATCAAGTAATGTCTCCACATCTTGAGAGCATGTACTATGGCTGCAAGCTCTAGATCATGAGTGGCATAGTTCTTCTCATGCTCCTTTAGCTTTCTTGACTCATAACATATCACGTGGTTGTCTTGCATAAGGACTCCTCCAAGCCCTTGTCCACATGCATCGGTACATACCACAAAATCTTTGTCTGGATCTGCAACCTTCAATACTAGTGCACTAGTGAGAAGATTATTCAACCTCTGAAAACTTTCTTCACATCTCGATGTCCATTCGAACTTCATCCCCTTCTTTTGCAAAGAAGTGATAGCATGTGCAACTTTGGAGAATCCCTCAATGAATCTCCTGTAGTATCCTGCAAGTCCCATGAAAGATCTTACATCTATCACATTTCTTGGAGTAGGCCAATTCATAATGTCTTCAATCTTTTCAGGGTCCATAGATATACCCTCCTCTGAGATAATGTGACCCAAGTACTGAATTCTGTCTCTATAGAAGTCACACTTGCTTAGTTTCGCATACAACTGTAGCTCCCTGAGAAAATTCAATGTCAATCTCAAATGCTCTTCATGCTCTTTCTCATCCTTGGAATAAACAAGAATGTCATCAAGGAAAACAAGAACAAACTTGTCCAAATACTTGCTGAAGACACTATTCATAAGGCACATAAATGTAGCTGGTGCATTTGTGAGACCAAATGGTACCACTACAAACTCATAATGCCCATACCTTGTCCTGAAGGCTGTCTTATGAATGTCTTCATCCTTGATTCTCACCTGATGGTAACCAGACCTCAAGTCAATCTTCGAAAATACCTTTGCTCCCCTCATTTGGTCAAACAGGTCATAAATCCTAGGCAAAGGATATTTATTCTTCACGGTAACCTTGTTCAATTTTCTATAATCAATACATAACCTGAGTGTACCATCTTTCTTCTTTACAAACAGAACTGGTGCTCCCCAAGGAGACCCACTTGGCCGAATATACTTCTTTTCCATCAACTCTTGCAGTTGCATATTCAACTCTAGCATCTCCAGGGTACTCATCCTGTAGGGTGCCTTGGACACTGGTGCTGCTCCTGGCACAAGTTCAATTGTGAAGTCAATGTCCCTCTTTGGAGGAAGACCTGGAATCTCATCAGGAAACACATCCCTAAATTCCTGTAACACCTGATAGTCCTCCAACCGAGGAGTTTCATCTCTCGTTTCCTCCAAAATCTGAGCTGCATACAACTGGAAACCCTTCCTACAGAACTTCTTTAACTACATTGCTGAAACCTGCCTCACTGAAATCACCTTTGGAATTCCTTTCACAACTACTAGGTTTCCTTCTTCGTCCACGCATTCGAAAGTCTTATTGTAGCAATCAAGCTTCACCCTGTGAGCTTCTAACCAATCCATTCCAATGAGAACATCATAGGAACCAAGCGGTAGAACATTTAGATCTACACACGTGGCCAATCCATCCATGACCAATGGACATTTCTCAACCACGTCACTGACCTTTCTCTTAGTTCCAGTGGCTAGCTGAACTAACCAAGACTTCCTACGCTTTACTTTCTTAAAAGCACAAATCTCCACTACTCTAGGAGTAATGTAATTGTGCGTAGAACCAGGGTCAATCAAAACAGAAATAGATTGCTCAACAACCTTACCTGCTACTTCAACTACAGTTGACTGGTGATCTGCTTGACTGTCCTCCAATGCTGCGTAGATCCTAGGAACTACCCTTGCTACTTGACCCACTGTTTCTGCTTCTTGAACATTATAAGTTGGCCTTGCACTCTCATTCTCGAGTGGACAATTTCTGTGCATGTGGGGTCCTCCACATTTCCAACATTGAAGTGGCCCTCTATTCTGTTGTGGATCCTTAGGCTTTTCTCTTGTCACTCCAACTGGTTTACTCGTAGCTTGGGATGGTTGCTTCTGCTGATTTCTGAAGTTAGAAGGTTTGAAACCTTTCTTTCTTTGGTCGAACTTCTCATTCTTCTTGTCCTTCCATGCATTGTGGTAATCAGGTTTACCTTTGCTTTTCTCATAGCAATACTTAGCTTTCCTTATTGCTTCTTCAAGAGTTCTAGGTTCATAAAACTCAATCCTATCCTTGTACGACTGAGGTAATCCACTCAAAAAATGCTAGACCTTCATTTTTTCTTCTTTGATGTACCGGACATACCTCAACAGCTCCAAAAACTTATTTGCATATTCCTCCATGGTTTGCTGTCCCAATATTAGCTCATGGAACTCCTTAATCTTGTCATCATAATACCTATTAGAAAGGTACTTCTGCTTGAAATACTTCTTGAACTGTTTCCACTTAAGTCTCCTTTCACTGATCCTCTTCACTTGCTTGAAGTGTTCCCACCAAATGGATGCTCTCCCATGCAAATTGAATATGGAAACTCTTGCCTTCATGTTTCCTGAATAGTCATGCACTTGAAAGTACTTCTTTATCCCAAGAAGCCAAGCTTTAGCTTCTTGTCCAGTATTTACCTCACCATCAAATGTAGGAGGTTTAGCTTTCTTAAATTCATCTCGAGAGTGATCCCTATGGTGTTTCTTTCTTTTCCTTTTATGCGAATAAGAGCTTCAATCCCCACTGGATTCTTCTGAATCAGATGATCCACTAGAAGTCCTTCTCCTTCTCCTAGTACTTCTCTTACTGCCTTCTGGTCTTGCTGTACCTCGTCTAGAGTCTATCTTTCTTTGCAAGTCTGTCAAACTCTGCAACATAGCAGCATTCAACTGATGCTACTCTTCCTGGGCTTTGATCAATGTTGCCGCCTTTTCACACACCTGGATCACGTGGCAGAAATATTCAAGCCACTCGGTGTGTCCTTTGGGGCAAGTCTCGAGTCAAGGTTGTCACCTTGTTCTTGACTCCTCCGTTTAGGCTCAACTCCTAACGGAGCCAAGGGGGGTAGGCCCTATTAAGTTACTAAGGATGATTTCTTAGTGTGGTGATGTTAAACTGAATCAGTTACTTAGAAGTTCGAATATTTTAACTATAAACAATTGAAGATGACAAGATACAAAAATAACACACGAAAGCATAAAGCTGATAAACAATATATATATGAAGCAAAAATGACCAGTGCCTTAATAATGGAGTCAAATCAAAGAGATCAATGTGCTTGCATGTGCTTGGAGTGAATGTTTTGTGATTGCATCTTGGTATGTTTTAAGTTAAAAATGAAGTATGAATTGATTAAATTAGGCTAAAGGGGGACTCCAGATATACCCGAGAGTACTTGGAGTATGTCCAAAACAAAGCCTATACGGCTACCCGCAAGGAATATGTGGGCTGAAATGGAGTCTCTGGGGCTGTGTTCATAACGCACCCGTTAGGGTGTGACAGAGATCGGCGCCCCGAGGTCACTTTTCAGTAGGTTCCCGCTTCCTTTGGGTATTCTGCCACCGTAAAGGTTTGATCGAGGTGTTGGATTTTCACCTGATGGTTTGTTAATTGGAAAGGGTGAGTCCTAATTATGCTAGTCACCCAAGTGCTTTTGGTACAGCTTGACTGATCGGACGAACCGCAACCAAGTGCAGAGCATACACACTAGAGTCTTGTAAATTTTAATAAGTTATTAAGAGATGTGTTCTTGTTTAAAAGAAAAGCCTCCAAGAACCTCTTTCGATCCAAGTGGATCTCAATTGGGGAATCGAGGAGGGGTTAATTTTAAAGCTGCTGATAAACAAAAGATAGAAAAAATAAAACAACTACACAAATATGGTTTTCTGATTAATCAGACCACGAATCTCTTTCCCCTTTCGGGTCACTCGGGAAATCGTGGGGTAAGTATTATGATTAATTTTGAAAGTAAGATATGGAATATGGAATTAACAACAAGATCAAATATACTACCCTGCAAATCAGATCAATTCTAGCAAAAAGGAATAAGCAGAAAACGACGAAAATGACACCGACGCGAATCCCCCCAGGGGGAATGGGGAATGGGCTCGAAAGAGCCTATTCAAAGGATGATTTTATTAAAAAGGTTACAAAATCAAAGAACTGATAAAACAGAGCTTTCTTGGTCCTTATACAGGCTGAAACCAAGATATTACAGTTTATGCAAAAAAATTACAAATTATGTGACAAAAGAGAGACCCCTGGGGGGATTTGAGCGCTCCAAAATCCACTTTGGACAGCAGCTTCCTTTATTCTCTGTCATACCTTCTAAATTACAGCGATCAAATTATAATAACAAATTCCCCAAAGAACTTTAAGAGTGCCTTCGGGTCAGCCTACTTTATCTCAAAAATTAATGAAATTAAACTAGCTAAACCGACGAAAAAGGAACCAAGGAAAGCAAGCTTTCCTTGGGATCTTGGCTTGCTGTTTTTGCAGCCAATTAAAAGCACTGATATTTGCAGAATATTGAAATTATTGAACAGCAAAATAGACTACCTTAACAGCAAGCTATGAATTTTTCAATAAACTACTTGCGAAACTAATGCAATTTAGCTAGATCTCTTGAATTTGAACTTTATGTGCACAATGAAACTAAGATCTAGGAAAATTAAGGGGTCTTGATAATTATATATATGTATTCTTTTATTTATGAGATAGATCAGATTTAAAAAGAAACCTTAAAGTAACCAGTTTGAGGAAAGTTTAATAATTTTTAAAGGAGGAAGAGAGAGAAAGAGTGTTGGTTTCCTTGAAGATCCACAGTAGAGCTTTCAGGTGGAATGCCGAGGGAATATGCCTTTGAAATGTTTTGAAGAGAATGAAGAAGCAAACTAGATCAGCATCCTCTCCAAACTATGAACCTGTAACTCAGCTAAAATCAAAGAACTTGCCAAGAAACTTGTGAGATCCGATTAGTACATACAAAGAGATTCAAGATAACATGCATATAAGCTTATAGGACATGCTAGATATAGATCTCTAAACATGCATCAAAGGAGAGTGACAGTCAATAAACTTATTGAACAACACCTTTCCTATCAAGATTGTAATAAGCTAATTACCAATCTTAACCACAGATCTACAAGAAATTAGCAAAAAATGACCACAGATACAGGTTACCTCAGTAAAACAATGGCAATAATCATCCACACATGTAATGGCACCACACTGTATTGCCTCCAAAGCTTTTCTTTATTCCAAATGAAGAATTACAACAATACAATAGTAGCAGCACCTCAATCCTAGTTCTAACTAGCTTGGAAGAGGAGGCTGTGCCTGGATATATACAATTTGCAGGCCATCTAGCCCA
>LPNX011004439.1:8701-125027 GCA_001517045.1 Pseudotsuga menziesii | reverse complement strand
ATGGGGTATGAACATGTGATATAGTACAACAAGCACTTCCCAGAAGTACTTCCAAAGGTCTTTTTGAAGTTCGAACAAGTTAGCCCTGTCCGGTTCACCGGGATCACTTGATAAAAACCACTAAGTACAACTTAGGTGGTAACAATCAGACTTCTCATGGTAGCTGCAACATCTGACAGTGTCCCCTGGAATCGCCTTCCATTGGACTCAATGTCATTGTTTCTATTACGGACATTTTGTCCCATGGCATCTTCTTCTCGCTCATAAGAATCCCGAGCATTATACCCATCATGGGTTCTCATACTGAACCACCACTTACTTGTCAAACTGCACTACCTAGAATACTTCCCTTGAAAGTGACTATGATTCTGCAAGCGTGTTAATAACACAAATGTTAGATGCATAGCATTGATATAAGCCAGCGTTACTTACCTTCTCCTGGAATAATCATAAAATAACAAGTTTTCCCAACACAAGATTTCTTCATCAAAGAATGTCTATCTGAGGGGGACGACGGGGGTCAAGGGGGCTTGCAATCTGGCGCATAAGATCGCTGCCACCTTTCTCCTTCTCAGCCCACAAAAATCCACTGAAAAACAACTAAATTTCCTTTGTTCAATCAGGTCTCTTCCCAATTATTCTTCCGCGGAATCGGCTCTCGGAACCACTATTTCTTCCGCAGAGTCAGCTCCTCTTCCACTATTTCTTCCACAACGGTGGCTCATGAAACGCTTCCTCCTTCTGATCAGCGTTGGCAGCCTTTCTAGTCGGAAGCCGTAATGATTTTGCTTCCGCAACAGCGGCTCTCGAAATGCTTTCTCCTTCCGATCGGCGTCGGCAGCCTTTCTAGTCGGAAGCCTTAATGCTTTTGCTTCCGCAACGGCGGCTCATGAAACGCTTTCTCTTCCGACTGGCGGTTGTTTTCTTGGAACAATTTTAAACTTTTCGGCGGCGTCGGAGGTCTTTCTCATCGGAAGTCTTAGTGATTTCTCTTTCGCTGCGGTGGCTGACGAACCACTTTCTCTTCCGATTGGCCGATGTTTTTGATACTTTAGAAAAATTTCAACTTCGGGCATCGGCGGCCTTTGCACTTCGAAAGGCTAGTGCCTTTGGCTTCCACAACGGTGGCACACCAAACACTAATTCCTTTCGACGGATGCCAAATCGCTTAGAAAATTTTTCTAATTTTCTTCCAACTGTTCCATCGGGCATGCTTCCGCTGCGGCAGAAGTATTTCCTCCTAACTC
Source organism: Pseudotsuga menziesii (assembly GCA_001517045.1). Lineage (NCBI taxonomy): Eukaryota > Viridiplantae > Streptophyta > Pinopsida > Pinales > Pinaceae > Pseudotsuga > Pseudotsuga menziesii. Next base: position 123,780 of record LPNX011004439.1, on the reverse strand, counting down.
TTCTACAACAGCGGAAGTTAACTTCACAAACTCTTCCGCAACAGCGGAAGCCCACTTCACAAACTCTTCCGCAACGTCGGAAGTTAACTCTGTTAATTGTTCCGAAGCAAAACACTTAGTCAAACTTTTCACAGCTTTCTCCAAACTGTTCTGTCGGCATTCTTGCGCCACGTCGGAAGTCTTTCTAGATAGCTCTTCCACAACGGCGGAAGTCTTTCCCACTGGTTCTTCTGACTGCTCCAACACTTAGACCATTTTTTTTTTGAATTTACAGTCATTCAACTTATGATTTCTGCTGGGCAGAATGAAATACAACCTCTATCAGTTGCTCCTTCATGGCTCATGTAGGTCCACGTTGTAACGGTGTGCTCTGATACCATACTGTCACATCCCCATGCCTCCGACTGGCAAAGAGGATGCGATCACCATGGCGTTAACCATGTGGGCTAAGAGCTCCATGAACATGTGCATGCATAAAAATTGCTGAAACAAAATTCTTAAACAAAAACCTTGAACTAAATTATGCACACATGAATGTCTATCATGCACATATGCAATTATTCAACATGTTCATTTCATATCATTAACAGTAAACATGGTTGCAGAAGTAAAAATGGATAAGAGCACTTATCTTATGATGAATTCGTTCCGCAACCAGCTACGTCGCTGCAACGTTCCACCCAACCATAGGCCAGCGTGCTCCTTAATCTCTCAGCAGTGCTGCCACACCCGAGCTGGGCATGATTCTCCAAGGAATAAGGGAACAAGTAGGCTTACACATAGCCAAGCATACACAAAACACAGCCAAGCCAACACAGTTGGGTTTATCAGGCCATCAAGGATTTGGGAAAGGCTTAATGCTAAGCTGGTGAGCCCATTACAAAGCCAAGAACACCTACACTAGAACTAGCCTGACCTCTAAGACATCCACCCACACCCAACACAAGGAATCGGTCCCTTCTCTGCTACACAGTCCCTCATGCCCTGCATTCCCTTCCAGTGCTATTCAGGGGTGATGGAGAAGAAGGCCAGCCCTCTAGCTCTGTTTGTGTGGTTTCCAGCCACCAGGTTTATCAAGCAAAACTAAGCCCCCATCCCTGCTCCTTACATATTCCGAAGACCAACCATTGCACACATGCAAATAATCAACTGATACAGCTTAAGACATGAAAGGAAAATTCTGAGTCATTCTTGGCCCTATCGTGGCCAAAATTACTCTCAAGCAAATTTACAACAGTCCCAAACACAACAGCAACACAAATCCAACAGGAGGAGATCAGCAGTCCGTCCAGGGCAATGAAGCAAGCGGAAAAGGGAATTACATAGACCGCCACACAGTTCTTGAGCATGGAATGACTTCCTACAGGAAATCATGGATGATAGTGGCCAAACGGCTCCCAGCTTGCTACGTGAGATCCACCAGAGCAATTGCTTGTGCGTGAGGATGAATGACTCCGTCCCAAAACGTAAAGAAGCCACAACGAAACACTCTGTAACATAAGGGAACCACAGCAGCCCACAAATAAATCCATGAGGAACGCATACACTCATTCCATCCGCAAGGTCCGTAGAGGAACAAAATTGCATGAGTGAATCTAGGAGTAATCCCATGCGTGAGTGTAAAAATGAACCAAAAATGGTCCCTGTGTGAGGACGAACAACAATGGAGAGGACGTGAATTTGGAGGGCGTGGGTGCTCAATGCAGGTGCAGAGAGAAGAATGTGTGGGCGTGATGGCAGCAGTTTCTTTTGCCATTGTGAAGTCAACCATGGTGGAGTGTGCGTGTGGGTGAGGACTGACAGTCCTGCCACCCCACTCCCAAAGACCATAACTGCCTCAACCACCAGCAGCCATTCTTAATGAAAGTGGTTGGAATAAAACAAGGGAAGATGGCACATGGGTTTTTCTCTCATTGGCCAAGGTTTAACAATTTCCCCACCCTTATCCTTGTGAAAATCATGCCCCTTTCTCATTTTAGTTGCCGCGATCATAGTTGGTCGGGTTCATTTAATTAATTATAGATGTGTATTTACATGATGACCAACATAATATATGCCGCATGCCCTGATATACCATCGTTGACAATTTAAATCCAAAACATAGCATAACCGATCAACGGTGGGTCCTTGGCCAATAGCTCCACACCATGATCATTTACAATATATACATCATCATATACATCTAATGCAACGGGGTCAAAAACGGGGTGTTACACACATCCATTTGCACTTTGCATAACCTTATGACTATTTCCTCTTAACCTTAGGTATGAACCTATTCTATCGTGTCACGGAACCTTCTTGCTGCTTTTAGAAGTGACATGATACGAGTGGTAGAGCTTCCCCATACATGGGTACCCTAGTTAGATCATGTTTTGCATTTGGTGCCCATGCCGATATTTCTCCTTTAGGGTGTGGGAGTCCTTTGTATAGTACCACTATGACTTTGAGTAAGAGCTTCATACTCCTCTTGACCTTTATGATGGCCATTTCCCCAAGACTCCCTTGTATATGTCAAGTTGTAATTGCATTATCATGAGTTTTGCTTGCATTATTGAGCCTTATGCTGGCTTCCCTGAATTTGATTATCAGCCATATAGCCCAATCTTGTCTCATGTCTAGCCAAGCAAATCCTTTTTATATATATTTTGCAGCTTGATTCCCCATTTTTTTTACGGGGAGGGGACTTTCCCTCGAGTGTTGTTATTCTACACATGTTTCCTTGCATTGAGCATAGGTATGTTCTGCTTCTTAGAACTAGTTTGTTTTCCCCTTGACACTCGTCTCCTCCTAGATTTGTAACTTAAAATCACTTTTATTCTTTTTCAAGCTTTTCAAAATATCTAAAAAAATCCAAAAAAATTAAAAAAACAAAAAATCTAGACAGGAAAAGATGTTATCTTTGCAGCAGTCGAGTCGTGTCACCCTTGAATAGAGCACTATCTATCACATCCGTTGGTTGGGTTAATAGTTTTACTTTAGGAGTTGTACTCATTTCTCTGAGTTTATCTCCACCGACTGGTTAAGCTTCTAGTCCCTATGGAGCTTCTGTTGATGCCTCCTGTGTCGCTGAGATGTCCCAGTTTTTTATATTGATTCTATTCTTCTTGCATTCAGCCACCATTCACTTTTATTCTCTTATTCGAAGGAAGTTGAAACCTGAGTCATCCATTCCTCAGTTGTATTGACTTTGCATGTCATCCATTCCCGATATTATTACTGGTTCGTGCACATCTTTTTCGAATCCTTCCACATTATACAACATTGCTGATTACCTCGTGTTGGATGATGGGGGATTCCTTAATGCCCTCCTTCCATCGGATTCCATCCCATCAACTTCAGATCATTTATTCTGGGATAGGAGTCTAGAGTCCTTTGAGTGCCTTGAGACTTATAGTCATCATTGGTAGGTTCTCTCACCTTCAACAGTTTTGGGAATACATCAATGTCCCCTTATCGATGGATTCTTTCAAGTGTTCGACCTCAACACATCTATTCACACTTGTTAGATTGCACTCTAGTACCTTGATTCCAATTTTCAATATTGGTGGGTGATCTCACGTTTGTTAACGGTATACATCAATGACCGGTAATCAAATGATGGACTATTATGTTTGACCTCGAAACCTTTATTCATGTCATAGGACATGTACTTGTAACGGTTAGACTTTCCATATTTGTGGCATACTACATATGTTACCTCCTTGATCGTGCCAGTGTTCATGAGATTTCAGCTCTCGTGACTTGATTCCAGTGTATGTCAAACATCTTCAGCCATTGTGGAGACCTTGATCCATTGTATATCTTCAAATTTCATGGAGATCTTGATCCTTTTTATATATTCATCATGGATATTCTGATCTATTATATATTGTACGTGGTGATGACCACACATGTCATGTTTTGTATCATGCCTATTCATGGCCATTGTACTCTTATGTATCCAGGACTGTTGTATGTATTTACAGTCATATGAAAAGTTCTATTATTGTACTATACTGTTGGATGGGTGGTTCTTCCACCTGGTTCTTCATCACTCCACTTCTGGGATGGATTTATAATGTATTTCATTCATCATGTTACCCCTCTGACCTCACACATTAGGGGGCATCTGTTACAGCTGATTTTACCACACATTTATGGCCTTCCCTATCCCTCTATAGACTCTTTGGACCCCATGGACCAATATTGTACCTTTGATGTCTCCAATATCATCCCTAAAAACACCTATTATTGGCTATACGTGGCTTTTAATCCCTTTCCCGCGTATATACATGGATATTACCCTTAAACCTGTTTACATCGGGATTTGTGCAAAAGGCCAAATATTTTCGTAGTTTTCCTTCATGTGGATCCTAGTCACTTGTCTCTTGGCCTTCTATATGCCTCCAGATCGCTCAGATTTGACCTTCCATTACCCCATTGAAGCACTATATAAGGAACCCTTTGGATACATTGAGGAGAGAGGAATTGAAGAGCAAGAAAACTATAGTCCATTGTTGTCGCAACTTGCTTGTGCTTGAGTCTGCATCCCTTTGTCCCTTGGAGAAATTTTTCTTCTTCCCAAGCTTGCCTTTGCTTGTGAGCTTGCTATCAAGAGATGGAGGATTGAGGTGGTGGAGGCCTAGGTGGAGGACTCGGTTTCTCTGGTCCGCAGACATGCCAACAGACTCTTGTCACTTGTGTAATCTCTGATTTATATTAATAGAGATCTCTTTTCCTGTCCAATGATGTGCATTTAAATGAATATTGAATCCATGGATGCATTTAATTGCTTATACATTATTGATTATATATGCTAGAGTAGGTCTAACACCATTATATAGCATTCTTGTCTTTTTTGCTGTTGTTGAGAGAGCAAATTGTTAACACAAGTGGGATTGGAAAAATCTCAACAGGGATCTACATCAACCATCTAGAATAAAGTACATTTCGAGATCCTTTGGTGTTAGATGTTTTATTTCTCTTTCATATTGGGAAGGGATTGATTTCTGTGGTTTCTCTATCTTTTGTGGTACACCCCAAGCCATAGGAAGTTTTCTCCGTAACAGAAGCTAATTGGGACATTAATTGGGATGTTAATTGGGACGCTAATTAGCGTCCAAAATAACACCAACTTTTAAAAGGGATGCTAATTAGGATGCTAATTAGCGTTTGAAATAGTGCCAACTTTTAAAAAGGGATGCAAATAACACCATTAATAGTGCCATCCCATGGAAAAGTGTCCACTCTATCCAAAAAATGATGAAAAACACACTAAAAGTGATAGTGGACGCTAAAAAGGAAGCCAAATAAGATGACAATCATAGGGTTTTGTTATAGTGATTACTCAGTTTTTTGGATGGTTGCATCTTGATGGTTACATGACTGTTCAGTTCACCCATAACTGCCTCCTCATGCCCCAAACTGTTGATGAGGTGCTGCTTATGTCCTTAACATACACCTCATCAAAAGAACAAGGAATGCGCATAATTTCAGTGTTTAATGATCAGAGAGCATGTGCTATTTATTACATCACATCAGTGGCACCCTGGCTAATTAAAAGACCTGTTATATACACATAGAAAATCTATGCCTTACTATTATGTTTTCCACACATATACGCTTAAACTATATGTGGAGATAATAAACCCATAATATTATACCCCTGATAATACTTTACTTCCAAGCATGCTTTGTCTGGTCATGTTACAAAGTGGATTCTCTTATTTTAGGAGTTCAATATGCATTTGATTACTTATAAGTCTCTAAAGGGACAAGTCATATCTTATCAACTTTTTGATTCCTTAATGCCTAATTTCTCACAAAATTATTACTCCTAGCCTATATAACCCTTAGCATGTAAGGAACCTCTGACTGAGCCTTATTTCATTGTTAAACTTGATGCCTAGACTTTGTACTTTGAGGATACCAAGACAAAATTAGGGGTTGGTACTACCATCCACTTTATTCCTCCCAAGGATGAATATCCTCTCTATTTAACTTATAGGATAGAATTTATTTATACTAATAACATCATTGAGTATGAATCCCTTATCCTAAGCTTGTATATAGCCTTAAAATTTGCATAAAACATTTTTAGGCATTTGGTAACTACTATATTTTTATCAACTAGATCCAAGGAAATTTTAGTATGTTATCCTACTTTTACTTAGTATTATTATTATATTTAAACATTTTTTCTATGATACTTCAAGGCCTTACATGTTATTTATGTCCTACATTAAAATAACTTCCAAGTAAACTTCCTAGTTTTATCTATTTCCTTAAGTGAGATTTCCCCACAATTTTAGACATTATAGAGGTACCTTCTGATGATCTAGATCACCATGATCTTTATTCACCTACATCTTCTTCATACTGAGAGACAAAATTGCCTCTTTATTGGTATCATTTACATTATGAATTCTCTTGTTGGATATTATCTCCTGTCCTCACCTTGCGGGGTTAGAGATCATAACAATGTAGCTAATATATTTGCTAGCTAGCATTTTTTAATAAAACGAAAAGCTTGAATGGTTTCCTCTTTTGCAACATAAACTATCCCAAGGTTTACTCTATCTTGCAAGAAGCACATAGTGGACATTATGGGGGCCACTTTGGGTCACATGCCACCTTAGCTAATATCTTGTACATGGAATACTACTAGCCACTATTAAAAACAATGTAAAAAAATATGTTAACAAATGCAAAGTATACTAGCATTATATGAGTTTGTACCATATATCATATTGTGACTTAATCTCAATCAAAGCCCCTTGACCATTCTTATTGTGGGGTTTAAACCTCATTAGAGTTATACATGCAACCTTTATAATGGCCACAAGTTCATCATCATCATAATTAACTATTGAACCAAATGGGTAAAGGCCATGCCCCTTAGTTGTTTCATAGGACATGTTATTGTGAAATTCATTAGAAACTAAATTATATATCATTTGATAGTCCATTATACCTTAGTGGCTGACAATGGAAGCTAGCTCATATCTACATAAATAAAGAGACTCCTAGATAAGTATAAAATCAAACATAAGTTTTCCACACCCTACTATATACAGAGAATGGGTAGATTGAATCCATAAATATTACGTTACTATCCATCCTTAAACACATCGTTAATGCTTCAGGTGATCATTGGCACACCAAGCTATATCCTACACTACGGCCTTACAAAAATTTCATTATAATTTAAAAGGTCCCATTCAATGGAGATTACATATCTCCATGATGACCTACTCATTAGTATATAGAGATAAACTTATGTTTCCCTAAGAGTTCTTATTCCCATCACTTAGAATTGCACTACATGATTCTATACCTTATGAAGAGCTTGTCACCACACATATGGTAGAGTTAGAGATACTAGATGAAAGGAGTCTCAAGCATTGGAGCACATGCAGTAGTACAATAGTTACATAGTTAGGGTGTGTAATAAAAAGGTCTTGGCTTAAACCTTTACCAAGGGAGATATGGTTTTATGTCAGAACTTTGAAGTCTAGGAATAGAGTATTACTAAGGACTAAACCAACCTCTAACTAAAGTATATTACCTTGGCACTAACACCCAACAATGCTATAGCTACACTTTCAGATACTTAGTTTTAGTATAACTACACCAAGCTGATGTATTCGTTAAGTGTACCAAGTAAATAGATAGTATGAAATGTACAATGATGTATTAGTTTAGTGTACCAAGTCAGCAATACCCCAGGGGTGTGTTTTCTCCACCCTCGATGCCTCCTTGGATAATTTGTTTGGGATCCTTATGTTCTCCCTATGGTATTGTGGGTTTTGTCCCTCCCCTTGGGGAAATTTTTTGATACTTATCTCCACTCGTGTCTGGAATGACTTATTGCCAGTACTATGTACAAATTACCTTTGATTCACTATTTAATATCAAGGAACAACTAATTTTCTTCTGAAAAAAAGTTACAAAATCTTAGTAAATGATTTTATTATCTATCTTGAAATCCGTAAAGTGGGTCTTTAATATTTTTGACAAGGAAACAAAATAAATTAAAAAGGCTACACCTACAAAGTTTGTCAAAAACATAGTTACATAGTTTGTATTTTGAGATAAATTGGTTGAAGGATTTTCTATGGAACCACTTGATATCTATCTCATGTTATAAGACTATGTGATGTAGAGTTATACTAGGGAATTATTTATATTCTTCAAGATAATGATATCACTATGATGTCATGCTTATAAGTCTATCAAATATATTTCTCAACAGATTGATGTCACTAAGATGCCATGCTTATAAGTTCTCAAGATAATGATATCAATTCGTAGGTTATCCGACCACTATGAAGGAGACTTCGTCGTATTTTTGACATCTATGTAGTGAAATTTGTTGTCGGATATCCATTAAATCCGACATCTATGATACACTACCGACAACTTCAATTGATGGGTTATATGACTTTAGGCATGTCTACATGGAGCACAATATGAGTGCAGACCGTTTATCAAAGGAAGCACCGAATATGAAGGCTGACCTCCTCTCCTTCTCAAAATTTTTAGGAGAAATAATTGAGGAAGGCATGATACAATTCTTTTAAGATCTTTTTTATTTATGTGGCATACTCTTTTTTGGTTCTTTCAAGTATGGGATACATTAGAATCTTTCTTGTTTTAGCTGGGGATATAGATTTTGTTTTGATCCCCCAAGGGTGTGTTTTGTCCACCCTCAATGCCTCCTTGGATAAGATGTTCGGGCCCCTTATGTTTATATGCCCCTATATTTTGTATAGATCATCTTGAGTATAAACTTTTATGGAGCATATATTTCATCGAGTGCAAATTAAGTTCCTATATATATTTTCAAATTATAATTTCATGGAGCAAATTCTAGAATGCACCAATATCCTTCAGGGAAATGTGTTGTTGGAGAGTAAAAGATTGAAATTGTACTATTTAGGTTTTAACAGTTTGGTTACTGAGAATAACAAGGTTGAGGAGATCTTTATCGTACTTTCTGAGTGTTGATGCTCTCATAACGTATGATGACATGAAATTGGAGATCGGATTTTAAGCATATTCATAAGCCAATACATATGTCATGTGTAAACATAACCGGTAAAGTAACCCTCGGAAAGTTGTTAAACGTGAACATGGAAATTCTAGGGAAAGTTAAGGTAGACAATGTACTGAGAAAAATAAGGTGATACCTTTGGTCATTCCTAAGTGAAAGTCTAGGTCATTAAATAGAATAAATTGAAAATCTTGTTTGTTGAACAACAGAGTCATTGGTTAGTTATATTTATTCAATGTTTTATTCTCTATTGGATCATTATTTTCCATTCCTTGGTTATTTCTAATGCATTCATATGATTCTGAGTAGGTAATAGAGACTATTAGGTTCCATCCAACTAGGATTTACATACAATGTTGTATATATTCTTGGTGCTAAACACAGTCCCATTTCAGTATCACATAGAAGAATAAGTATACACATGTAATGTCAACTATACATTTACAACCTTCATCAAATCACCATCATTCATCAGTTCCCTTGTCACTAATACCATTTGCAGCAACATCAAAACGAGGATATCCTTGTTAAATTTTCATATGCTTAGCTAAGACATCAGTATTTCATTTCATTTTCATGACAAAAGCATATAAACAGGATCACTGAAAGATAGACAAGCACAACCATAAAAAAGGAACACAAAGATTTATCCTGGGAAAACCCTAAAGGGAAAAACCCAGCAAAAGCTTCCTCAATATAGATGCCCCAAAAAGGATAAAAGATAAAACCAACAAGGAGATCGAAGCCTGATCCTCCTCCTTCTCCAGCTACTTCTCTTCTCCACTAAAGCGCTACACAAGTGAGAGTGTGTGTGTCTCAAATGAGGAGCAATACACCTCTATTTATATTCATCTGTTCACTTAAGTTAACTCATTTGACATGTAGGCTTGAGTTAAATCATGTAGGCTCAAGTTACACATGTAGGCTCAAGTAACCACACTAGGGTGCTAATGAGCCACCTTTAGAATTAGAGGGGACTACCTCAAGACTCTTATTAACTCTTCTGATTAGGAGCATCGGGGTACAATGTAATACAAATGGTTCTCTCGGTAGGACCATCGAGGACCACAAAAAGATACGTATAGAATATTCTTCGAAGTTACAATATTTCAACACTCCCCCTTAACGAGAAGGGTATTCTACAGCAACATCAACAACAACGAGAGTAGAGATAGGGGACATCATCAACATCAGCAGGGTAACACATCTATAAATCATTGGAATATTTTCAACATCATGTAGTCTTCATCTTCAATCTTCAGTCTTCATCATCAGCAACATCTTCAGTCTTTGATCAGCAACATCTTCAGCATTTTGATCTTTCAATTAGCAACGAAATATTCAGCACTTGGACCTTTCGATCAGCAACATCTTCAACACTTTGACTGTTCGATCAGCAACAACATCTTCATCATTTTGTCCTTTCGATCAGCAACATCTTCAGCATTTTGACTTTTCGATCAGCAACAACATTTTCAGCACCTTGACCTTTCGATCAGCAGCAAGATCTTCAGTACTTTGATCTCTCGATCAGCAATATCATCATCAACACTTTGCCCTTTCGATCAACAGCAACATCATCATCATCATATTCTGATTTGTTGATCATAATCATCATCACATTCTGATCTTTCGATCAGAAACATCATCATCATACTCTGATCTTTCGATCAGAAACATCATCATCATACTCTGATCTTTCGATCAGAAACATCATCATCATACTCTGATCTTTCGATCAGAAACATCATCAACATAGAAACATCATCATCATACTCTGATCTTTCAATTAGAAACATCATCAACATACTCTGATCTTTTGATCAGAAACATCATCATCATACTCTAATCTTTCGATTAGAAACATCATATTCATAGTGCGTCATCATCATACTCTAATCTTTAGATCAGTATGTCATCATCATCATACTCTGATATTTCGATTAGTACGTCATCATCATACTCTGATATTTTGATCAGCACGTCATCATCATCATACTCTGATCTTTCGATCAGTACGACATCATCATCATCAGCAACAGCCTGCAATCCACAACTCAAAGACAAAAAGTATTTGGATCATTTTTGGATTTAAAGTCCAGGGATGATACAATCCCACCACATTCTCGACAACCGAAGTTACCGGATTGATTACGGGAGAATCAGTCCCTATCACTTTAGGACTAAGTCCAACGACGATGCAATCCTACCACATTCTCGAGGACTGAAGCCACCGGATTGATTACGGGAGAATCAGTCCTTATCACTTTAGGACTATGTCCAAGGATGATGCAATCCTCCCACATTCTTGAGGACCGAAGCCACCATATTGATTACGGGAGAATCAGTCCCTATCACTTTAGGACAATGTCCAAAGATGATGCAATCCTACCACATTCCCGAGGACCGAAGCCATCGGATTGATTATGGGAGAATCAGTCCCTATCACTTTAGGACTATGTCCAAGGATGATGCAATCCTACCACATTCTCGAGGACCGAAGCCACCGGATTGATTACGGGAGAATCAGTCCCTATCACTTTAGGACTATGTCCAAGGATGATGCAATCCTACCACATTCTCGAGGACCGAAGCCACCGGATTGATTACGGGAGAATCAATCCCTATCACTTTAGGATGATGTCCAAGGACGATGCAATCCTACCACATTCTCGAGGACCGAGGTCACCGGATCTATTATGGATAGATGTCCCGGGATGATACAATCCCTCTTCATTCTCGAAGACCGAGGTCTCCAGATCACTTTAGGGCAAGTTCCTAGGGATGATACAATCCCACCACATTCTCGAGGACCGAGGTCATCGGATCTATTATGGACAGATGTCCCGGGATGATACAATCCCTCTTCATTCTCGAGGACCGAGGTCTCTAGATCACTTTAGGGAAAATGCCCATGGATGATACAATCCCACTGCAACATCACTACTCCCCCTTTCGAGGAAGGCCTTTCTGAACAACACCAAGCTTGTCTTGAAAGTGTTCGAACTCTACTTGAGGCAGAGGCTTCGTCAGTACATCATCATCCAAACCATCATCATCTACATCTTTAGTATCTGAATACTGATCTATCACCATCTGTATCTCCAGTATGTGAATACTAAAAGCATAATAATCTATATCTTTAGTATAGAAATACTGAAAGCATCATCATCTCTATATTTAGTATAGAAATACGGAATCACCATCATCTGCATCTACAGTATCATCATCTGCATCTTATCTTGTATGTAGAAATACCGAATTTCTACGTGTTACGTCGGAACACAGGGTTCTTTGTCATCACAACTATGGTTATCACATAGAATCATTGTAGTATCCATCTTCAGGTCAAAGAGACCTGATATCAGCTTCTGAAGCCATATGGATTCACAACTTAGTAGAGCAATCTGCTATGTATTCTGCTTTAGCCGTGCTAAGAGAAACACTGGACTGTTTCCTGCTAAACCATAAACTCATAGCAGACCTCAAACAAAAGCATATACCTGATGTGTTTTTCCTATCTGAGATACTTCCAGCCCAATATACATCTATGTAGCCATACAATCTATACTCATGGCTACCATCATAGTATAGACCAAAGTCTATAGTCCCTTTTAGATATCTCATCACATGTTTTGCAGCTACTAGGTGAACCCGTCTTGGTTGAACAAGATATTGACTTAAGGTGTTCACAGCAAAACAAATGTCTGGTCTGGTATTTGTTAAGTACATCAATGACCCAATGATCTGTCTGTAGTGAGTCACATCCACTAACTCTAATGAGTCATCAGCTAACAGCTTCAGGTTGGATTCCATGGGTACGGCCATGACTTTGCATTCCAACATATTGAATCTCTTCAATATCTCTACCACATACTTTCCCTGGTTGATAAAGATTCCTTCTGAACTTTTCCATACTTCCAGACCTAGGAAATAATGCATTAACCCAAGGTCTTTCATCTCAAATTCTTCTGCTAGTTTCTTCTTACTTTCCATGATCTGTTTCTCATTCCCTGTCAAGAATAAGTCATCCACATATAGTAATAGAATGATAGGTACATCTTCTACAACCTTGTAGGAAAGGTTAGGATTGACTTTACTCTTGGCAAAGCCCATGCTCATCAGGAAACTATCTATTCTTCCATACCAAGCTCTGGGAGCTTGCTTCAGGCCATAGAGGGCCTTCTTCAACTTGCATACTTGATTCCATATGTCTTCAAATTCAAATCCTCGTGACTATTCGATGTAAAACTCTTCCTCAATCATACCATTAAGGAAGGCTTTTCTTTACTTCATCATGGAAGAAACTACCATGATAGTTTTGAAGGAAGTGTACCTTGCTTCCTGGAGTAAGTGTCTCTTCAAAATTAATTCCCTCTTTCTGATAGAAACCTCTAGCCACAACTCTTACCTTACTTCTATCAGCAACATATCTTATCTTGCAAATCCATTTGGAAGATACCACATTCTTGCTTTCTGGTTTAAGTACTATATCCCAAACATTATTCTAGTATCATAACATCTTCTATTAGTTTGTCTTCTCAGGTCATCAACATATCCTAATCTTCTGCATTCAACCTTGAAGGTTGGAACCCACTTTACTCTTGGTAAAGTCTTGATCCATCACAAAGCTATCCATCATGTCGTACCATGTCGAACTCAGATATAATTTTCTGTAGTCACTCCCCCTGAAGTGGATTATCATCTTCCCTCTTCATTCTGTACAGGTGGTTCTATGCTTGATATATACTGGTCAATAGAGTATGTCATGTCATAGTCTATTCTTTTTGGGGAGAATCACAAACCTTGCTTTGTACACTTGTTCCATCATATCGTCTACATCATTCCCCATGATCAACTGTTATTCTTTGATCATAGCTTCTTTCATAGCATTCTTTTCTTCATCTTGAGTTATCTCTTGTATCCATGGTGGTCTTCATCCTTCAAGGTGTATCTACCACTCTCTGAAGCTCTTTCTTCCGTCATGGTGTCTCTGACCCTGGGAGCTTCAGATTCATGTTTATTGGAGTGAATCTTGAATTGTCATCACTTGTTCTTCGGAACAAGTCTCATCCTTCTTTTCTTGTAGGAGGTTGTACATGACCTTTCTTTATCTTTTATTTGTTTTGTGGGTAGAATCCATCTTGATCATTCTGCTTTATCATCTTCTTCATTCATGAAATCATCATTTCTTATCCAAATGACAAGAATTGAGTTCTTCATATTCCTCATCGCTTGAGGGATCTTCTTTGAATGGTGAGAGCTTGATCTTCAATTGCTCCCATCTTATTATTCTCTTCTTATGAGTCGATCTGAAAGCAATTACTTCCTTCTGGCATACATTCTTTGCATGAATCCCATGATCCTGGGAGGCCATTCAAGGTGGCTATCACCACTTCTGCAATCTCCACTTCTTCTTCTACTGCTTCAAGTTGTTCTGCATTCTGGATCTTCACATTCTTCAACTATTTTCTCAAAGCCATCTTCTGATTTAATTTCTTATCTTCAAATAGCTTGATCAAGGAATCAAACATATTCGGTGTCTTTAGGGAAGACACTTGTGGTACAAGTTGATCCGTGATTGAATCAACAATGATCTTCTTGGCCTTGATCAAGTTCTTCTTGTGTAAGGCTTTGAGCCTCATCTTCGTATGGAACTGGAACCTCTCTACTTATGTAGGTGTCCAATTCATTTTATTTAGAGATATCATATACTTCCATGCTTGGAATTTTTCAACTTTACCAAGCTTATCATCAAGCTGATGTGATAGATCACTTTGAAATCAGAACCTCAAATGCAAATAGCAAAAGATTAGATCTTACCGATTTGAGGTGTCCGTCCTGCTTCCAGAGCTAGCTGATTTAGGGTTTGTCAGAGAAAACCTAATTTTAAAAACTTGGAATATTTAAGATCCAATTGGATATACAGATATATCTCTTCAAATGGAGCTTTCCAATGTACTCCTTTTCTGAAAATAGTGGAGGGAAGCTCCCTGAACAGGAAGCCCTAGATTTCCAATTTCTTCTGCAGAAATTCAGGTTACTGTTTCTATGATATCTCTGAAATTATAGATCCTTTGTGTCTGAAATTTAGTATTGAGGTAACCTCACATGTCCCTGATCCAACACCATAGGTTTCATCAGAATTGGTTTCACCATTTGAGATTTACGATCGTTTTCCCAAGGTGACCTGTTACAGGACTGTTCAGAACAGCGAAGTTGTATGGAATTCCTCGTGTCACTGGTTGATATTCTGAGTCTGATATTCGGACCACCGAAATTAAAGTCCGTTCCATTTCTGGAACATCTTCAGAAATTTCATTTGGACCTATGTAGCCCAATATATTGCAATTCTCCCCAGGTGCCTGTTTAAGGATGAATTCTGAAAGAGGCTGGAACCCTAACTTGGAGGGATCATATCTCCCTGAATATAGCGAATATGAGGATGATTTTTGGACACAGTGTTCATCCAAATTTTAGCTTAGGCCCCTACCATTTTCAGCATATGAAACTTCTTCAAACTTAGAATATAGTGAATTTACCAAAACTTATCAATTTTAGTATTTAGGGTTTTTCCTAGCTCGGGGTCAAACTAGGGTTTGACTTTCCCGGAGTTTCACCCAACCAAATTTCTTGATCCAGGTCTCTAAACTTAGGCTTTTATGAGGAGAAAAATCCTATGCTGGTCTCACTCAAAAATTCCTCTTCTGCAGAAAGCCCTAATTTCCACATCAAAAACTGAAAATGCTCGGAATCGAATTCCGCTTCAACAGAAAGATGCGCCCTTCAATGGAGAGTCAGCCTAGCATACTTTTGCTGATAGATTGTGGAGAGAGACCCAAAAGGTAATAATCCCTAGCTTATGTAGCTGCACAATTTCTTCTTCACAATTTCTTCTTCTCAGGTTAGCTTTGATACCATGTTAAATTTTCATATGCTTAGCTAAGACATCAGTATTTAATTTCATTTTCATGACAAAAGCATATAAACAGGATCACTGAAAGATAGACAAGCACAACCATAAAAAAGGAACACAAAGATTTATCCTGGGAAAAACCTAAAGGGAAAAACCCAGAAAAATATTCCTCAATATAGATGCCCCAAAAAGGATAAAAGATAAAACCAGTAAGGAGATCAAAGTCTGATCCTCCTCCTTCTCTAGCTACTTCTCTTCTCCACTAAAGCGCTACACAAGTGAGTGTGTGTGTGTCTCAAATGAGGAGCACTACACCTCTATTTATATTCATCTGTTCACTTAAGTTAACTCATTTGACATGTAGGCTCGAGTTACACATGTAGGCTCAAGTAACCACACTGGGGTGCTAATGACCCACCTTTACAATTAGAGGGGACTACCTCAAGACTCTTATTAACTCTTCCGATTAGGAGAATCGGGGTACAATGTAATACAAATGGTTCTCCCGGTAGGACCATCGGGGACCCAAAAAAGATACATATAGAATATTCTTCGAAGTTACAATATTTCAACATTCCTATGGGAGTTTGAGGTACGAAAAATCCATAGTAGTAAAAAAATTGTGTTTTCTAATTTCAAATCATTCCTTGATCTCATCAAGTTATATTTTTTGGATTATTTCTGAATATTTCAAATTCAATATGGAATTTGTGTTATGGAAGATTTGTTTTTAAAATTTGCAATTGAATATTCCTAATAAGAATTGCATTTATTTCTAGGATCACTTGCAAATTACTATGTATACAATAATAAAATGTTGACATGTTCCATAATATAAGATATAACAAAATGTATAAAAGGAGACTTGGGCAAAATTCATTCTACATTTGTATTCAATGTTGATCCTTTGATCCGTGATTTCTATGAGGCTATTATCACATATTTAAATCTTGAAAATGTAATATTCCTATTGGATCATCTATGCACATAATTGTTTTGAAAGGTCCCATAATTTCACAAACATGAGCTGCAGTCTAGTTTGTTCATTTTTTCATGATCTTAAATTGTGTTTTTTTCTTCTTCTTTGTATTTGATTTGTCAGTGTTGCATCACTCCCAATGTTTATAAGACATGAATTTCAAGAAACATTAAATGATAGTTAGCAAATTGGTTTGCCATTTAGTGGTCTTTTATGATAAATGCATTCAATAGTAATTCTCCCTTTTCATGAATCAAGTTGAAGAAAGCTTTGCAATGTGTGTACTATAATAGAATTGCAATGTTAACAATTATTTTTAACTGATTTTTCATTGTAACTGAGAAGACCCGTGCATCGTGGGATTATTGTATACAATTTAGATAGATGAGTTACTCATTGTCTTTGAAATCATTCCGGGTCATTTTTCTGGCTACCATGTAGGATCTGCCACGAACTTTCCCTTCACATCCCTGGTTGGATACTCCAGAGGGACATGAATCTTTGTGAAGGGTGCTTGTTGGATACTCTTTCTGTGATTCCCAAGTTGGTTATTTCCAAGTAATACTTGTATTCAATATCTCATCTAAGTTCATTTTCTGTTTCCAGTTGTGTTATGCAGGATTCCTTTCCAATTGAAAAACTCTTGTTAGTTGTTCTTAATTATGAATTTATTGTGCATATTGGTTGCAAGATATGTTGATCAAGTGAAAATTATTGTTTGCAAAACGAGGCTTAAATTATGTGGTTGTGTTGTTATTCCTTTCCATGAAAATTGAGGAGGATGCATTTTGGATGTTGGTTGTTCTCTCGGAAAATGTTTTGGTCAGTGATTTATACACACACAACTTGTCTGGATGTCATCATGTTGGACAAAGGGTATTTAGAGATCTCCTAGCAAAAACATTACCTAGGTAAAGATTATATACATCTCCTTCACTGTTTTAGGAATGATATTAAATTATTAATATATTTACTAATTGTACTTCAGCATATCAATGAATTTTTGTTTTAAGATGGTAGAATTGCTTCACATTTAGAGCAACTGGAACTTGATGTCTCTCTTGTGGAAACAAAGTGGTTTCTTTGTCTCTTTGTAAAGAGCTTTCCATTTGATGTAAGCATCAAAATTCCATTTAAAATATTCTATAATTGGATGATCCAACTTATTTAAACCTATTTTGTGTGGGAGATCTCCCCACCCCCTTGCTCCCACTCCCGAAGCTCACTTGAAGGTGAGAAAAATATGTAGCCAATAACACACAAATTTTGCAGATCTTTATTTATATTGCTCTTGTCAAAGGCTCTCTATGGTTTAATATAGAACAACTTTTTCTATTGACATTGTAGTTGAATTCAATTTCTAAAGACAGTGTTAGTCCTAATCATTGGAAGCATGGAGATTAGTATAATTATTGTTTGTGAGCATCATAGTAGTTTTGTATTCTACACAGCTTTAAACCTCAGTTTCTCTTCTCTCCATATGGCAAGTAGCATTTGAGAAGATTGGTTCTATGACCACAAATACAATCACAAAACAACATAAAAATCAAGAACCACTAGTCATGGCAGAGTTGGATAAGAGGTCAAGGTGACTTGCTTCCATGGGAATCGATAACACATTAATATTTGTTGATTAGCTGTTGAACTGGCTACTTACAATGTTGTATGTGTGCTAATAACTTGGGCAGATTCAAATGATGTCACAGAAGTCATATATGTTTTGTTGACCTTGTTAGAAAGAAGCATTAAAGGCTATTGTAGTATATGTGACATAGATGGGGTAGACCTATTTTGACCACCAAGTGACGAAATCATGCTAATTACCCAATATGATTGTTGCACTGTATTTAGAGTTTTGGATTACTTTCCTTGTTACAATTTTTAACAATCGTTTAACAATGATGAGAAGCAATTCCATCTCTGTTATTTTTTTTCCTATTTATTTAAAGGTTCTAAACATGCTTACCTTGTTACAAATTGCAAGGCATGATAAGTACGGAAGTTACTTGTTATGATCTCGGGTAAGGTCTTGTTTCTGAGATCATGTAAGGTGTGATATAATAAATGGGATGGCTCTCTGTTATGGAGAGAAATTCTTATGGCTTGGGGTACCACAACGGACAGACTTGACTCCATAAATCAATCTTTCCTAATATGCAATAGAAATAAAACATCTAACACTAAAGGATCAGACCTCGTACCTTATTCTGGATGGTTGAAGTAGATCCCTGTTGAGCTTTCCAATCTTCAGCTTGAATTGATATGATACTTCCTCAACAACAAGTAAATAATACAAGCATACTATATATCATGGTGTTAGATCTATTCTAGCATATATAATCAATAATGTAAAAGCATTTGACATATTCCAATGGATACAACATTAAATCAAATACACATCATTGGATAGGAAAAGATAGTTCTTATTAATATAAATCAGAGATTACAAGATAGATACAACCTCTGACGGCACGTCTACGAATTGGAGAAACTAAATCCCCCACTTGGGCCTCCACCACCTCAATCCTCCATCTCTCGATAGCAAGCTCACTAGCAAAGGAAAGCTTGGGAAGAACACAAAGGTGCTCCAAAGGGACAAAGGGATGTAGACTCAAGTATAGTTTTGGCAACAATGGACTATAGTTTCTTTGCTTCAATCTCTCTATATGCCTTCAATGTACCAAGGGGTTCCTTATATAGCTTCACAAGGGATAATGAAGGGTCAAACCCGAGCGATCTCAAGGCATATGGAAGGCCAGGAGTCGAATGAGTCGGATCCAAGTCAAGGAAAACTCCAAAAGGATTTGGATTATGCACACATCCCGACGTACGCAGTTATTGGGGTCAAACCCGCGTATGTACGCGGTTATCAGGTAAAAAGCCACGTATATCATTTACTATATGGTTTTAGGGATATCAAGGAAACATCAAAGGATAAAGGGGGTCCATGGGGTCTAAAAAGTCTGCAGCAGGACAGGGGAAGGCCATACAAAGTGTGATTCACCTAGAGTGGTGAAATCCGCTATAATAGATGCCCCCTAATGTGTGAGGTCAGAGGGGTCATACGATGGCCAAAATACATTATAAAGTCCATCCCAGAAGTGGAGTGATGAAGGTACCCAAATGGAAGACCAGCCACACAATCAGCATAGTACAATAATACAACCTGCATATAACTGCAAGTACATATAGCAGTCCCGGATACATAAGAGTACAATGGCCATGAATAGGCATAATACATGATATCACATATGTGGTCATCGCCACGTACAATATACATAGATCAGAATCTCCATGATGAAGATATACAAAGGATCATGGTCTCCAAAATGGCTAAAGATATATAACAGATCAAGATCTCCATAGTGGCTGGAAATATTTGACATACACTAGTATCAAGTCATGAGAGCTGAAATCTCATGAACACTGGCACGATCAAGGGGGTAGCATATAAGAGATGCCACCAATCTGGAAGGTCTTCTACACAAACCGCTACGAGTACATGTCCTACTATGCGAATAGAGGTGTCGAGGTCGAACATAGTAGTCCATCGTCTGAATACCGGTCATTGATGTATACCATTAACAGACGCGAGATTACCCACCGATAATGATAATGGGAATCAAGGTACTAGAGTGCAAACTAACAAGTGTGAATAGATGTGTTGAGGTCGAACACTTGAGAGAATCCATCGATCAAGGGACATTGATGTATTCCCAAGAAACTATCGATGGCGAGAGAACCTGCCACTGATGACTGCAAGTCTCAAGGCACTCAAAAGGACTCTAGACTCCAATCCCAGAATAAATGATCTGAAGTTGATGGGATGAAATCCGCTGGAAGGAGGGCATTAAGGCATCCCCCATCATCCAACACGAGGTACTCAGCAAAGCTGTCTAATGTGAAAGGACTCGATCATAAGGTGCACGAACCAGTAACTGTATTGGGAATGGCCGACATGCAAATTCAAGATAACTGAGGAATGGCCGACACAGGTTTCAACTTCCTTCAAACAAGAGCATAACGACATGTGGTGACTGAATGAAGGCATCATAGACTCTATATAAAAACTGGGACATCTCTGTGACACAGGAGGCATCAACAGAGGCTCCATAGGGACTGGAAGCTTAACCAGTCGGTGGAGATAAACTCAGATAAACAAGTACAACTCCTAAAGTCAAACTATAGCCCAACCAATGGATGTGATATACAGTGCTCTGTTCGAAGGCGACACGACTCGACAGCTACCAAAGATACATCTTTCCTTGTCCGGCTTTTTGGTTTTTTTATTTTTTTGGACTTTTTCAGTTATTTGAAAAGCTTGAAAAAAGAATAAACTAGCTTTATAGTTACAAACTAGGAGGAGACGAGTGTCATCAGGGAAAAAAAACTAGTTCCAAGTAGTGGAACATACCTATGCTCAATGCAAGGATACATGTGTAGGATATCGACACTCAAGGGAAAATCCCCTCCCAGTAAAAAGGGAAATCAAGTTGCGAAGGATATAAAAATGGCTCTGCATGGATAGACATGAGACAAGCTCAGGCTATATGGATGAAACGCAATGTCAGGGGAGCCAGCATAAAGCTCAATAAGGAAGGAAAAGCTCATGATAATGCATTCACAACTTGACATAAGGGGAGTCTGGAGGGAAACAGGCCAGCATAAGATCAAGAGGAGTATGAGGATCTTGCTAAATGTCATGGCAGTACTATACAACAGACTCCCACACCCTAAAGGAGGAAACATCAGCATGGGCACCAAATGCAAATAAGGTGCTAACTAGGGTACCCATGTAAGGTGAAGATCTACCACTCGTATCATGCCACTTCTATAGTAGCAAGAAGGTTCTGTGACACAATAGAGTGGGTTCGTACCTAAGGTCATGG
Organism: Pseudotsuga menziesii; assembly: GCA_001517045.1. NCBI lineage: Eukaryota > Viridiplantae > Streptophyta > Pinopsida > Pinales > Pinaceae > Pseudotsuga > Pseudotsuga menziesii. The sequence goes on along the minus strand of LPNX011004439.1, from coordinate 101,959 downwards.
TGACATGGTCATAAGGTCATGCAAAATTCAAATAGTGGTGAACCTAACCTATATGCCAGTGTATACGTTATACCTAAGATCAATACGAACGGGTCAATCCAATGGCAGAAACGGCACTGAAAATGGTCTTCTACATCACAAATAATGTCAGAAACGGTCCAAAATGGTTAGAAACTGTCAAAACTATAGGAAAGGGGGTAAAAATTTTCAAATATTTGAAAATTTTTCTATAAATAGTAAAAAATATAATTCATTTGAAAATTTTACCCATTGGAGCTCTGATTTTCAATTGTAAATTCCAGGAGATCCAGCCGGCGGAATTCACAACCGTTTCTTCTAGGTAGTTACTCATGCTCTCCTCATGCATTTTGATATAATTTTTGTTGAATTTCATGGTGAAATGAGGTAGTTAAGGCCAATTCTACATGAGCGTTGCGGCCCACGCGGGTATCGAAGATTTTTTCGTGTATAGGGTTGGCTATACGCGGAAAAGAGGCTAGAAACCACGTACATATGCGGCTATTTGCAAACCAGTCGCGTATGACGCCGCACAAGTGGATTTACAAGAATCTAATAGACAATTGGGTAATTTCTCATGCAGGATGGTGCTAGAATGGAGAGAGCGCGAGCATGGTGAGGTAGAGGAAGCTATAAGGGCTAATGTAAGGGCTCAACAAGCTCTTCGAGCATGCAGACTCTACAAGTTTTGGTGTCTTGGTGGCTTGAGGGCCAAACCAAGACTTCTAGAGATGCTGGTAGACTATTGGGACCCAGACTCAGAGTCCTTTAGGATAGATGGGATGTCTCTCACTATAGAGGTGGAAGACATATACTTCATCACAGGTCTATCTAGACGAGGGGAGGTGGTGAACCTTCGTTCCCGAGGTGGGCCAGGCGGTGGGCTTACTATCGATAAGTACGTAGCTGTGTACTGATACCTAGAGACTGGGAAGGTGTGGAGCCAAGTCCCTACCAACGCTATATAGGTGTTGGGCCTAAAGGCCATACTACTGATGTTGGGCAGGATAGCAGGCTTAGCCTCACTCCATCAGGCCTCGCGGCCACTGATGTTCTACGCGGTGGAGTGTATGAGACCGACCATATACGACTGGAGTACTACACTACTTAGCAACATGAAACACCATCTCAGTGAGTGTAAGGCAGGAAGGATACAGAACTTCGGGTTCAGCAGCATATTGAGCACATTCTTCTTTGAGCGCGTTCCAGGATTGAGCCCTAGAGTGGATGTTCCTCTCCACGGGGTTCGAGATCTGGCCCAACGGCGTTGGGCAGATGCTATGCGCAGACTGGGGGGTGGTAGGGTGGCCAACCCCTATCCAGCTGACTTCTTTCCATGGTGGCGACGACAGATTGTTGCCATAGATGACTACCCCTATGGAGGGATAGATTTCCGGGGGGATCCAGACATGCCATTGCCACAAGGATTGGCATACGGAGAGATAGGTACCGAATCTCGACTCTCACTCTTTTTAAAAAAATTTGAATTATTTAATTTTTTTGTATTTTCTTGATTATGTGAAATCAAAAAGACATGTTTTTGGGTGACAACACATAGTGACATCTACCATTCATGTGCAGATGTTGGACCACAGCGACCAGAGGGCTTCCCACGTCATAAACGGAAGGGAAGAGGGGATGACATCACAGATGCGGATGCAGAGCGGACGCTCCAGAGCATTCATACCAACTTCATGCGGTTGACTCATAGAGTTCCCATGGCGCAAGTCAAGGACTTTCCTGAGGCCATGCAGCGACAGGTGGTGGGTGTGCCACACACATGGGTGCGTTTATTCTGGCGACTAGCTAGAGCCGTAGTGACGTATAATGATCATAACCCTCCTCCTCCACAGGATTAGCTACCTGGGAGTAGATATGTTTTATACGACCGTGTATTATATGATGGAAGCTTTGAAAGCTCCACTTTTGTATATGACACTATTTGTTACCACATTTTGATATATAGAAAAAGTTTTATGGTGATCGGTTTATTTATTTACATGTGTAAAAATGTTTGTGATTAATTTATTATGAATGAAACAAATTCCAATCTAACACGTAGTTAGCATATGAGTCAGCAACTTGATTATCATTTCTTGGAATGTGTATATATGTTATACTGTCAAATTGCCATTCTAACAATCTCACACGTAAGAATCTTCTCAATAACGTTGGATCTCTAACATGGTACAAACCATTGAGCTGTGACACTACTAACTCCGAATGAAGACATACCTCAAGAGATAGAACACCATGTGAAATGGCATCCCGTAGAAGCTCAATAATGGCAATATATTCAGCAACATTGTTGGAAGATGGCCATAGACATACACCTTCTGACGACAGTACCTGACCCATAGGAGTATAAATCACCCAAGCAGCAGAGGCTGAGTGCTGAGTGTGACGGCTTGCACCATCCGCGAATCCTATGTAGGTGGAATATTCCATTGACATCTACCACAAGAAACAAAAACTAATCACAAATCCGACCACGATAAGAAAAAGACCTAACTATGCAAAAGCTGTACAATAATATACAACAAGCAGCCTTGGCTAAATATCATGCATAGTATTTTTTGAGATAGATCCCATTTCTAGGCTCCACCAAAGCTGTGCCTTCATAATAGACTAACTCATAGGCACCCTTCTCTAAGACATGCTTAACCACGTAAGGACCATGCCACATATGATTAAATTTCCCTACCCCCAAGGGTTCTTTCGATTGATCCCACAAAAGGACCAAGTCTCCTTCACTAAACAGTCTTGCATGGACAAACTTATCGTACTGGACCTTAACGTGACGTATATTAACCTCTAGAGCCACCAAAGCATCTCGACGTTTCTCATCAAGTTTCTCTAGGTGGACCAAACGCTCCTCCAAAGGTGAAGTGTCTGGTAAGAGTTCCACAGCTAGCTTCAACGAAGGGATTTCACATTCAACCGGCAATATCGACTCCACTCCATGCACGAGCTGATATGGAGAAAAACCAGTGGTAGTCTTAACCGCGGTTCGATATGCCCACAAAGCAAGGCATAACATAATATGCGAATTCGTCTTGCTTTGTGCGATGGTTCGTTGGAGAATGGACTTAAGTGATTTATTCACTGCTTCAACCTGTCCATTCGCTTGGGGGTAATAAGAAGAGGAGTGCTCTTTCTTATACCCTAACTTGGATGCCAACTCTTCCATCATACGGTTCTGAAAGTGCAAGCCATGGTCAGTGACAAGCTCTTTCAGAATCCCGAACCGAGTAATGATTTGGTTGAATATGAAGTGAGCGACTGTCTCACCGTTGGATTTTACTGTAGGTATTGCCTCAGCCCATTTCGTGAAATAATCTACAGCCACTATAATATGATGGTGCCCCCCAGCCGAAGCTGGGTTGCAATCCATAAAATTGAGCCCCCACTTAGTGAAGGGACTGATGGTGATAATAGGATGTAAAGGGGCAGGCTTTGAGCACATATTTCGTGCGAACACCTGGCAAGGGTGGCACCTCTTGACCGCATCAACACAATCTTTAAAGATCGATGGCCAGAAATAACCCGCTCTCAAAATCTTTTGAGCTGTAGGAAGCCCAGATAAATGACCACCACACGCCCCTCCGTGGAAATCATTCAGCACAACCTCAGTCTCCTCATGAGTTAAACAACGTCGTAAAATGGAATCTACCCCACGGCGGTACACAGTATTGTCCACTATAAGGTAGTTCTTAGAGACGTGACGTAATCGTCGTCGTTCATCTCGCGAGAGGTGAGTAGGGGTCCTCTATGTTTACAGATATACTATGATATCTCCATACCATGGGTCAGACATTGAGATCAAGAAGATATGTTCATCGACAAACGTATCCTCACAAACCAACTCCTCGGCCTCGCTCGGGAAATACGATATAAGTTCTGCAAAAATTAACGATTTCTTCGACTTTGCTGAAACAAATTCGAGATCGAATTCTTGCAGAATGACAATCCATTTATTATACTTTCCCCCTATCATCCTTCGTGTCACGGACGAACTGAAACGGATTGACATGGGCCACAACCAAGGTCTGGCGAAGGAGAATATAATGTCTCAAACGTTGAACCGCATGTACGGTCGCTAAAGCAAGCTTCTCTACATGAGAATAACAAATCTCTGCATCAATAAGGTTTCGGCTCAGATAATATATAACGTGCTCCTGGAGCTCCTCATCCTCCTGAACCAATACCATACCAATCATCTCTAAAGACGCAACCACATATAATAAGAAATCACGGCTATAATCGGGAGGACTAATCACCGGGGCCGATGCTAGGGCTCTCTTAAGTGCATCGAAGGACTCCTGGGCTCACTCATCCCATTCAAAGGGAGTATCCTTCTTCAAGAGATGCATGAAGCCTCTAGTCAAATTGGCAAAATTGACCACAAATATTCATAAGAAGTTTGCCATACCTTGCAAACACTGAAGATGACGAATGTTCTTCGGGGGAGACAACTGAAGTATTGCCTCAACCTTTAAGGGATCAACTATTATGCCCTCCTTAGAAACGATGAATCCTAGTAAACGACCCGACTTCACACAAAAGATGCACTTATGAGGATTTAATCGAACTGAATAGTGCCGACATCTTTCGAAGACCAATCTCAAGTGATAAGGATGACGCATCCTCATACGAGAATGAGTAGCGAGGTCATCCAAAAATACTTCAATAATAGACTTGAGATCGTGGAAAATCAAGGTCATCGCCCGCTGAAATGTAGCTCCGGTGTTTTTAAGGCCGAAAGGAATTTTCCGATATGCAAACATTCCCCAAGGACAAATAAATGCAGTCTTGTGTTGGTCCTCAGGTTTAATCTGGATCTGATTATACCCGGAAAAGCCATCCATAAAGGAGAACACCTCGCTACCCGCACACTCATCCAAAATCTGATCTATAAATGGTGTGGAGAAGTTATCCTTAGGACAGGCACGATTCAAATCACAGAAACCAGTACATATTCGGATTACTCCTAGCTTCTTATCCACCAAAATGGGGTTTGAAACCCACTCCGTCAAGGGAACAGGATAGATGAAACCGGCTTTCAATAGCTTCTCTATCTTTGCCTTAATGGCGGGTGCTTTCCTAGGATTCACGGCACATAAACGTTGTCGAACAGGCTTAACATTGGGGTAAGTATTAATCTCGTGTTTGACAATCCGAGGGTCAGTACCTGGCATCTCATCATAAGACCAAGCAAAAACATCACGGAATTCCTTGAATAGCTCGGTCTACTCGAGAATCTCTGCTTGGGAACAATCCGCCCCAATATAGACATTCTCAATGGTGCCAGGATTTCAAGAGATGTTGATAGCAATCATGGAAGATATGTTCGCCATGTTCCCATCAGCCATCTGACCAGGAGAGATTAATGGAATCATGGGGCTACCAACTCTCTGACTAAGAATATCCCTATAATCCTCATGCTCCAAACGGTCGAGCGGTGGAAGGAAATATGATCTATGATGAAGTTCCTCCCATGGCGGCTCAACACCCGACATAGCCTCGATGATCGCTTCATCTGAAGGGAAAACCGTATCAAGGAAGTCATGGGCATGAGAAGACTGTACTGCCCATGCTGGTACACATAGGGGTCTTCCTCTTCCGTCCGCGAAGAAGAAGAACAAGGCTCTGCAACATTCACAAGATTGGCTTGATAAGCTATCATGGTTGCAAGAAGCGGCATGTTGGTCTCGACAGGCTCACTTGAAATAGTCAGCGTAGGAAGAATCCAAGGATCTCCCATATGAGTCATGAGAAAATACACTGAGGTCATAGAAGATGAATCCTTATCGTGACAAGATCCTATCATGAGGACCGGCGCAGGACAACTAAAGCTTCCCATAAGGGATGGATACATGCCTACACCCACACTCCCAGTTGTCGGCTGAGAGTGTTCAACGACTGGGACCGAAGCTCCCAAAGATGCAGGAACAGGGGAATTCTTGAATGTCATTTGATCAATCGTTACAATCTTCCTGTTATGTGGAAAGCATACAACTAAAAACAAGGAAGAAGCAACGGCTTGCATACTATACATCCAGTTCCGACCCAGCAAGAGATTGTAGTTGAGGGGCGCATCAACCACCTCAACCTCTATCGCAACGGTCTTCCCCCCCAAATGGAATTTAAGGGAGGGAATGATGCCGTGTGGCCTAAAAGATCTCCCATAAAAAGAAGTTAACATAGTCGCTGATTTCGATAGCTCAGGAGAACCAAGACCCTTCCAACAAGACAAATACATCACAGATGCAGCAGCGCCCTCGTCAATCATAGTGCGCTTGACAATCATATTAAGATATTCTACGTGTACCAAAAGTGACACATAGTAGGGCAAGCGAGGCTGATGACCTGCGGTTTCAAATTTGATCACTGAGGAAGAATCATCACCGTCCACACCAAGAGCAGAAAGAAAAGCCTTCCTTTGCGAAGGACAACTCTGAAGCACTTCCAATGTAGACATCGCACAAGGAGTATGGCCCAAATCCTCGACAACTGAATAATTCTAGGTGGCTTGGGCATTTGGATTATGTCCCGAGCGCTTAAGTACCCCCTTAGGAATGCGAGTTGCAGCTTCAGATTTACATAGCTTTCAAGGGAATTTAACCTTACATTTCACTTGCTTGTCCCCCCCAGCATTCTGACCGTTCTTGTCATGATTGGAAGCATTCTCATTCTTATTCCCACCCTTTCGATTATTATTCTTACCCTTTTTCTTATTCCGTCTGGGTTGCTGGTTACCCTTCTGGTCTGACGATTGCACAGAAAGTACATTCGCCATTTGGGTAGGTTGAGACGAAGCCGCAGCTTGTTCCGACGCAGATTGGTTGAGCGACAATTGACTAACTTGTTTTGCAACTGAATCTGCAGGTTTCGCACTTGCACAACCCACAATGCCATCGGCATGTGGTCCAGGTTTGACCTTGGGATCGAAACTAGAACAAGGAGCGTTGGGAATAATCTCATACAACAAACCGGACTGAGCATAAATCAAGTCCAGTTCCTGTGCCCTAAAGATCGCTTGTTCCTCATTCTGCACTCCGGATGTGGAAACAGCCTTCGCGATATATGGCAATAAATACTTGAGGAACCACTTGAGAAGGAACTCCGGTGGTATAAAAGCTTTAATTAATCTCTTCCGTCTACGCCACTCCTGAATATGATCAGAAATATGGGTGGCTTTATCTTGCCAAAATGTCGACAAGAGTTCAGTACCAACATCATAACGCACTGGTAGCTGGAAGTGATTAAGAAAAGTCATCGCAAGGTCATCGAACAAGGTAAAGGCTCCCTTTGGTAACTCTATATACCATTTCGTAGCAGGCCCTGTGAGGGTACGTTGAAATAGGCGCAAGCGGACTGAGTCCTGATGTAACGAATTCAAAGAGCACCAAAGGTGAAACGTGGTAACATGTTCGCTCGGATCCTCTCTCGGTTTTCCTTCGAACTTAGGTATGTCCGAAGGAAGCTTGGTAGGGACAGCCGGCCAAGCCGGTTCGTGAGCCACAGGATCGTTCATAAGTCTCGATAAGTCAGGAAGGTTAAGTGTCGCGAGGAAAGGGAGCTTAGCATGATGAGGTCGATGGACCGCTCCCTGGTTCACATAGGTTTGAGCACCACCATGGCCTTGTCCATAGTGTCCTCCTCCTGTCTGACTCGTATAGGGTGACGTGGAAGTATCATGATAAGGTGGACCTTGACTAGTAGGAGCTACAAAGCCATAATTAGGAGAGTAAGCAGGTTGTTGATACCCGCCTCCGTAAGGTGAAGAAACCTATCCATACTGCGTCGCATAATAAGGGTCATAGGTCATCACATGCGATGTCCCATGGGACACTCCGTAGGTAGGAAGATAAGCTTCGGAAGGGGGAACATACATACCCAAAGTAGGTATATAAGTCCCGGACGTGACAAGTTGACCACTAGAAGGATGAATATAGCCTCCCGAAGCAACCGGTTGTATATGAACTTGAGACACAATCGGCCTAGTAATCGCAGTACGGACTTGACTCGTAGCCATATATTGGCTCGAAGGACCATGTGGATAAGGTGGAGGATGTACATTTGAAGAACTCGGAAGCGAGGATGAAGGGATCTCGGTAAGAATATATGTACTAGTGCCTATCGTCACTCGTCTAGAACCTGGTATCCTAATTGGATCGCTAACCCTAGACCTAGGAGTGAGATAAGATGTAGCTTCCACCACTGGGATGGAAGGTGCAATGCGACTAGTACTCCCAAACCTCTCCACAAGGTAAGGAATGGGAATGCCCCTAGGCATAGTGCTAGGCTCGGAATCGGATTCGACATGAAATGTCAAATCGTGCATAGGAAAACCAGTCGTAGCATAACTACCGTAGCTAGTACTGGTGGGTGGAAAGTGAGTCTCGACATCTTCCGGCATTCCATACTGGTAATGTGTCAATGGGGAATCCGCCCTAGGGTGAGTAGGTATATCGTGCAAAGATCCTATCTGGGAAATCACAGGACCGAACTCAGCTAGGTCAGGTGAAGGATCGTATGTAGGAGTAAGTTCCCCATCGTCAATACGAACGTGAGGAGGTGGCTCAGGAATATTCTCTGAAGGATCCTCCATGGTGTGTGAATCAGTGTGTGACATAGTCCACCCGGACTGTCTAGACCTCTCTCCCAAAGGAGGAGGAGAAGTGGAAGGCAGAAGTCCTGCTAACCAAAGAGAATGGCGTGGAACCGCACTCGAATCCACAATGACTCAACAAAAATAGCAAAGACTCTCTATTTACATAAACCCTAGGCCAACTAGCGTGCACAGAGCAATCACTAATAAAATCTAAAGCCAAATGAAATCAAACAAGGGCTGGATAAGTGATCTCCCGAATGTGGCAGGTATGTCTCACCTAGGAGAGGCCTAAGAACCCCTATACACCACAAGTGGAGGTATGGAACCAATTATTGTGGCCCTCAGCTTCAACGCGTAAATCGACTGTGCTGTCTGACCCCAACCTAGCTGGGACACATGAAGAATAACCTCTACAAGTACCCCCTCGATATCCTAGGTAAGGTCACTAAGGTCACCTCAATATAATCAAAGCTCAGGCAGACAGTCACAGGCGGGATTGACCGTATGGGCAGGGTAGCAAAGCCCGAAACTCCTGAAAGAGTCCCCAGATACGAATACAATCCTGGCAATATCGTCGGTGCTACTCAGTTATGACTAGGGGTCATCCCAATCAATAACCGCTCACACTGCCTCGTGCTTAACTCCCGTTTGAGAGGAGGATCCTGAGAACGATGGTTATACCAAGGATTTCACACACTCCCTGGACAGACACCTAGATGTTGTTGTTTAGTGATCTTGGAGAATTAACTTACAATGAACTATTCCAAGATCCTAAAACCTAAGCTTGTTGGTGCACCCTAGAAAATAAAAGAGTGTAATTCATTTTAATTAGCGTTGATTTTAGTTGGCTTTATTACTCAAAAGTAGGATATGGTCGTGCAACTAGTGGTGTTATGACGCAACAAGAAGTAAAATGCACACCGTAACAATCAATGCACATGCATTGTGTCTATGTAAACAGGGTATGCGTACTACGTGAAATGCACAATTCTGCTTCAAATGATGAATGCAAATTTTCCTATATGAAGTCCTAACTAGTACTCCAAAGCAAATCTAGATCTAGTGCAAGTATAATGCAAAGTGCAAAATGCAATGCATGATGATAAGCAAATGTTTTTGGATTTTTTGAAAATATAAGAGATGCAAAAAGCAAAAGAATGATTCTACCACCCTCAGACTCTGCAAGCACACATAAAAATCATCCAAGCATAGCACTAAGGTAAAAGAACTCTAATGCACTAATATCAAACAAAAAATCGAAAATTCCATGACAAGAACTTTCCTAAAAAAAAAATTTAGGCTAAAAAAAAATGTTTCTGGTCAGAAACAGAGGTCAAAACAGACTCAGGCAGTGCCAAAGGAGACTCAGCAACTAACATCATTCACCCAGCAACCAATAATCTTCCACAAAAAGGAAAAAAACCAGGGTATACGCGACTGTTCGCAGTAAACCCGTGTGTATACGCGGAAATCACAGAGTAAACCGCGTGTATACGCGACTGTAAATCAAAAACCCACGTACAGGAAGAAAAGGTGCATAAAACAAGGAAAATAGATAGGCTGAGACAGACTTCACTCCAATTAGACTCTACCAGGCATAAATGCCCCCAGACCCGACACAGAAACAAGAGAGAAAGAGCAATTCAAATACATTGAATGCCAAGAAAATCACCCCCAAAGGACAACTACTAGGAACTCCCTAGCAGAGTCGCCAATTCTGTTACGGAGAGAAATTCCTATGGCTTGGGGTACCACAACAGACAGACTTGACTCCATAAATCAATCTTTCCCAATATGCAATAGAAATAAAACATCTAACACTAAAGGATCAGACCTCATACCTTATTCCGGACGGTTGAAGTAGATCCCCGTTGAGCTTTCCAATCTTCAGCTTGAATTGATATGATACTTCCTCAACAACAAGTAAACAATACAAGCATACTATATATCATGGTGTTAGATCTATTCTAGCATATTTAATCAATAATGTAAAAGCATTTGACATATTCCAATGGATACAACATTAAATCAAATACACATCATTGGACAGGAAAAGATAGTTCTTATTAATATAAATCAGATATTACAAGATAGATACAACCTTTGACGTCACGTCTGCAAATCGAAGAAACTGAATCCCCCACTTGGGCCTCCACCACCTCAATCCTCCATCTCTCGATAGCAAGCTCACTAGAAAAGGAAATCTTGGGAAGAACACAAAGGTGCTCCAAAGGGACAAAGGGATGCAGACTCAAGTATAGTTCTGGCAACAATGGACTATAGTTTCTTTGCTTCAATCTCTCTATATGCCTTCAATGTACCAAGGGGTTCCTTATATAGCTTCACAAGGGATAATGAAGGGTCGAATCCAAGCGATATCAAGGCATATGGAAGGCCAGGAGTCGAATGAGTCGGATCCAAGTCAAGGAAAAATCCAAAAAGATTTGGATTATGCACACATCCTGACGTACGCGGTTATCGGGGTCAAACCCGCGTATGTACGCGGTTATCGGGTAAAAAGCCACGTATATCATTTACTATATGGTTTTAGGGATGATCAAGGAAACAACAAAGGATAAAAGGGGGTCCATGGGGTCTAAAGAGTCTGCAGCGGGACAGGGGAAGGCCATACAAAGTGTGATTCACCTAGAGTGGTGAAATCCGCTATAACACTCTCTTTTTCAAGTGTAACAACCTTAAGATTTCTTTTATTTTGATAAGATTAAAACTTATTCTGGGATTATATTACTTGAAGTTCTTGACCAGGTAAATGGTTTAATACCATTCAATGAATGAATCCATTTGAAGTTCTCTCAAACCAGTTGATCCATTGGACCTTTTCTGGGAATGTATTTACGTGATTATTAAGATAAATTTTTTCTATGTTTTAGGTTATTCTAAATTTTATGAGAAACCATTAATTCCTCATCTTAGTGGTTTTCAGGTACCTAAACCTACATTTAACTTGTTCAATAATTGTTCTAAACATCTGTATGACAATAATAGCACCTACAATGTTTATGCTTGTATTATTTTGGTTGGTTCTATAAAGCGAGATTGTTTTCTAGGAAAGATTGGTTTGCTCCTGAACCTTGCAGAATGCTATTAAAATATCCCAATGTATTTCAAATTTATTTGAAAGGAAGGGTTGCAACTTCCTTTTCATTTAATCTTTGTGTGAGTAATCTCTTTTCATGTGAATTTAATATCTTATTAACAAGCATAAAGTTAAAAAGTGGTTAGGGTTGCGATGGGCTTCACTGGTTGGTTGAGAGGACATAGCGATATTCCCAACCAGGGTTTAATTCCCTTCAAAATGAAGTATGTTGAGCCCCCTAAAAGGGATGGCGGGTGTTCCATGGCTATAGAAGAAGGCCAGCACAGGGGCATCACTGACGAACCAATACAATAGCACATTCATTCATATTGGGGGTAATATTTTTTTTAAAAACCCCAAAAATATATTGGGGATATATTAAGGGTTTAAGTGTTTAATTTATTTAATATAATAATATGCCAATATTAAAAGGGTTTTTTATTACAAACAAGGTAGAAGTGGGCTGTGGAATGGGCTTTGTGAGCGTAGGCTATGGGAGCATGACGGGAGCCTTGAGGAGCTTGAGGAGCAGCACGCAGGGGGAGAAGTGTGTATTTTTAGCAGTGTTGGGGTTATCAGGGGGTTCGAGGCAGACTGCGTTGTGGGAGTATCAGCACAGGGTTTTCATGAGCCAAATATGAATAGGGATGGTGGAATAGGTCCCAGCAGTGAGGATGGCACAGATCTTCAACAAGATAGGGATGGTCGCCCTTCAAATCACAAGTGGAAACCCCATGTACTTTTATTCTTCAAAATGGAATTCTAATGCAAATAAGTGTTTGGAACTACCCTAACTTCATTGTCTTTAGTCACAAATCTAGAAAGCACATGATCTTTGACATTAGGAACATAAATTTCATGAATATTTTCAAAATCTTTTTCACCTGTCAAATTTTCTTCACAGTTTGAAATCTGAATGATCTCTTTAGTGTTTACACTACATAATCATACTGGAGAATAAGGGTTATTGCTTTCATGGCTTAGTGTTGCAACGAGATTGCCTTATTCATCTCGTAAGCTTAGAAACGACGCCATCAAACCTATCGATAACATGTACTGGTGATGGGAGGGGTTACGCTCAGTCCTTTCTTTCACTGTTATGGGAATATGAAAACAACTGGTATGTATACTGGGTTAATAAGTTTTTCGAGAAGTATAACTTCGCCACATAACTAACATGTACCTCATTAATTTTTAAGGTTTGAAAATTAACGCTTTTGCAAAGGATTTTCTAGAGAGACAACGCTATTCTTTTTTTTGTTATGAGTTCTTTTAAAAATGTCTAAATTGTTAATTTAATTTCTTGGATCAAAGGATAGTTAAACCCTGGTAATGGACGTTGTGTACATATTTCATATCGACATTAGTGATTATGAGTAAGGTAAGGTGTATATTATGCATTTTCTTTAAAGGATGGATGTATCTCAATACAATGTTCATGGATTATGGTAATTGCTTAATGCATTCTAGTATAAATGTATGTTATGCATCCCACATATTGAACAAAGTACTGTAAATCTCTTGTGTAATTTAGTATGCAGGTTAAATTTTTTTTTTGTCCCTGACGGGGGGACATTTATATATGCCTCGGCTGTATTATTTTAGCTATACCAACTCTTAAATTAAAAAAAAAAACTAATGTTTAACTTTTTAGGATTTAAAAAAAATTAATTAATTTTTAAATTTTGTGATTGGTGAATTAGCTTAATGACGTAAGGTTTGGAATAACACCCTTAGACGTCGGCGGCAGAGGTGACGAAAGCAGCCATTAACACCCATTGAATGCATTTTAATGGCATTGGAGTTAACGAACATAAGGGCCTGTTATTGGCCTCTTCCTGTGTGTTCATGAACTCTTCGCTGTCAATTCCTGGTTAATATTCTTGGCCTCTTCCTGTGTGTTCACGAACACTTCGCTCTCGCTTTCTGGTTTCTAGTCATCAGTGTTATATGCTATAGTGATCTCTTTACACAGTGATTTATACAGTGGCAAGAGCTCTGAAGCGACTTCTACAGTGCTTTACACAGTGGTAAGAGCTCTGAGGCGACTTTCTGAATAATTTAGGGCGTTGTATTCGTTTTTAGCTGAATTGTAAATTCATGAAATAACTCTGGTGTTCAAGGACTGGATTTCAAATTGTCTGTGGGATTTTTGTTGAAAATTGGCATTTTCTATTGTACATTGTGTTTTTTTGAATTATGTTTTATATGGGTATGTATATGTCATCTTCTTGGAGCTTTATCTGTGTTGGGTTTGAAACTTTTAGCTTGTTGGAGATTTATCTGAGCTGGGTTTGAACTATTTAGCGTAATGGATGTTTATTTTAGGTGGGTTTGGATTATTTCTCGCCTTGGAGTTTTATTTAGTGGAGTTACAACATCTGCAGCTGGCATCTACATGCCATCCATTCTAATTGTTTAAAGTCCAATGGAAAATCATTTTTGATTTCTTTGTTAGATGATGGGTTATGACCATTTGGGTGTCATGGAGAACTTCTCATGTAGTATAATATATACTCGTAAATTGAGGTGGAAGACTTGTTGGGTCATTTTCCTTCTAAATTTTACTGAGTTTGTTGAAAAGAATCACTGAATAAATATAATGTTTCTTCAAAAATAAAGACTTTTATATGTAATCAAAGAATTTTGGTCTAGTTTGATTGGTTGAGGGTATGTTGGAATGTGATTAAAATTTTTTGATACAATTTGATGGCTTGTACCTTACTAGGTGAAAAAGGAGGGAAAAAAGGAAAAAATAGGTTGATACAGTAAAGTATTTAGTAATAGGTTGATACAGTAAAGTATTAAGTGAAGTATTTTCAGCATAAACACAGGTTGAAAAAAGAAAAATATGTTAGACTGAGGTGACTTTCGAAATAATTTAGGGCGTTGTATTCATTTGTAGCTGAATTGCAAATTCTTCAAAGAACTCGAGTGTTCAAGGACTTGATTTCAAATTATCTGTGGTATTTTTGTTGAAATTGGCGCTTTATATTGTGCATTGCAATTTTTTTGAATTATATTTAATATGGGTTTGGATATCCCATCTTCTTGGAGCTTTATCTGTGTTGGGTTTGAATATTTTAACTTGTTTTATTATTTATTTATTTTATGAATGACCTAAAAATCACTTGTCTTGTGCTAGAGTGACGCATAAAATCCAAACATCTGTTTAAATACTGTTGGTGCCACGAATAGAAAGTTGTCAGGAAGTATGTATAGATATTCCAAGCAGGAGAGGAGTTTGAGAAATAAAAGCAATCTTTCAATTTTTCTATGATTGTTGATGGTGAGTAGTTTCAGGTTTTGGGGATCTCTGTCTATCTGGTCTATTGAACATGGAGATGGAAAAGATGAGCATCAAATAGCAAGTATTGTTGGACCATCTGAGCCCTGCTCATTTTCCTAAGGCTTCCAAGTATCTAGTGGTAAGTCTCTCTTGGTCTCTTTCAATTTTCATGTTTTAACGATACGCTTCCAAGAATCTGATGGTAAGTCTCTCTTGATCTCTTTCAATTTTCATGTTTTAAGGATAAATTCTATGAGAGGCGAGGTTGCAACACAATGTATTTGCAACCAAATATGAATAATTTTCTTCATTTTTAAATTAAATTATAGGATTATTGCTCTTTGGGTTTTTCCAAATAGGTCTTGGGAATTACACTAGAACCCAACTTCATGCAAGATGATCTTTTTATTCAAAATGGAACGAGATTCTTCCTCCTTCTCCTTCTCAAGTTTATTTGGCCTCTGGGTACCATTTGAGGCCATGATCTTCTCGGAAATATATCGTGTTTCAATTTTATTGTTATGATTTTCTCCGAGTCTGGTTCAATGAACCATGGTTGGCACTCTGCCCAAATAACATCCTCAAAAGAATTCAATAAAATTTCCAGAAAGGAGGAGAGTGAAGGGTAAAAATCAAGATTCTCTACGTGCCCTAAAGACAGGGCAGCCCCAACCCATATCGCTATCTGTTGTATCAAAGCCTAAAGGGAATTGTAACACTAAAATGAAAGTTAATATAATCCATACGCATGAGATTTGTTTGACATAAAAATAAGGTGAATTCTACTCTAAAAATAACATATGTTTTTTTGACTTTCGGTTTTCTTCTTTAAACTTATTCTAGTTGGGGTTGGGGGGTACGGGTAGAAGTAGGGGTTGTGAATGCTCATATTTTGTGGAGATTTTAGCTGAAGAACTATTGCTCATAGCTTTTAGTGCAATGGTTGTGCTAGTTGATATAGTTTTCAAAGGGGAAATTCAATGCTCTATGTTTGAATGTGTTAATGGATTAGGAATGCTCGAGGTTCTATTGTATGGGAGTTAATGGATGCTTATGTCAGATTTCCCCTAATTGAATCCCTTTAACTGGATTCATTGTGCCCTTGTTTTGCGTAGTTGTTAATTTGGTTTCGCCATAACTAAAAAAATGTTTTTGAAACAATTTGCTTTGCATTCCAACAGAGTTGAGAGTAGAGACTATGTTGGGCAGATTTTAGGATTTTACAAATGGATCTTATAGTGAGCTTATTAGATTAACAAGCACCATAATTTTCTTTTGACTAGGCTTTAGTATGTGTCGCTAGAGACAGTGCTTCCTATGAAAGAGCTGCTGAGTTTGGTGATGATGTTGTCATTTTTGCGTAAGTTTCCATTTTTTTTCAACATGATCCGTGATTCTTCAGGAAATCTCTTCCAACACTTTCCATAGAGTTCATATTTCTATTCATATTCTTTATTGATCTAATCTATTTTAATTCTTGTTGATTAGCTGATTAGCACCTGTTTATTTGTCTACCTAATTGTTACTTTTGCAGATCTTATCGTACCCCTATATGAAAGGCTAAGCATGGGGGATATTACCACCTAAGTTGTACTTAGTGGTTTTTTATCAAGTGAGCCTGGTGAACCAGACAAGGATAACTTGTTCAGACTTCAGAAGACCTTCAGTCTTGTTTCTGGGAAACTTTGTTTTACTATATCACATGTTCATACCCCCTTGGGGGAATTGTAATAGATGTTCTAGCATGATAGTGTATGTAAAAGACTCAGTCTCTTAGACTTTATCTGTCAATCCGATCAGCCCAGGGTGTTTTTCCCTTGGTTATTATTGGTTGTTGAATAAACGACTGATAATTTCTGAGTTTTTCACTCAATACCTCCAAAGTTGGGGTGGTCGGCTTGGCATTTAGGCCTATTGAGGTTATTAGAGTCTATGTGTCAATGTATAAACATGCTAGGCATCATGGTCGAGTCATATGAACATGTCTAAGTCCCCCTAGGTTTTTTCTTTTTTTTTTTTTTTTTTTTTTTTTTTTTTTCAATGTTTTTTATTAAAATTTAACTTTTTCAAAACTTAGGCTAGTTTTTAATAGTTTAATTGGAAAAATTGGTTTTGTAATAAAAGTGCACCAAATAATCAGTTTCATCCATGTAGGTGCTCATTTTCAAGCTAAGATCACCATGTAAATCCATGGACCCACTTTTTTCAGGTTTTCAGTGATTTTCCATCACTCAGGTCAGAAAACCCCAAAAATCAATTATTGATTATTTTAATTAATAAATTGATGAATAATGGAGCAAATCCAAAATCCTGGATCAATGGATTCTCAGCCGATTTGATTGAAATCAGTCAGATCTGAACTAGATTGGCTGGATTTGACAAATCCTTGATTGAAGGAGGTGATGTGGATAGATCCAGAGTTGATCTTTAGCATCCTTTATGGGGAATTGCACCCTCTCTCTCTCCTCCACACGTGTGGGCTCTCCTGGAAGCTCTGTGGATTGATGTGTCAGTTTGTGGGTTGATGTGTTGGCTCAATCAGCCCCCTAATTAACAAGTAGGCTCAGTTTGAATTCAGATCAGCATTTTTTTACTCTCCCTTAGCTGCAGTGGTCTGTCTCCTTGGGATTTGCACCCCTCATGGGCTGGATCTCCTACTTTTTGTATAAATAAAGCTCATGCTGCCTCTTCCAAGCTAGTTAGAGTTGGATTGAGGAGTTGTTGCTATTGTAATACTGTGTAATATATTTTGATATTGGAATAAAGTGAAGCTTTGGAGGCCAAATCTATGTAATGCTTTCATATGTGTGGATTTAACATTGTCTTGCAGCTTTTTACCATTGGCTTTCTCTCAATTTTTGCATCTGGATCCTATCTGGCTTAATGATTCAGCTGAATCAATAGGAGTATAGCTGGGAAAGTAAGATTACTTGATTTTCAATATCTCATAGTATATATGCTTAAATATTCAGATCATACATGTTTAAAGAAGTTTATTTGCATGTAATCCCTCTCTTTCTTCATATATTTCTATCCAGATCTCATAAGGTTTTGTGTAGGATTGTTTGTTAGTTTTCAGGTAACATGGATTTGGGTGAACTATAGATCTAGCTTGACTCCACTAGGAATCCGACTTTTTTGTGAAGGAATTGTCCCTCGGCATTCCACTAACTAGTCTTCTTTGTAGATCCATACCCTGGCAGCAAGCGCTCTTCCTTTCCTCTTCCTCCTTCAAATTTCTTCAAAATCATTCTGGTTACTTGTTTTGCAGCCTTAAATTTGTTTAGATCTATCAATTTCAGAGTTCATCTTACATAGATCTTGATGCCTTAAAGCTCATAAAACTAGATCTCATTCCTAAAGAAATTTTTACAAGCATTCTAGATCTAGTTTTAGGGAAAATTGTCATTTTTCAACGCCGTGAAAGTAGATCAAAAGCTTGTTGAATGCATGGTTATTTCCTTAGAATCTAAAAATTTATATTTATCAATTTACCTGCTTCATATTGGCTGCCCCAAAAGAAGGCCAATATCCCAAGGAAAGCTTGCTTTCCTTGGTTCTTTTTCCATTTCTTTAAAACTAGTTTTGACTTAGAATTTTTGAGTAAAAAGTTTGTTTATCCGAAAGTACTTTCAAAGTACTTTTGGGAATATTTGACTATGATAAGCTTGTTGTTTTTTAGTAGGTTTCAAAGAAAATAGGGGGAGGCGCTGTCCGGAAATCATTTTTGGACCATTCGAAACCCCCCAGGAAGTCTCCGTCTTCCAAAAATTTCAATTTTTTGCAATTTGTAAACCTTTGGTCTCATTCCATATAAGGACCAAGTGGATTAATTTCAGTTTTTTGATATTGTAATCTCTGCTAATAAAAAAGAAAATCTCTTTGAATAGGCTCTTTCGAGCCTATTCACCATCCCCCCTAGGGGGATTTGCGTCTGTGTCATTTTTACTTTTTGTTCATCTTTTTTTTAATCTAGTGTAGGTCTAATCTGCAGGGTAGTATACTTTGACTTATAATCATTTCCATATTCCATATCTAGTTGTTTCAAAGTAATTTTAATACTTACCCCATGAGCCTCCGTTTGAGCCGAAAGGTGAAGAAGGGGTCGTGGTAGTCTAATTAGAAAATTGTGGTTTTCTTATCTTTTTATGCTCCATCTGCTATCATCATTTGTTTTAGTAATCATAATAAAATTAACCCTTCATTGATTCCCCGATTGAGGTCCATTTGGACCAAAAGAGATTCCTGGAGGGTTTTCTTTTTAACAAGAACACCTCTTTTAAAATTTACTAAAAATAACAAAAAATTCGGTGTGTATGCTCTATACTTGGCTGCGGTTCATCCGATCAGTCAAGTTGCATCAAAAGCACTTGAGTGACTAGAATAATTAGGATTCACTCTCCCCAAATTGACAAACCATTAGGCGAAAATCCAATGCCTCGATCAAACCATTACGGTGGCAAAATACCCAAAGGAAGTGGGAACTCCTGAAAAGTGACCTCGGGGCGCCGATCTCTGTTACACCTTCGGGTGCATTATGAACAACAGCCTCAGAGACTCCATTCAGCCCACATATTCCTTGCGAGTAGCCATGACAGCTTAGTTTTGAACATACTTCAAGCACCCCCTAGGTATATCTAGAGTCCCCTCGCCTAAGTTAAATTACTCATCTTCACATTAATTTAAAATTAACCAAGATACAATTGCACAACATTTATTTCAGCACTTGCAAGCACTCTTAAAATATTTTCAGCTCCATTTTTGGCACTGGTCAACGGTTTATTTCTTTCAATCTATATGCGATTGTGTGTCATTTCGTGCTTACTTGTGATTATCTTATCTAGTTATTTGTTGTTTACAATTGTTAAGTCAAAAATCCTAAAAAACATACTCTTTAATACCATCATCATACTAAATAACTTTGCCTTAGTAACTTAATAGGGTCTACCCCCCTTGGCTTCGTTAGGAGTTGAGTCTAAACGGAGGAGTCAAGAACAAGGTGATAGCCTTAACTCGAGACTTGACCCCAAGGACACACTGAGTGGCTTGAATATTTCTACAAACATGACCCAGGTGTGTGAAAGGAGGCAACACTTTTTGGCGCCGTTGCCGAGGATAAATCTTTTTATTCCCGAGTACAACTTTTGTTTTCTTCCTTTTTTTTTTCTTTGGTTGAGGAATGCTTATAGTAGATCTTTAATTTTCATCTGGTGACTCCACTGACCTTTTGTTTAGTTTTTATTTTTTCAAAGAAAAGCAAAAAATATTTTTTGTGAAAAGATTTATAAATGCTTATTTTTGTTTTTCACATGGCGACTCCATTGAAGGGATAAAACCTTTCTTTCTCATAAATTTGTTGAAACTTGTTGTGTGTAGATGAGCTCATACGACATAGTAAAACCTCAAAATGCTCATTATTTGACAGCTCCGCTTCAATACAAAATACATGGTTGATATATGCTATTGATAGGCCATTATGGATGATGAAGATTATGGTGCTCTAATTTCTAATGCATGTCCTTCCATTGATTTATCAAGCATCTCGGGTTTTCCTAACTATGAACCATATCTCCAGGATGAAAGATATTCCCAGGCTCCGACTTTTATGGAAATGGTGATTCAACTATTTGTCACATCATATTTGTTTTTTCATTTGTGACAAAACTCAACATACTTCATAGGGATAATGTGATGTGAATCTTTGCTCATTCTTTGAAAAATAAGGCGTGGACATGGCTTTGTGGTCTTCCTGATAAATGCATTACCTCCCATGGAGATTTGTGTGCTATGTTTTTTGAGAGGTGGCATGATGGTGAGGGAGATATGATGACGGTTGTAGAAAGGACCCTCACATACCTAAATGAGATAAAGGAGCCCATGACTTCCATTGTAGATGAGGACACTCAGGATGATCCTATTGAAGAGCTTCAGGAGCAGCCCATGATTGAACATATTGTTGAAGACTCTCCTCATGTCACCATAGCTGAAAACATTGAAGATTTGAGGTATTCTCAAGTGTGTTGCAATGTTGATATTTTTCCAGAAATCCCTCTAGAGAAACCCACTGAGCAACACATCCTAAGTGATCCCATTAAGTATGTTCAAAAAGTTTCCTTGATTGAAGATAGTATTGAAGATCCTTTTCATGATATCATATCAGAAGCCTATTAAAAAACATATGATAAGATCAGTATGGTGTGTGATGACACTAGACCTTGTTCTCCATATAATGATGACAGTCTGGAAGGTTTATTACCTTATGACCTTTTTTCTGAAGAAGATGAGTATGAAAATGAGGACAAGTATAACTTGGAACATGACACAAGTGACGAAGACTCCCTTATCTCCGACAAAGATATTGATGAAGAGTCCTGGACATTCATGGAAAATCCAGTCTATGACATGAATAAAGAGTAAAATAATGAACCAGAAACTTTTGATGGTTTTGTTGATTCTCCTGTCTATGGCATATCTAAAGGAGAGAGCATGAACCTTGTGGCCTTGGGAAACTTTGATATGGAAAAGGAGCATGCAGTTTATCCATATGATCAGTCTGAGCCATATATCAGTATCAGTAATGAGGACAAAGAGAACTTGATATCAAAGCTTTATATCAGCAATGGGGAATCCATCACATATGACATGGATGGGAGTGATGACTATTGGAATTTCATAGATAGTCCAACTTGTGAAAATCTCATTAAGAATTCCATCCATGGTATGTCCAGCAAGGGGAGTGTCTATTCAAAAATTTGTGGAAGTCCAATCTATGATACGTCCATAGAGGGGAGCACAAATTTGGATGCCTGGGAAAACCTTAGTATGGAAGAGAAGCATTCATAATTTTCACGTGATCATTCAGAGTCATATCATGTAAATCCGCACAAGGGTATTAGTAATGAAGACATTGAGAAGCAGTGTTTTGAAAAGTCAGATGTGATGCAGTCAGTGGAATATCAGTCTCAGCCATCTTTTTCACATATAGAGGTTCCTTATGATTTGTATCTACTTGGGGCTTGTGCAACGAGTTATCACTTGATAAGCCTCGGTGATCAGTACGATGATGTAGTCAGTCTACCTCATCATACCAATTGGTATATCAGTCCTATCCAGTCATGGATAGAAGCATCCTGCATGAGCACATACAAGTTGGGGAAGAATTTTTATGGCATTATTCATGCCTATATGATCTCCCATCCATCCCGCCCATTCTGAATCATCATCCAGGTTTGCATTTTATGAATAAGGTGTCCTTACTTTGGCTGGTAACCAAAGACAAGGAATTTTTTTTATGTTAATACAAAGCTTAGGTGGTTACATTGGATTTTTTATTACACCTAACCTTTTTATATCATGCTTAGAGTAGGAAAATAAGCTCCTAAAAGAGAGCATTTACTTTCTACATTTATGTTTTATACTTAGCTATAATAATAATAAAAAATTCATCAGTTAAATACATTTATTTTGTTTAAATAAATCAGCTTAATTGTTCATTTTGTTTTTATATAAAGCTTGTGCTACTAAGGTTTTCATGTCAAGTTGAGATGTTTTTACAGGGTATATAAACCAGAGATTCTGGTGTTCTCGTATCCTCTCCTTGCCTTAAAGTCCAGATCGAGCACACGTCCCATAGTTGGAGCCAGAATGTTACCACTTAAGTTGTACTTAGTGGTTTTTTATCAAGTGAGCCTGGTGAACCAGACAAGGATAACTTGTTTGGACTTTAGAAGACCTTCAGTCTTGATTTTGGGAAACTTTGTTGTACTATATCACATGTTCATACCACCTTGGGAAAATTGTAATAGATGTTCTAGCATGATAGTGTCTATAAAAGACTTGGTCTCTTAGACTTTATTTGTCAATCCGATTAGCCTAGGGTGTTTTTTCCCTTGGTTATTATTGGTTGTTGAATAAACGACTAATAATTTTTGAGTTTTTCACTCAATACCTCCAAAGTTGGGGTGGTTGGTTTGGCATTTAGGCCTATTGAGGTTATTAGAGTCTATGTGTCAATGTATAAACATGCTAGGCATCATGGTCGATTCATATGAACATGTCTAAGTCCCCCTAGGTTTTTCCATTTTTTTTAATTTTTTTTATTTTTTCAGTGTTTTTTATTAAAATTTAATTTTTTCAAAACTTAGGCTATTTTTTAATAGTTTAATTGGAAAATTTGGTTTTGTAATAAAAGTGGGCCAAATAATCAGTTTCAGTCATGTATGTGCTCATTTTCAAGCTAAGAGCACCATGTAAACCCATGGATCCACTTTTTTCAAGTTTTGAGTGATTTTCCATCACTTTGGTCAGAAAACCCCAAAAATCAATTATTGATTATTTTAATTATTTAATTGATGAATAATGGAGCAGATCCAAAATCCTGGATCAGTGGATTCTCAGTCGATTTGATTGAAATCAGTCAGATCTGAACCAAATTGACTGGATCTGACAAATTCTTGACTGAAGGAGGTGATCTAGACGGATCCATAGTTGAACTTCATCATCCTTTATGGGGAACTGCGCCCTCTCTCTCTCCTCCACACGTGTGGGCTCTCCTGGAAGCTTTGTGGATTGATGTGTCAGTCTATCGGTTGATGTGTCAGCTCAATCAGCCCCCTGATTGACAAGTAGGCTCAGTTCGGCTTCAGATCAACATTGATTGACTCTCCCTCCGCTGCAGTGGTCTGTCTCCTTGAGATTTGCACCCCCCTGGGTTGGATCTTCTGTTTTTTGTATAAATAAAGCTCAGGCTGCCTCTTCCAAGCTACTTAGAGTTGGATTGAGGAGATGTTGCTGTTGTAATACTATGTAATATCTTTTGCTATTGGACTAAAGTGAAGCTTTGGAGGCCAAATCTGTGTAATGCTTCCATACGTGTGGATTTAACATTATCTTGCATCTTTTTACCATTGGCTTTCTCTAAATTTCTGCATCTGGATCTTGTTTGGCTTAATGATTCAGCTTAATCAATAGGAGTATAGCTGGGAAAGTTATATTACTTTCTTTTCAATATCTCATAGTATATATGCTTAAAGATTCAGATCATACATGTTTAAATAAGTTTATTTGCATGTAATCCCTCTCTTTCTTCATATATTTATATCCAGATCTGATAAGGTTTTGTGCATGATTGTTTGTTAATTTTCAAGTAACAAAGGTTGGACGAAGTGTGGATCTAGCTTGAATCCATTGGGCATCCGACTGTTTTGTGAAGGCATTGTCCCTTGGCATTCCATTAACTAGTCTTCTTTGCAGATCCATTCCTTGGCAACAAGCGCTCTTCCTCTCCTCTTCCTCCTTCAAATTTCTTCAAAATCAGTCTGGTTACTTGTTTTGCAGCCTTAAACTTGTTTAGATCTATCAATTTCAGAGTTCATCTTACATAGATCTTACTGCCTTAAATCTCACAAAACTAGATCTCATTCCTAAAGAAATTTTTACAAGCATTATAGATCTAATTTTAGGGAAAATTGCCATTTTTCAAGGCTGTGAAAGTAGATCTAAAGCTTGTTGAATGCATAGTTATTTTCTTAGAATCTAAAAAGTTATATTCATCAATTTAAGTGATTCATATTGGCTGCCCCAAAAGCAGGCCAAGATCCCAAGGAAAGTTTGCTTTCCTTGGTTCTTTTTCCGTTTCTTTAAAACTAGTTTTAACTTTGAATTTTTGAGTAAAATGTTTGTTCATCCGAATGTACTTTCAAAGTACTTTTGGGCATATTTGACTGTGATAATCTTGCTGGTTTTTAGGAGGTGTAACAGAAAAGAGGAGGAGGCGTTGTCCGAAAAGCATTGTTGGACCATTCGAAACCCCCCAAGGGGTCTTCGTCTTCCAAAATTTTCAAATTTTTGCAATTTGTAAACCTTTGGTCTCATTCCATATAAGGACCAACTGGATTAATTTCAGTTTGCTGATATTGTAATCTCTACTAATAAGAAGGAAAATCTCTTCGAATAGGCTCTTTCACCATCCCCCCGGGGGGGATTTGCGTCTGTGTCATTTTTACTTTTTGTTCATCTTTTTTTTAATCTAGTGTAGGTCTAATCTGCAGGGAAATATACTTTGACTTATAATCATTGCCATATTCCATATCTGGTTGTTTCAAAGTAATTTTAATACTTACCCCATGAGCCTCCTTTTGAGCCGAAAGGTGAAGAAAGGGTCATGGTAGTATAATTAGAAAATTGTGGTTTGCTTATCTGTTTATGCTTCATCTGCTGTCATCATTTGTTTTAGTAATCATAATAAAATTAACCCCTCATTGATTCCCTGATTGAGGTCCACTTGGACCAAAAGAGGTTCCTAGAAGGTTTTCTTTTTAACAAGAACACCTCTTTTAAAATTTACTAAAATTAACAAAAACTTCGGTGTGTATGCTCTGTACTTGGCTGTGGTTCGTCCGATCAGTCAAGTTGTATCAAAAGCACTTGAATGACTAGAATAATTAGGATTCACTCTCCCCAAATTGACAAACCATCAGGCGAAAATCCAACGCGTTGATCAAACCATTACGGTGGCAAAATACCCAAAGGAAGGGGGAACTTCTGAAAAGTGACCTCAGGGCACCGTTCTCTGTTACACCTTTGGGTGCATCATGAAAAACAACCTCAGAGACTCCATTCAACCCACATATTCCTTGCGGGTAGCCATGACGATTTAGTTTTGGACATACTTCAAGTACCCCTTGGGTATATCTGGAGTCCCCTCGCCTAAGTTAAATTACTCATCTTCACATTAATTTAAAATTAACCAAGATACAATTGCACAACATTTATTTCAGCACTTGCAAGCACTCTTAAAATATTTTCGACTCCATTTTTGGCACTGGTCAACTGTTTATTTCTTTCAATCTATATGCGATTGTGTGTCATTTCGTGCTTACTTGTGATTATCTTATCTGGTTATTTGTTGTTTACAATTGTTAAGTCAAAACTCCTAAAAAACATACTCTTTAATACCATCATCATACTAAATAATTTTTCCATAGTAACTTAATAGAGTCTACCCCTTGGCTTCGGTGGGAGTTGAGCCTAAACGGAGGAGTCAAGAACAAGGTGACAGCTTTGACTCAAGACTTGCCCCCAAGGACACACCAAGTGGCTTGAATATTTCTGCCACGTGACCCAGGTGTGTGAAAGGTGGCAACAGGGGATCTAAGGATACTGTTGCCGATGACTTGCTTGCTCCTATTTTAAAGGTCTGGATTAGTTATTACGCCAATACTTTGATTGATGTTGGTTTTATGCAGTTTGAAAATTTTCCCTCTAACCATTTATGGTCAATAAAACATGAGTGAATAGATCTGTCTCTGAATCTTCTCTAGCATCCTGCAGGCATTGATTGAGAAGACTGGACTTAATTCAGCTGAAGTTAGTGATATTGTAGTGGGTACTGTTCTTGCACCCGGCTCTCAACGTGTTAGTGAATGCAGGATGACTGCTTTTTATGCTGGATTCCCAAGTGTGTATCCTACCACTTCATGTGTGAAATAATTTTTTTGTTGAATACCTGTGTTCATGTGACAACTGCAATATTCTTATCATGCCATCTCTCATGAGAATGTACTTGTCAGGACTGTCAATAGACAATGCTCTTCGGGCTTACAAGCAGTTGCAGATGTTGCAGCTGCAATCAAAGATGGGTTTTATGACATTGGTATGTAGATGTCTGAGAGCTGCCACTAGATTATCATAGCAAGTTTAAATTTAGATAAGTTTATGATTCAATCTGTCTTCTTCAGGCATTGGCGCAGGAGTGGAGTCAATGATGGCGCAGGAGTGGAGTCAATGACTGTCAATCCTATGGCGTGAGAAGGCTCTGTCAATCCAAGAGTAAGCATCAATAAAAGTTAATGATGTAGTGAGCAGAAGGCTTTTAATTTTATCAATTTGATGTTTATGTTCATCATTTTCTGTGTTTCATATAGCATACTATTGTCCTTATATTTATATGCACCTATAGATATAGAAAGATAACTATATACATTACACATACCTGCACAAGGATACATATGATTACTTGATTAAGGATATGTGTGAAAGGCACTGATAGCTTTTGTTGCCTCTTGGAATAGGCTGAACTTTTCAAACAAGCACAAGATTGTCTTTTTCCCATGGGTATCACCTCAGAAAATGTGGCTGAGCGCTATGGAGTTTCACGTCAAGAACAGGATCAAGCAGCGGTACATGGATGTTATTTTAAGCTTTTGATTTGAATGAAGTCAATGCTTGTGTAGTTAAATATGAAATAATCAGCAAAGATAAGGAATAGGATTTGAATATTGACTGCTTAATTGTATTTCAGGTTGAATCTCATAGGCGCGCAGCAGCAGCGACAGTTGCAGGGAAGTTCAAAGATGAGATCATCCCAGTTGAAACTAAGGTACAACATCCATGTTCTGTAATTTGCAAAGTTTGAGCAGTTGGAGAGTTGTTATGATGGTACTTAATGTGTTTCTTGTTTTGTGCTGAAGATTGTTGATCCTAAAACTGGAGATGAAAAGCCCGTCACAATTTCTGTTGACGATGGAATTCGTCCTAATGCTTCTCTTTCTGATTTAGGCAAACTTAGACTTGCATTTAAGAAGGGGGGAAGTACCACTGCTGGTATAGAGTTTGTTTCCCAACAGCATGATAAGCATGCTTTTTAAGTAGTTGATTCTATCAAAAATAGAAATGTTAATAAAAGAGTTACATCATGCTAGACTTTCTGCCATTGTACATTACTGGATGTTCAATATTCAGTCTGTGTCAGTTGTGTCTATGTTCTGTTGTAACCTGATACAGGAAATTCAAGCCAAGTAAGTGATGGAGCTGGTGCTGTGCAACTGATGAAGAGGGTAATGGCTGTGAAGAAGGGTTTTCCTATTTTGGGTGTATTCAGGTTTGAACTATGAATTTATTTTTCTTTTACTTCTGGAATGAAACTATTTCATTTTAATTTGCCCTAAATTGATTGCTTTGCATTGACATTGCCATAGGAGTTTTACTGCTGTAGGGGTTGACCCAGCTTTTATGGGAGTTGGCCCTACAGTTGCGATCCCAGCGGCAGTTAAGGCAGCTGTGATAGAAATCGAGGATATTGATCTTTTTGAAATAAATGAGGTAAAATATGGGAAATATTAGTGAATTTATATTTGTTGAAGAATGCTTCTAGTTGACCAAAATAGGTTCGATTGATTTTTATTAATAAAAAAATTTGTGGGGTATTTGCCTCGCAATTCACCTACTGTAGACAGAAGTTGGAACTGGACTATGAAAAAGTAAATGTTAATGGAGGAGTTATGGCCCTTGGTCATCCCCTTGGAGCAACAGGTGAATATATCTACAGGTAGAACAAGGGCATCTGTCTGGATTTTTTTATTTTTATCTCATGTTTGGTATCTTGGTGTCTAGGGGCTCGTTGTGTGGCAACCTTACTGCATGAAATGAAACGTCGTGGCAAAGACTATAGGTTTGGAGTTATCTCAATGTGTATAGGTAAGTACATATTCTTTCCAATTTTCCTACTCTAGTTTGAAGTTACTGTTGCCACTTTCAACTATTAATGGAGTAATTACGTTGCATCAAATGATGACCTTTTTGGAATTCTGATGATGTTGTTAGGCATTGGGATGGGGGCTGCAACAGTGTTTGAACGTAGCAGTTTCGTAGATGAGCTTTGCAATGCTCGACCAATCAAGGATCATACCTCGCTGTCAAGAAATGCACAATAAAAAAATTGTGTTTTTTTGTGAGCCTTGAAGGCTCTTCAATGGTGTTTCATTTCATTCCAGGGGTTCACGGTCAATATTCACAGAGATAGCCGGGTTATGGCCTGTCTGAGGTTTTAGCTTTTTGACATTTTTCATTGATGGTTAAGGGGAGTAATTTAACAATGGATTATTTGGCTAATTCTGTCTCTTAGTTGGAAAGTCAACAAATAAATTTTATAAGCCAAAATGGTCGTTTAGTTTGAAATTAAATTATCAATAAATATTAAAAAATTGTTGTTGTACTTGGAAAGGGTGGTAGGTTGAAAACGTAGTTGTTTACTTGGAAATTTTATTATGCTTATTGAGTTATTGGTATATGAAAGGCTGTTATAAAAGATGGTCGTTTAGTTTTGGAAATTTAGTAATCAATGAATAGTTTTGGAAATTTTATAATCAATAAACTAGACGCTAGAAGGAAAGACAGGTGGTTGTTAATTTTTTATAACTCCCATTGGACTGATTCAAAATCCAAATTCTTTGTGAATTTCAACTGAATTTCTGGTTAAATTGACTTAAACCTTTGTCGTGTAGTAAAATTAAATTTTCGTGGTGGATTAAAATTAAATTTCAAACTGAATTTCTCGTTAAATTGACTTAAAACTTTGTTGTGTAGTAAAATTAAATTGGCACAAAATTAAGATTGTTTAGTTATAGAAATTTAATAATTAATCAAATTTCAAAGATAAATTAAATTACAATAGTTAATTACCTGTTAAAATAAGGCTAATTCTGTTTGCATTTGCGAATTGGATAGCATGCTTCTCTTTGGATTTACGATTATGGTCATAGAGATGTGCCAACACATAAAGCTTTAGTTTTATAGATAAGCTTTCAAATACATAAAATTATATTTTCTACATACAACTTTTTCTCATTTTATAAGATATTGAATTTTTTAGGGGTTTCATTTCCTCAACTTTAGGGTTTTTTCACTTATGTGGCTATCTATAAGTTTGATGTAACTTATTTTCACTTATTTTCCTAGACTTGCTTTCATCACATAAACTTATATTATATACACAACTTTCTTTCATTTTTGAAACATTATCTTCAGTGTTTCATTTCCCCTCTCGTCAAAATACTATCAAAAATATTAAGAAACTATTTCAAAGAATGGGCAAATAACTCACTAGAACTTATTTTCATGATAAAAAAGAATTCAAAACGTTATTAATTTTTATTAATAGGTTTCTTTAAGATAGGTGTATACTTACATAAGTGGTTATTATGATATATGTAATAATGGAAATTGTTGTCTTACTTTATTAAAACTTTTCTATTTGATTGAAGGTAGCTGGTGAGTTTTTCTTCAATGAAAGATATGGGATTAGTTGGTTCATTATTTATCTGAAAGTAGGTATGTTGGGTGCTTCTCACTTGTATGTCTGTCATGTTACACTTTGCTTTTTTGTATGTATGTAACCTTGAAAAGGATAAATATATTGGAAGAAAACTTTTGGCTCACAATGTGCATTATTACTTCTTCAGGGGTATATAAACATTGGTATTGCAGTGAAAACAACAAAAACAAAAGATGAATTTGAACCAAAGTTGAAGCTTTCAAAAGAAAGTATGCAAACATAAAATTGTGCAGACAAAGTGGCTGATGCAGAAAAGGAGGTTTCTTTCATTCTTGGTCAGATTAAGGTTTTTGAGGAAAATCTTTCACCAACACTAAATCAAATTCAAGTAGAAGGTGAAAACCAAATATTATTGCTTGATGTGGAAGATGTGAACATAAACAAACTTGCAGAGAAATGTTCTAGTTTAATAGAATCAGATAAAAAGGATTCTAAAGAATCTGATATTGCTTTTATGGAAATAGATGTAACAACAGTGGTTGCACCACACAAAGAAGAGAATTCAACTGTGGAAGTTGCAAGAAGCTTTGTTGTGAAATCTAAGGTTGACATTGAATCTACTGTGGCCCACAAATACAACGAGGAGCTAGGAACAAGGGCCACTTTTGGCTCTGGTGGGACTGAAGATGTATTTTTAGGAAATGATCATGGAGTAAAAATGGAAGTGGACCCACTGGTAAAAGTTCATTCTGCTTTGGACCAGATTAAATTTTTTTATGGTGAGGATGAGTTTAGTGATATTTAAAGTGCAAAAGGTTTACATAATATTCATAAACATGATTTGCAAGTGGACTTGCAAACTGATAATCAGGAATCTAAGTCAAATGTAGTATCAGAGGCCAATGATGCAAATTATGTTTTAGAAGGTCAGAAAAGGATAATTGTTATTGGTGGAGGTCCTGTTGGGCTAGCAGCTGCTAGGCATTTGCAACAGCTAAATTGTAATGTGACTGTTTTGGAAGCACGATATAGGGAAGGTGGAAGGGTTTATACTGATTGTTCAGCACTTTCAATGGCAGTGGATCTAGGTGCTATCATTATTACTAGTGTTGAGGAAGATGTGGCAACATAAAGAAGATCGAATCCATCTACATTGATCTGTACACAGCTTGGCCTGGAGTTGACAGTGCTAAATAGAGACTGTCCTTTGTATGATTCTATGACTGGTCAAAACGTTCCTTCCACTTTAGATGAGGAACTTGAAGCAGAGTATAACAACCTCCTCGATGATATGCTGATGCTTGTTGCTCAGAATGGAGATGTAGCAATGCACATGTCTCTGGAAGAAGGGTTAGAGTATGCTCTGAAAAAATGATGGGTTGCTTGATCAAGCTCTACTTGTTTGGAGCTGGAAAGTAGTAAATTTCTTCTTAATGATCCCGACAATGGAAGCATAATTCAAGCTTCCTCAGTGGGAACATTCGAGGCACTGAGTGCAATAATTGATTCTAGATTAAAGGCAGTTTTTGAAAATAATGTTCCAATAGCTGCAGGTATCGAAAACAAGATTAACATGGAATCAACCCGATAAACTAAATTTATTGTACAATTCTAGCATGGAGCAACAGAGCCTCAGTCCACTTGAGCGACGAGTTATGGATCAGCATTTTGATAATTGGATTATGGTTGTGCAGCAGAACTTAGTCGGGTTTCACTCCCTTACTGGAATCAGGATGATGCTTATGGAGGTTTTCGAGGAGCTCATTGTATGATTAAAGGAGGTTATAGCACTATCATGGAGGCATTAGCTGAAGTTATTAATATTCATTTAGGTCACATTGTAACATAGATTTCATACTCTATGAAGGACCCAAAGTCAAAAGGTGGAATAAAGGTAGTAGGTCAAATTTTGGACTGAGAATAGTCAGGAATTTGTTGGTGATGCAGTTTTGATAATTGTACCCCTTGGTTGTTTGAAAGCAAACACGATAAAATTTTCACCAGAACTTCCATATTGGAAATTATCCTCCATTCAACAACTTGGGTTTGGTGTCTTGATCAAGGTAATCATAGAATTCCCTGATGCTTTTTGGGACGAGAGTGTGGATTATTTTGGGGAAAATGCAAAGATCACGGAGTTATGAGGTGAGTATTTTATGTTTTGGAATCTAAAGAAAACAGTTGGGGCCCCAGTTTTGATAAATCTTGTTGTTGGAAAGGCTACAATAGATGGCCAGAATTTAGAAACCTATGATCATGTCAAACATCCAGTCATGATCCTCCGAAATATCTTCGAAGAAACTATTGTACCAGACCCTAATGCATCTGTTGCTACAAAATGGGGCGGTGACCCATTCAATAGGGGTGCTTGTTAGGATTATTAATCCTTCCTTGTCCAATTTGGTCATATGTCTAGATCAGGAGTCATGTCTAAATCGGGAGTCCATCCAGTCTATTTTTAGTTACTAGCACAATTGGATCCACTTGGCCTAATTGGGGCACATGTTTCAGTTACTAAAGTATGGGGAACACTAATTGAGGCCTACTTCCACTGATTGCACTTACATGCATCAATTTAGGAGCCTCCTAGACCAATCCCTACAATTTAGGAGCCACTGGGAGTGCCGAAACCAACCAAGGTCAGTTCAGTTCAGTTGGTGACTAGTCAAGCTAAGTTAGGAGTCAATTACATTCAGTTCTAGTCCTCTACATTTAGTTAGCGCTAGGTTTGCATGGTTGTACTCAAGAGGGGCTCATTTCTCACCTACCATAGTCAGTTAGCCTTAGTCAACACTGAATGTAACACTTGAGTTGTGTTTTAGAACTCCGATTAACTTCGGTTATGGTTTAGACAAGGTCAGTTAACTATTGAGTCCTTCGATAGTGATTTAGACAAGGTCTTAGTGACCTACAGTCAAGTAGAGTCTAATCAATTCAAATTTCCTCATGTGGATTCGAATTGCATGTGGCTATTAAATCCATTTTACTTCATTGTAATTATTATCTAATTACCATTTTGATTAATGAAAGCATTCACAGTTGCAAGCCATTTTTGCACTGTTTCATTCTTCAATTGCTGAGTAAATTGTGTGATCTATCTTGTGAGTTGTGTGTTTTTCCATAGATCTATGTTCTCAATTTAATATGGTATCAGAGCCTCAATGGACAAGACACCTCTCCTCCTCAGATCTTTAGCTGGATCATTTTTTTTGAGCAAAATTGTTCCTTCTAGTACTGCACCAGAAGCGGAGAATTTACCACTTAATATCCCAAGTTAGGAAATTGTTGATCAAGCTTTCTTGATCAACTATGCTGGGTGTGAAGGAAATTCCAAAAGTGCAAACTTTAAAACTTACTTTGTATGTTTGATTGTGTGATAGGTTATCATCTCTTCTTACAACATTCGCTACAAGTATCCCTTTCTTCTCACTGCATTCGCTACAGTAGCTCAGTCCTTCTTATTGCATTCAAAATGGTTCATCCAGTAGAGCCTCTCACTCCCTTCAACTATCACCAATGGAAGGAAGACATGGTGGTAATGCTCCACACCAAGCAACTCTTCAGACTCATAGAAGAAACAGAGGCAGTGCCAACTTTAGATCATGACAAAGAAAAGTACTTGAACAGGATTGATGAAGCCCATGGACACTTGTTCTCCTCAGTTTCTTGAGATCTTCGATTCCACATCAAAGGATTGAAGACTCCCAAGGAGATTTGGAACAAACTTTCCTCCTTATTTGATAAGCAGGATGAGATGAAGATCCATCAGCTAGAAAATGATCTGATCACTCTTAATCCATCCAACTTCGAATCACTGAATGAATTCTTCACAAAGTTCAAGAACTTGATATATCAGTTGAAGCAATGCAAAGTGGAGAAGGATGAAGATCAGATCATCCGTGCCATTCTCACAAATCTCAATGCAAACTACCCAGTCTTTGTATCCACCTTCCAAACAGTAAGGCTCACTACTCCAAATTGGAAGATACCCACTCTTCATGCCTTCATCCAATCTCTCACTTCTGAGAATGATAAATTGATCCAAATGGGGATCATTCGATCTTCCAAAGATCAAGCTCTGGTTGCAAGAGGAGATAAGGTAGCGAATGACAAAGGGAATCAAAGAGACGAGTCTCCTGTGAAGAAAGAGTAGTCAAAAGAACTTCAGGTTCGAAGAGAAGCAAGAAGAATGGAAAATGAAAGGTCATCTACTCTTATTGTGGAAGGGGCTTTCATTTAGAAAGCTCATGTATGAGAAGACAACTTGATGAAATGGCTCTTCTTTTGAAGAAACATAACATTTCTGTACCTTCTAGCGCAAGGAAGGATGACTCTGAAGAAGAAGATGAAGAATACCAAAGGAAATGCCATGCACTGAAGGCTTGCTACACATCAACACATGTCTTCCTCATTGATTCTAGAGCTTCCAACCATATGGTTGCATCCAAAGAATCATTCTCTTCTTTTCAGTCCTTTGATGGTCCTAGTATTCAGATGGGAAATAATAGTAAAGTCAAAACAAAAGGGAAGGGCTCTGTCAAGCTTGAACATGGAAGGTTCAAATATGTGCTATTTGTTCCCTCCCTAGCTTCAAACCTATTATCTGTCTATCAGATGACCCATACTAGATCTCCAAAGTGAGTGATCTTTGGTCCTGACCCAGTGGAGATCACATATATCTCTACTAGGAGCATCATAGTGAATGGTGTTGCAAATCATGTTTCAAAAGCATATGAGTTCTCACATTTCATGCCTCCTTTAGAACCAGTGCACTCTCAGCAGCCACTTGCAAGGGAAGGTAAAATCATTGCATATATTTATTTTGTAGCTTCTATTAGTATTGCAGATCCATATTTATCAGTTTATGAGATTGAGATTCAGGGTGGCTCAAATCTAGATTCAGTCCCTACTTCCAAACTGGAAGCTAGGAAGATGACTGAAAACTCACCTAACACTCAAAAAAGAAAGACCCTTGCGCTATGCCATGCAATCTTACCACCTTCAGAGAGATGCAATAGACTCCTTGTAAGATGCTATATGGAAAGGGCTCAGTCTCACTACATTCAGAAGAATGGATATGATAATACACCTCTTCATCCAGCAAGAGACAAAGGTTACATTCCTCCTTCCTTCCATCATCATTTTTGGAGAAGAAGGATAAGTCTACATGCCAAAACCCAGAATACCTGTGCACAGCACACCATGCATGCTGCTTCGATACCTCACAGAGATGAAGATTGCAGCAATATATTTACATTTTTTTCAAACTTGAGACCTGATTCTACCTGCTTAGATAGAAGGGGGGATTTTTTCCCATGTGGTTTTTGCCCCAGCTCCTTGTATTAAGCAGTTAATTTATTTTACTTGATGTAATGGGTGACCTATGGTCTTAGTTACCAGGGCCCATAGATTGTCCAAGTTAGCATTTATAGGGGGTGTTAGGATTATTAATCCTTCCTTGTCCAATTTGGTCATATGTCTAAATAAAGAGTCATGTCTAAATCGGGAGTCCATCCAGTCTATTTTTAGTCACTAGCACCATTGGGTCCAGTTGGCCTAATCAGGGCACATGTTTCAGTTACTAAAGTGTGGGGAACACTAATTGAGGTCTACTGCCACTGATTGCACTTACATGCATCAGTTTAGGAGCCTCCTAGACCAATACCTACAATTTAGGAGCCGCTGGAGTGCCGAAACCAACCAAGGTCAGTTCAGTTCAGTTCAGTTGGTGACTAGTCAAGCTAAGTTAAGAGTCAGTTACATTTAGTTCTAGTCCTCTACATTCAGTTAGCGCTAGGTTCGCATGGCTGCACTCAGGAGGGGCGCATTTCTCACCTACCACAGTCAGTTAGCCTTAGTCAACACTAAATGTAACACTTGAGTTGTGTTTTAGAACTCTGATGAACTCCGGTTATGGTTTAGACAAGGTCAGTTAACTATTGAGTCCTCCGATAGTGATTTAGACAAGGTCTTAGTTACCTACAGTCAAGTAGATTCTAATCAATTCAAATTTCCTCATGTGGATTTGAATTGCATGTGGCTATTAAAGCCATTGTACTTCATTGTAATTATTATCTAATTACATTTTTTATTAATGAAAGCATTCACAGCTGCAAGCCATTTTTGTACTGTTTCATTCTTCAATTGCTGAGTAAATTGTGTGATCTATCTTGTGAGTTGTGTGTTTTTCCACAGATCTATGTGCTCAATTTAATAGTGCTTACTCTTATGTAGCGGTTGGTACTTGTGGAGAGGACTGTGATATTTTGGGAAGGCCTGTAGAAAATTGTCTATTCTTTGCTGGGGAGGAAACTTGTAAAGAGCATCCAAATACTGTTGGTGGTGAAATGATTGATGAGTGGTCTTTGACAAGCTATCTGAATCGTTGACATTCTAGAAAATAGAGAGGGCTCCATGGCGAAGGTTGAGGCTATGGCTGCTGCACAAATGCATTCTGATAGTGAAAGAAATGAAGTGACGGACATGGTGAAGAGACTTGATGCAGGAGAACTTTACGATGTTCTTTGCAAAGGATCTCTTGATAGGGAACAACATCCTTTGAGCAAATATTCTTTACTTCAATACATGCTTGGAAACACAAAGACAACAGTTGGGCATCTATTTTTAGCAAAGAAGATGCAGCAGCTACCTGCCGCTGTTGTGAAGGCTTTTGCTGGCACAAAATAAGGGCTTAGCATTCTCAACAAAGGGATCTTGGTATGCAAGATCCAGTTTCCTAAATTTCTTACAATTTCATCTAATGGATTTGAAATTAGTTATCAAGGAGTACCTTGGCATTTCATTTGAAAGAAGATTGTAATAATGTAAGTTTATTTCAAATTTCATCTTTCTTATACCAGAGATTATGATATGAACATTGGTGTTCCATTATTTATACATGACTAATTGGATACTTGTTTGAATTTGTATATCTTTGACTTCTCTCTAATTAACTCCGAGGGCAGTGTTTCATGGTTTTTTCCTGTGGCATTAAGTTTCTCTCTTTCCCTCTTCAGAAGTTCCCTATGTTCTAACTGAGATGTTTTTTTTCAATGAAATATACCTCTAGTTTGTATTAAGGAATTGGAGAGCTAGAGAAGGAAATCTCTCGTCTTACACAAAAACTAGCAGAAGTGAAATTGCAAAATGCTTGTGAGACACCATCCCAAGTAATTTGTATTCAACACAAATCCAATGACAAAAACACACCAATGAGAATTGAAAATAAGATAAAGACAAGGAATGGTCCTCGAGAAGGGAGTTTTGAGAAGAGAAAAAAAAAAGGAAGGGTTGTCTCTGCTAAATTTCTTCAATATAGTTCGAAATACCAACCAAGATTTAAGAAAAAGAATGACAAAATGACGAAAAAAGAGCATTTCCAGTGGAACAAGCCCTCGGATTTATAAGAAATCTGGGTAATTTGGGCCTCAGTTAAGAAGCACTCCTAGAAAGGTAGGCTGTCTCAAAGAAGACAAGTTTGAGGGGCAGAAAGATAACATTGGCAGGAAATTGAACCAAAATAAAATAGATGTGTCTAAGGATTGAAAAGGAGATGGATATTCTTCTAGAAGATTTGATGGAAAGGAGAACATATTTCCATTCTTAACACTTTTAGAGAAGAATCACAATTTTCACATAGGTTCAAATTCTAAAGAAGTTACAAAGGATGTAAGGAAGCTAGGAAAAGGCTTGCTTGAGAATTTCAAGAAGATTTGTGACATAAAAGGGGTGATCTCCCATCTCTTCATTATACCATTAGATGCCGCAAATCATAATGACATGTGGTTGAGTAATTGCATTGTGGGTGAAGTAATGTGCATCCACAATATACATCGAAAGAAGCAAGGTGCATTATAGAATGCATGTAGGGACATAAGAGGGGTGTCATGTCAATATAATAGGTAGATATATAAAGGGGTATAAAAAATGGATACATACAATATATAGTGAAAATAGGGGTTTTTTTAATTTGGGAAGGCATATTGGGAGGGGGTTAAAAAAAAAAATTTGGGAGGTATTTTCCAATATTTATTGAAATTAGGGGTATTGTTTCATATGCCATGAACGAATGTGCAATGACATGGTTTCATTAAGTGAAGACCCCATGAAGGCCAGGCATGAGCGATGGGAAAAGTCCCCATGGTTGTTAGCTTTCCTCCTTGGTGTTGATTGGATTTTACGTTAATAGTTAAAGAAAGTCTCTTCAACTTTCCAAAATAGTGTTAGAATTGAACTACTTTACAAGTAGTTACATTGGTTATTGGGAGACAAAAATAAAAAATATATGTAAACAAAGAAGCTGAAAATACATGTACTTATCAGTAATCATGCTCCATGGGCATTTTTTTTGTTGCTGCATGACTATAAATGCTTGTAAGCATATTTTTGTATTCTGTGTATGTAGATCCTCTTCCACATCTGCTTAAAAAGCAATGTGGGTGAAGTAATGTGCATCCACAATATACATCGAAAGAAGCAAGGTGCATTATAGAATGCATGTAAGGTCATAAGAGGGGTGTCATGTCAATATAATAGGTAGATATATAAAGGGGTATAAAAAATGGATACATACAATATATAGTGAAAATAGGGGTTTTTTTAATTTGGGAAGGCATATTGGGAGGGGGTTAAAAAAACAATTTTGGGAGGTATTTTCCAATATTTATTGAAATTAGGGGTATTGTTTCATATGCCATGAACGAACGTGCAATGACATGGTTTCACTAAGTGAAGACCCCGTGAAGGTTAGGCATGAGCGATGGGAAAATTCCCCATGGTTGTCAGCTTTCCTCCTTGGTGTTGATTGGATTTTATGTTAATAGTTAAGGAAAGTCTCTTCAACTTTCCAAAATAGTGTTAGAATTGAACTACTTTACAAGTAGTTACATTGGTTATTGGGAGACAAAAATAAAAAATATATGTAAACAAAGAAGTTGAAAATACATGTACTTATCAGTAATCATGCTCCATGGGCATTTTTTTTTGTTGATGCATGACTATAAATGCTTGTAAGCATATTTTTGTATTCTGTATATGTAGATCCTCTTCCACATCTGCTTAAAAAGCATGAAATGGCTCCAAGTAATCATCCAATAATTGTATAAGAATCCAGATGAAAAATTCCTTTTCTTTCTAACATTCATTGGAGCCAAGGGAATGCTACATGGTAAGATGCATATTTAACTTGGTTTATGATCCAGGAGGATCCAAGAAGGAAATTTTTTTGAAGTCCTCCAATCTCAAAAAAAAAATAGTGTCATATCAAAGGGCTCATCGAGACGATTCCAACGGTGTTCGTTTCACCTCAAACGGACTCCGTATGAGAAAGTTATCGCGTTTTGTTGTATTGATAAAACATGCAAATTTGGCACAATGGGGGTGCCACGTGGCACCACTGGAAGGGTGACACGTGGAATTCATACAGCACGAACGGATGACATGGTAGTTGTATGGATAGATAGGTGGTAGTACGGTCCAATCAGGATGCGACACGTGCCATGTACGGATGATGAGGTGGCAATCCAGTCAGCAGCACAGACCAATCAAGATGCGACACGTGTCATGTACGGATGATGAGGTGGCAATCCAGTCAGCAGTACGGACCAATCCAAATGTGACATGTGTCTATACGAAGGTGATTGCGTAACCTAGTTGGCAGTATGGCAGATGAGTTGGCAGCTAACTGGGCGTTGAGGTGGACTAATTCGGAACTGCCACGTGGCAGCACTAGATTGGCCAATATTGATTGAAGTTCACCAAAATGTTGCTGCTCTGCCAGTTTTGAACTCTTGACCTACCATACCTTGTCTCTGCACCTTTACCAACTGCTCTGGTAGTGTTTTTTATATAATGTATGGAAATAATATTATTTAAAGTGGCATTTCGAGCCCCAAAGGGGCCGAGGCTTAGCCCCGACCCTAGTTCTTCCTCCAACGTGGCCGAGAGCTCTGACCAGCACGGGAGCCCGCGCTCTATTTCAGCACATGTCGAATTGCAAACTATAGAAAATGGGTTATAAGTGGGTCTAAAAACAAGTTACGTTATAACAAATTTGTTTTAAAAAAAACCATATTGTGGGTTCAATGAACCATGTGGTTTTGGAAGAAATTTTTTTTATTGTAATATTCTAAAAATATAAAATGTGGTTGGCATAGTTGTAACTATGTCAACTATATAATTTAAGAAGAGCCTAACCAAGTGTGGGGAGTTGGAACCATATGCCTTCTTGGGCAAAATTTGTTGTAACCAAAGAGAACATGAGGAAAATGTGAAGAGAGGCAAGTCATGGCTATATAAGCCCCCTTAGTTTCCATTTTCCACTCATTCTTTGGACTGGAGACTTTGTAGCTAAAGGAGAGAAGGGAGATTGTGTAGCTCTGCAGGAGGAAGGTACGAGTGTTTATACTCGTTTTACACCGTCTTCAGGCTTCGGAGTTGCTGGAAGCAGTCTTGTTGTGTTTTGGGCAGCGGTTCTCTTCTTGACCATTGTCACCAAGGTATCATTGTATCATTTCCATGTATTTTTCCTTATGCTGAGATTATAGATCGGCCCTCCTATTGAGAATCAGGCCCGGAGACGTAGTCCATCCTGGACGAACTCCGTTATCAACTTGTTGTCTTTATGTGCGTATTGTCTATGTTGTTTGGTTCTCTTCTTATGGATTTGTGAGCTTCATTCATGCTCTTTATGCAATTCATGTTAACATCATAGAGTAGCAAAGATCTTGTTTTCGGATCATGTGGTATCAGAGCAGGACTATTTGACATTGGATTGTGAGTGTGGATGCTCACAAAGGCTAAACTGCAAGCTAGTGAGGGTACATTAGAGCCTTACAATTCCGATATCGGACATGCACACCGAAGGAGGAAGATGGATGCTAATGATGCCCGCATCGAGATGGAGGAAAACTTTCACAAGGTCTTCTACATGATGCCTGACAAAGTAGACAAGTTGTTTGCAGACTATGAAGAACACATGGCAAAAGAAAGAAAATCCAGTGAAGTAAATAAGGAAGAGAAAGAAGTGAAGGACGAAGGCAACACTTCAGTTAACCAAGGAGGAGGTGGTGAAGAGCCTCCTGAGCCTCCCTCTTCACCTTCAGCTTCAAGCAGAAGTTCAAGTGCTTCTTCCTCATCTCATTCTCAGCATTCCAAGGTTCCTCACAAAGAGCCTCAAAAGAAGCCCTTATTGAAGCTCGATGTGAAGTTTGATTTGCCCATGTTCAATGGGGAAGAAAATGCAGAGAAGCTGAATAATTGGATAAGGCAAATTGAGGTCTAGTTCTGAGTCCATCAGATCAAAGAAGAAGATGTGAAGATTCAGTTGGCTTCACTTCAGCTAAAAGGCACCGCACTTGTATGGTGGGAAAGAAAGCTTCAGCAAGGTAGCAAACAAATGGGTAATCTTCTCTCATCGTGGTCTGCTTTCATTTATTCTTTACGTAAGCAATTTTACCCGTTGGGTTATGTTCAAAAGGCTATGATGGATTGGCAAAGTTTTAGACAAGGCAAGGGTTAGAGTGTTCAGAATTTTACTGAAGAATTTAGAAAGAAAGCTCTAGAGTTGAATATTTCTTTAGATTCTCCTGACACTCTTTTGAAGTACATTGGTGCTCTTCATCATTATCTACGCGATAGTTTGCTGTTGTTGAATCCTACTAGTGTGGACGAAGCAAGTGTTCAGGCTACTCATCTTGAGAGCAGGGGGAAGCTTTTGCAACAAGACCATCTGAAGAAGCCTTTCAAGCCCAACAACAACCACAAGTCCAAAAAGAAAGACAAGAGCAAGAAGACAGCTACTGCCAAGAAGGAAGGAGGAAAGCTCCATTGCAAACATTGCGACACTAATGGGCATGATGAAGAAAGTTGTTGGAAGTTGCATCCTGAACAGAGGCCAAAGCATTATGGAGGAAAAAAGAAGAAAAATACCGTTGCAACAGCGCAACGAGATTTGGGTTCCAACTCAGGTGACGAAACCATGATTACAGCCGTGGGAATGCAAGGTAACAAAACTCCTCATACTGGTTCAAGTTCTACTCATGTTTCTAAAGAAAATGATAAAAGAAGAAGTGAGTTGTTTCACATCAGAGTTGTATCTAAGCATACGAAGATTGAAACATTATTTGATCCGGGTTCTCAAGTAAATTTGATCTTAGAATCAGTTGTTAAGAAGTTGGGCATACAGACTAAACCTCACCCCAAGCCTTATCTTCTTGGATGGGTATGTGACAATGCTAAGCTACATGTGACTAAGCAATGCAGGTTAAGGTTTGCTATTGCTTCAAAGTTGATCGATGAGGTGGACTTAGATGTTGTTCCTCTTGACATCTGCGGTATCGTATTGGGAAGCCCATACTTGTATGATCAAAAAGCAGTATTCTTCCATCATGAGAACAAGTACCATCTCACCAAAAATGGGGTGGAGTACATTGTGAGAGCTCACAGTATGAAGGCTAATACCACTCTTGTTAGTGCAGGATAGATGAAGCGGCTCATCAACACTAATAAGAGATACATGCTCATGGTTGTGAGAGCAAAAGATGCCGAAGCATCCGATGCTTTCAAAGGTTGTGATCCTTCTCATAAAAAGGCTATGAGTGATATTGTGGCTAACTATGATGAAATATTTCAGGAACCTACAGGTTTTCCTCCCAAAAGGGAGATTCAACATGAGATCCATCTCCAGCAGGATGCCCCTCTCCTAATGTGGGCATGTACAGGTTGTCCGCAGTTGAAATGGCAGAGATTAAGAAGCAGGTTCAAGACTTGTTGGACCACGGAGTGATCAGACCCATCTCCTCTCCATGTGGTTCGCCTATTGTGTTGGTGATGAAGAAAGATGGCACATGGAGGATGTGCATTGACTATCGGGCTCTCAACAAGATCATGATCAAGAATTGATACCCGCTTCCTCGCATAAATGACTTGCTCAACCAGTTGAAAGATGCTGTGTTCTTTACCAAGTTGGATTTGCGTAGTGGCTACCACCAGATCATAATTGCAGAAAGTTATGTGTGGAAGATGGCCTTCAAGACCAAGCAAGGTCTATTTGAGTGGTTGGTGATGCCCTTTGGGATTTTCAATGCACCTGCAACCTTCATGCAGGTAATGAATGATGTTTTCTGGCCATTCTTAGATGATTTTGTCATTGTATACTTAGATGATATCTTGGTCTTTAGCAAAACTTGGGAAGCACATGTGGGGCATGTAAAGCAAGTATTACATACTTTGAAAAAGGAGAAATTGTATGTAAAATTTTCAAAGTGTGAATTTGGCAAAACTTCATTAGTTTACTTGGGTCATATTGTAGGAGGTGGAAATTTAAAAATTGATCCTTCAAAAGTTGATGTAATTGTCAATTGGCCTAAGCCTACTAACACTACTGAAGTGAGAAGATTTTTAGGAGCTCTTCAATATTGGAGGAGGTTCATTCAGAAATTCTCATACATAGCATCTCCTTTGCATGCCTTAACAAGTGTGAAGAAATCCTTCCAGTGGGGAGGTAAGCAGCAGAAAGCCTTCGACACATTGAAGGGAAAGATCAGCACCGCCCCAGTCCTAGCCTTGCCTGATTTGCAGCAGCCATTTGAGATAGAGACAGATGCTAGTGGATATGCCATGGGGGCAGTATTGATGTAGCACCACAAGCCTATTTGCTACCATTCAGAGAATTTTACTCAAGCAGTGATCAACTACCCCACCAATGACAAAGAGTTGTATGCTTTGGTTCAGAGTGTCAAGAAGTGGAAACACTACTTGATGGGTAAGGAGATGATCATCCATATCGATCATCAACCCTTGCAGTATCTCTAGTACCAGACTAAGCTCCAGCAAGCTCTTCATTTCAGGTGGATGGGATTCCTTCAACAATTCCATCTAGTGATCAAGTACAAGAAGGGTACTAGTAACAAAGTGGTAGATATGCTCTCTAGACCTCCTATTGTTGCATCTATTGTTTTGAAAAATGTGTCCCATGAAAGTTATATTGAGCAGTATGCTACTGATGATGATTTCAAGGAGATTTACGAGAAGCTAACCAATGGCACACAGGTGGAAGACTACTATTTGTAGGGAAAGTTTTTCTATCATTTGGGCAAGCTATGTGTTCCTATCAGTGAAAGAGTCCATGTAATATGAGAAGCTCATAATTCTCTTATATCAGGGAATTTTGGGGTAGGTAAGACTTTGGCTCATTTGCAAAGACTTGTGTATTGGCCTCGCATGAAAGACATTGCAACAAAATATGTAAAGGTGTGTGTGATGTGCTCTACTTGTAAGCCCACTAATAGAAAATTGGGGCTGTACTCACCACTTCTTGTTCCTTCCCATCCTTGGGAAAGCATTTCCATGGAATTTGTGGGGGGTTTGCCTATGTCTAGGAGGGGTCATGACTACTTGTATGTGGTCGTTGATAGGTTTAGCAAGATGTGTATTCTTATGCCATGTAAAAAGCAGGTCACTGCAAAGAAGGATGCTTCTCTTTTCTGTCAGCATGTATGGGTTCACTTTGGACTCCCTACGTCCATTATCTCGGATCGGGACTCCTGATTCCTTGGAGAGTTTTGGACAAAATTATGGTGTATGATGGACACCAAGATGAAGAGGAGCACCGCTTTCCATCCACAGACCGACGGACAGACAGAGGTAGTCAACAGGACAGTTTTTCATTTGCTTCGAGGTTATTGCAACAAGCATCCTAAGTTATGGGATGAACAGATCCAGTATGTGCAGCATGCCTACAACAGGGCTATGCATTCTTCCACTCAGAGCTTTCCATTTGAGACATGCTTTGGGTACTTTCCAAAGACTCCATTGGACTTGAATTATGGGAGAGAGGTTGATTCAAGTGCTTCCAAGGATGAAGACAA
This sequence comes from Pseudotsuga menziesii, assembly GCA_001517045.1. NCBI lineage: Eukaryota > Viridiplantae > Streptophyta > Pinopsida > Pinales > Pinaceae > Pseudotsuga > Pseudotsuga menziesii. Next base: position 57,019 of record LPNX011004439.1, on the reverse strand, counting down.
ATCCCGCAGGTTCATTCAGAGAGTTCAACAGGTACATCAAGCAGTGCAAGAGCAGTTGGAGAAGAGTCAAGCCCAGTACAAGGCTCGCCTTGACAAGCATAAAGTTGATCGTCAGTTTCAGGTAGGAGATCAAGTGTGGCTTCACATCAGCAAGGAGAGGATGAAAGGAGAAGGCAAGAAGCTCAAGCCCATTAGATATGGTCCCTTCACCATCTTGGAGAAGATTGGGACGAATGCCTTTCGCTTAGAGCTACCACCATACATGCAGATCTAATCAGTGGTGAATGTGGAGAACTTGAAACTCTATGAGCCTCCCATGATCATGGATGAAAGGGAGAATGTCTCATTGCCATCAGTTGATGAATTTGCTCCTGAGTACATGGATGAGCTATAGGAAGATATCATCCTGGACAGAAGGACAAGGACTTCTCGTAGAGGTGATGTTGATTATCTTCAAGTGGGCATCAGAGGCACTCATCCAAGCAAAGCCAATTGGATCGAGAAGGAGAAAGTGAGGGAGCAATTCCCTCACCTATCTGTTGATTAGTAAAGGATTTTGGAGGCCAAAAGCTTCTCAATGGGGAGGAATGATCCAGGAGGATCCTAGAAGGAAATTTTTTTGAAGTCCTCCAATCTCAGCAAAACTAGCATCAGATCAAAGGGCTTGTCGAGACTATTCCAACAACGTTCGTTTCACCTCAAACGAACTCCATATGAGAAATTTATCGGGTTCTATTGTATTGATAAAATAGGCAAATTTGGCACAATGGGGGTGCCACGTGGCACCACTGGTAGGGTGACACATGGCATCCGTACAGCATGGATGGATGATGTGGTAGTTGTACAGACAGACAGGTGGCAGTACGGTCCAATCAGGATGTGACACGTGTCATGTACGGAGGTGACTGCGCAACTTAGTTGGCAGTATGGAAGATGAGTTGGCAGATGACTGGGCGTTGAGGTGGACCAATTTGGAACTACCACGTGGCAGCACTGGATTGGCCAATAATGATTGAAGTTCACCAAAATGTTGCTGCTCCGCCGGTTTCGAACTCCTGACCTCCCATACCCTGTCTCTGTGCCTTTACCAACTATGCTGGCAGTGTTGTTTGTATAATGTATGGAAATAATATTATTTAAAGTGGCATTTCGAGCCCCAAAGGGGCCGGGACTTAGCCCCGACCCTGGTTCTTCCTCCAACGTGACCGGGAGCTCCGACCAGCATGGGATCCCGCGCTCTATTTCAGCACATGTCGAATTACAAACTATAGAAAATGGGTTATAAATGGGTCTAAAAACAAGTTACGTTATAACAAATTTGTTTTAAAAAAAACCATATTCTGGGTTCAATGAACCATGTGGTTTTTGGGGAAAAGAATTTTATTGTAATATTCTAAAAATATAAAATGTGGGTGGCATAGTTGTAACTATGTCAACTACATAATTTAAGAAGAGCCTAACCAAGTGTGGGGAGTTGGAACCATATGCCTTCTTGGGAAAAATTTGTTGTAACCAAAGAGAACATGAGGAAAATGTGAAGAGAGGCAAGTCATGGCTATATAAGCCCCCTTAGTTTCCATTTTCCACTCATGCTTTGGAGTGGAGACTTTGTAGCTAAAGGAGAGAAGGGAGATTGTGTAGCTCTGCAGGAGGAAGGTACGAGTGTTTATACTCGTTTTACACCGTCTTCAGGCTTCGAAGTTGCTGGAAGCAGTCTTGTTGTGTTTTGGGTAGCGGTTCTCTTCCTGGCCATTGTCGCCAAGGTATCATTGTATCATTGCCATGTATTTTGCCTTATGTTGATATTATAGATCAGCCCTCCTATTGAGAAGCATGCCCGGAGACGTAGTCCATCCTAGACAAACTCCGTTATCAACTTGTTGTCTTTATGTGTGTATTGTCTATGCTGTTTGGTTCTCTTCTTATGGATTTGTGAGCTTCATTCATGCTCTTTATGCAATTCATGTTAACATCATAGAGTAGCAAATATCTTGTTTTTGGATCAGCTTATGTATCATAAATGAGACATAGGGAAGATTGATTAGACTTCATGAGGAAATATTTGATTTCCAAAGTCAAGAGTAAATCATTGTAGCATCCCTAGATGCCTCCCTTGGCAATTAGGAACTGCCAACAAGATTGATTTGCTTCATTAATGATCTATACGGCTAAATTTGACCTGTAACAACATTATAATACAGAGGTAGTTTGCAAGTATGAATTAACGGCAGTTATAATATTGCACATTTTGAATGAGGTCATTACCCATTTAATTCAAGGAATTAACAAAATAAAAAACATTCTACAAGATATAATTATGAATATTTGTCTATATTAAATTCATGTACACCAAACGGGTTACCAAGGAGTGATTTACCACCAACTTTAGGAATCCGTTATTGTTTTCACCCCCTAATCGAGAGCATGATACCACCAAGGATAAAGAATATTTTACAGGACTCCAATCTCTTAGGCTAACCTATTGTTCTCATTCTTATCCAATCTGCTCACCACAAATCATGCTTAACTCTCATCCAAATATTAAACAAGCATGGCACTCTTTTACACTACCTTACATAACATAACATGAGGAAGATCTTCCCTTTTTCTGCTCCATTGTGCTTCAAGGATATTCTTCCCTTCCATTTCTCTTCAATGTAGGAAGAAATATTCCAACCTTTGGTTGGTTACTACATGAGTTATCTTTATTAATGGTTTTACCTTCAATTTTGAGCCCCAAACCTACTCCAAGCTTCCCAATTTCTTGTTAGGGATATAAAGGGATTTTTGTTTTTATAAATTGACATAGTGTCATCGGATTTCTTAGGTGATTGATGATTTCCACTCAAAAATCATCAAGATAGATGAAAATTTACAAATTGATCCATTTTGGTTTATCCCAAGACTTCCATCATCTTCTCATATTTTGTTTTTCTATTAACTGGTTAGATAAAAGTAGAGAACACATCCTCTTTTTTAGTGTAAGGTGAATTATTATTTGATTCCACTCCCAAACCTTTGGGTATTTTTAATACCATTATTATCTTTTGCCAATCCTCATGTTCCCTTGAATCCAATGTAGTACAAGATGGGCATGATCTTTTTATATGTTGGGGTTTTTAGTTGAGCATGTGTTTTGGTTTCTTTAGGGGAAAATGCCTCTTATTGTAGTGATATTGCTATATACTATAAAGAGGTAACTCCACCCACACCATTTATTATTTTTTCTTCTCTTCGTCATCATCTCAATCCTTCTCAAGCCCTCAGTTGTTATAATATAATTTAGAGAATGTTTCATACTTGGGAATATAGCCATAAGGAATATTTTCCACATCTCATCCTACATCGTGGCTCCTTATTCTACTTCGAAGTAATATCCATGTACCTCCTTCCTTCTTAATTCATTTAGAGTAGTGAAATTTAGCTAATATCTAGGAATCATAATACCCTTGGGATTGTAAAAGTTGTAGTATGATGTTACTGCTAGATATTTAGGTTTGGGTATAGGAAAAACTTTGGTGGGATATACATCTACCTATAGAATGGATTTTACCTCCAATCAATATTTCTTGTTAGTGATTCTCTTCTCATGATCATTTGGCTTAAGCTTATACTTCCCCTTCTTTGTTCTCATAGTAAAATGTGGACCACACCTCCAAGGATTCTCTAGAAGGAAGCTCAAATTATCCAAGACTTGGATAGCTTCATTGGCACCCTTCCTTTTTGATAAATCATATCCCATCATGACACCAAGATAAACTATGTGAATCTTCGTTTTGGACTTCAAGAAGTGGAATAAATCAATATCAACCAGATGTCTAACATATTCTAGTACAAAAGATCTTGTGACAAGGAGCTTGGGGATCTTATAGGGGGATTCCAGCTCAACCCCATACATCCTTATTACTTTGAAATCATCCCCTAAGTATTAGTATAATTTCCCATGAACATCATGTATGGCTTGATACTATCGAGCATCCTATGAGCCTCTCTACCTATGATGAATGAAAAGCTAGTGAATATTAACTCATTTATGTATTTGAATAGGGAAGAATCCATCTCACCTTTTCCAAGCCATGGTAGTTATTCAAGACACTTGGTTGGATTACGATCATTGAATTGCTCTATCCATAGGTGGGATAGTGTGTGGTTTTTCTAGAATATGAACATGAAGACTAGATAGGATGGGTAGCATAATACTCTATTAGTTTGGAAATTGGTTAACCATTATATTATAGTAATGGCTAGAGTCTATTCATATATAATGTGGGGGTTAATAGATGATTGAATAATTAAAATATGGCTATAATTATTTCATCCAAGATGGCTTCATTGTCCCTCCCTAGGGTCAAGGTAAACATAGATATTGATTCTTGGGCCCAATTAAGAAAATTCATGATATTAAATGGGAGAGGAAGAATATCAGTAGTTACTTGGTTGTATGGAATATTCTTAAATATATCATCCTTTTTCTCATTAGTAATGTTCATATATCTCTTTATATATACTTTGGAGGATAAAACAATGTTGTTTAGAGAAATTCCCAACATGGTGGAAATAGTTCAAGAATGAATCACAAATATTTATATTTGGATTTCTAGAACCATGAAGGATGGGGTGGAATAGGATTGTATTTCTTAGTCCACAAGTAAACAAATTTAGGGAATGAGTAGGATTTCGAGGCTATGTGTCATAGAAAATTAGAGTTCTAGTGGCGAGTCCCCTTTATTCCTTGTACATAATGCCCTTATGATACCCCAATTAGATATGAAGGGTGGAGTTCAAATTTGGGGTGGCTACTGCTACAAACTCATCCATGAAAGAGGTTAGTGTAGAGGAAGATACATCACTCATTTCGAAGTGACAACCCATGGAATAGGAGGAGGAATATCTATATGCACACTTAAAAAATGTTGGCATGGTGGATTATATGTTGCAAGGGGTTAAAGAAAGGATGGAGGAATTTTAAATATCATAAAACAAGTGAAATATCTTATTATTTTTGGTGAATGAATATCAGACACTAGGTTCTGTTAACTTCACTTAGCTACTCCTTTGAAGTAAATAAGGCATCTAGAATGAGGCATACCATATCCAATATTGCATATGAGGAATTTCACATCCTACAAGATCTTAAAACTTTGTCCAATCGGTTTCTTTGGTAAATCAAAATATAAAGGGATTTGTTTTTATAAATTTACATAGTGCTGTCGGATTTCCGACCTCTATGTAGTGAAGTTGGTTGTCAGATATCCATTAAATCCAATAAATTGGTTATACTACCGACGACAAAGTGGAGGAAACTTCATTGGATATCTGACATTAATGAAGTGAATTTATGGTCATATTTCCATTAAATCCAACAAAGTGGTTATACCACCGATGACAAAGTGGAGGAAACTTCATCAGATATCTGACATTAATGAAGTGAAATCTGTGGTCAGATTTACATTAAATTCAAAAAAGTTGCTACACTCTCGACAAAGGGGAGTCGTCGATTATCCAAATTCTATAAAGGAAACGTAGTCGGATTTCCAATACCTATGTATTGAAGTTCGTCGTCGGATTTCCATTAAATTTGAAAAAGTTGCCACAATTCAATGTGTTAGTTATCTGACCTCTACGAAGGAAACTTATTCGTATTTCCGACATTATGTAGTGAAATTGACCGTTGAAGTTTCGATGGGTGGATATCGGAATTCTGACGAGTTTTTTTCGTTGTCGCAAAACCACTGAAATTCAACTGCCTTTTAAAAAGAAAGAGGATTTTCTAATTGCCGACAACAATATCTCGAAAATCAGACATCTAAGTCGTTGGATTTTGTGTTAAAAAATGTTAGTGAACCTAGATCCTATGTGTCATTTTTTTCATTACAAACTTAGGGTGATCTTGAATTAATAGTTTTCAATCTTCTTGAATGTGCAATATAGTTTTCAACATTTTTATTTACATACAATATTAAATTTGTTAGGGTCTTACCCTAACCTCCCTACTTTAGACTTTCCAGGAGTTAGTCAATTAATGCATGCAACCATCTATTTCAACAAGGCCCATAATATAGTAATGAACATTTGTTTAATGTAGAAGAGTTTCCTTTATTAAATAAAGTCCACAAGATAGGTGGTACTTATTAATAATGGGACCACAAGTAGTAATGGTTTTCCAACTTAAAGAGATAGGATCATATGGAATGTTTTGTAAAGTATTGTATTTGGAGCTTTGCTAAGTGAAAGGTTTCTCCACCTTAAGGGACTAGTGAACCATCATTTCTTTCTTTTGATTAACATAACACAAGGGCATTGCAACAATTATAAATAATAATCAATAATAGTTAATAATTAATAATTAAAATAATTACAATTAGTAGGTTACTGAAAATTCAAAGGGAACATAGCCGTTCACCTCATGACTAGTAAACGCATATACGTAAACCACCATGAGGCTAGTTTCAATCATCTATCATTCATTCAATCAAATATATTCATATAGAATTAATACAAAAACTCTTTGTCATATTAAATTGCAGAACATTTTGTTTAATTTAACACTTTTACTACAACATTGGTATCGGAATCAGTCTTACTATTGTTGTCATATTGAATATCATCCAATCCTTGGTCGTAAATTGTAATTCATTGTATGCATATTGCAACACCTTCCTTTTGTACACCGGTCGTTGTTACTGCACAAATGTTGTCATATCGTCGTACAACATAGTTAATGTACGACCTTCCTTTCATACTATGCAATTGTAGATTATATAGACAAACTCCTTACATCCCATACACCCGTTGTAAATTGCCCACTCTACTCGATTCTGTGCATTACACGTTGATGTACTACTCAACAAATTGACCATACTATCAGCACTTAATATTTTGTGCTTCTCGTTTGTATGGTCACACCCTTCAATCATTCGTGCATATAAATTTAATTAGTGATTCATTCATGAATTCAAAGTCAGCTCAAAGTGATATAAATTAAGTTATTAAAATATTTTTGTTTCCGTTTATTAAAAAATCTCACTTTATAAAAAAGAGGCTCGATTTGTACCCCCAGCATGAACTCCAGAGGCTGGGTGACTAGGTCCAACATGACTTGCATAGGTTTTATAGGTTCCCCCATCATGACCTGCAGAGGTTGGGTGGATAGTTCCAACATGACTTGTAGAGGTTGGGTGAATTCTCCCAACATGACCTGCAGAGGTTGGGTGGATAGGTCCAACATGACTTGCAGAGGCTGGGTAGGTCCCCTAGCATGAACTGTAGAGGTTGGGTGACATACCCCTTGCTTTGAAATCTTCTTCCTATTCTTCCTCCTTTTATTCCTTTTAGATTGTAGTTTACTAGTATCAAAAATTTCAATACACGAGGTAGAAGGAGGAGGAGATGATACTACTGGTGAAGGGGAGACATTGTTTTAATGCCCTTGATATAAGGTTCTTACTTGAGAAGCATAGTGAGCATTCAAACTATTGGAGTGGAAAACAACTAAAATGGTAGCGCAAACGTGAATATAGGAAGATTCAAAGTTGTCATCAAGGGAACACCAACATTCCCAGATAAAGGAAAAGCACAAGAAGCCCCTTGCATGGGGGTATCTTGGTTGGTGTCCATAGGGGAAATAGCCATAGTTTCTTACTCAATAAGAAATAAAAGTATGAGGTCGACTAGAAACCAACAAAACAAAGAGCACACCACTAGAAAAAAATCCTAAGTATCCAGACCAGGCACATAAAGATACCTTCCAAAGGAGAGTTTTAGATGATGAGGGCGCATAACTGACTAATGAAGGGAGAAGGACAGTTACTCGAGGTCCCGATACAATTTCTCTAGGGCAAGTGTTTGAATCAAAAACCTATTTTCCAAATGGTTAAATGGGGTTTCCTGCCATGTCTACCCTGGGTACAATGGAAATATCCTTCCACCATCACCCGTGTAGAGTCCTAGAGGTCAATATGCCAAGGATACCAAAATCACAAACAAGAAGTGGCAGAAACAGTCATCAGTCCAGTTGATGTGCATAGTCAAGGTAGCTATGGCAGAAACACAAACAGTACCAGGAACCACATAGGGCCAGAAGGAGGTACTGAGTGAATCCCTATATGTGCAACAACTTTGTTGTATGCTTGACTAAGTATTGGAGGGGTATCTCCACAACTGAATATTGCACGACCTCGTGCTTGAATCCTATGTGAGAGGAGATTTCTGGTTCACTTCTTAGTGAGATTGGATTTCTTGAATGAAAGGCCACTATGTTTGAGTTTAAAGTTTTGTATAGTTTAAAGATAACCCTAACCCAAAACACTAGCCTAGGCTAATGCATGTTGTCCATAGAAATAAAATCTTACTAATATTTTTAAATATTAACATTCTTTATAAGGGATGTTGATTACTCAAAGGTAGTGGTGATGAAACTAATGATGTTTTGAATTGAAAGCATAAACAACATGACTAATTATGAAAGAGGTTCAAAATACAAGACTTTTACATCTCTTTTCTTTTCAAAACTGAAAATGGAGTCCACAAAAGAAAGATCTCTTTTTGTAATTTCAAAAACGAAGATATGCAATGCACCTAAGCCTAAAACCTAGCCTAAATGGATATAAATCAAAGAATTGTTCTTTTTACTTTTTATTTTTGAATGACAAAGAAAAAAAACCTTTAAACAAGTACATGAAGATGATGTAAAACAATGCAAAAGGACTTCTGCTCTATGTCCACAAGACAGATCCTAAGCTTCCCTAAAGTTCGACTAGACCTCTCTTGGGAGGAATACTTGCATAAGAGAAAAAACCAGCCACCTTGGCATGAGGGACTTGACCGACAAGACTGAAAGAGACATGTATCAGATGGCTCCTAAGTTCATTCTATGCCTACTAATAGAGGCTGATTAGAACCATACACAACAAGGTCATGCTAAGCAAGGAGGTGAGGCAAAGAGAAAGGGACAAGCCCAAAGGATTCAAAAGGGGGTTACAAATCAATTTAAGATCACACTCAAGGGAAGACACCACTTCCCAGTGGTGTTACACAGACAAGGGAACCAAGAGGACCCGACAAACTGCAAATAAACCACCCTAGACAGACCCAAAAAGTTAAAGAACACTAAAAAGGGGCATATGTAGGTGCAGTATTGGGAAAGTAGCATATGGTAAACCATTAGGAGTACTCTGCACCCATGTATACCTCAAGAATATGCTACTAGGAAATGTCAAACTTGTTTATGGGTGGTGGAAGGCCCAAAAAGGTGAAAAACACCCCCAAAACAACAAGGAAGGTGCCTAAAAAGGATAAAGGACTCATACCTTAAATTACACTAGAAAAAATGGAAAAGGAGACCCCAAAGCAAACAAGCCATATTTAGTGGAGTCGTCAGTTCTCTTGTTAGGGAATTGATCCTATGGTTGGTGTTGAGGTGACCAACATATTAGGGGTTCTACAAACTGATATATAAGGTTCTACATGTATAAATACAAAAAAGAGTTCAAGGGTTAATAGGCTTCATACCTTATGTAATGAATATTGTTACAAGCTTTCTCTTTATCCCTCTTCTTTATCTTCAACCTAGGAACCTGTGAGAACACTTCAAACCTTCCTCAAACCAATTTCAAAACAAACAAGACATTGATATTTAAGATAACATGAAACCATAATCTCATCAACATCAACATATGATCATAAAATATGATATGCATAGTGATTTGGAAAGGAAATAACATCAAATATTTATTAATCAATGGAAGAAGTATAAGGTATACCTTCTCCTTGTGCAAGGCACCTCATGAAACCTTTGATCTGGATCTCCTGCTTCTCTCCTCGAACATTCTCAGCCCCCAATATATGCAACAAGGGTATATGAAAACTAGGGCATAAGTGAGGGGGATGATAGTCCAAATTCTTCTAGCATAACAATACCAAAGTCTAAGTCCCCTTTCATGGTCTCTTCTCCCTCTCTTATATAGAAATATGAAGAATTAGGGTAGAGGATAGGGAAGTTACAATTGAGAAGGCAGTTTCAAAACCACCCAAACCACATAAAATTCGATAATTTTATAGTTTTTTTACCATTTTTGAGGGTATACGCAGGTGCAACAATGACAATCCACATATTCAAAGTGAAAAACGTAGGTGCAACATTGACAACCTACGTATTTGTTAAAAAATTCATTTTTTAGGGTATTTCCAAGGGGTTTCAGGAGTTGGTTTAGTATGGAAAGTTGTTCCTTAGTATGTTTCATTAAAAATGGCTAATAAAAGAGGTAAAACTAAGCTACAAAAGTCTCAATATGGCCCTTCCATCCACAAGTGTCATTTGGGTGACTGACAATAGCTTTCATGAAGTGTCATCATGTGACCAAACATGTAAATGTCGTCCCAAATGGAGAAGTGTTATTTTGGGCTATAACAAACCCAAGTTACAAAAGTGAGGTTTTGGGTATGTTGATATAATTGTCTACAAATCCAAAGTATACTAAAAAGGATGCCAACATATGCACATTCAAGCACCAATAAGGATAAGTGGCCATAGGTCAAACAAGACCTCACACACAAAAGAAAAACACACCACACCGAAACAAACCAATCGTATGGTGCAATAATATACGAGGTAAAATTGCACGATAACCCTAGGCATAGTAATTCTTCAAGTAGATCCCATTATAGGGCTCTTTTAATGGAATTCCATCATAATCAACCAACTCATGTGCACCCTTTTGTAGTGCTCATGTTAGAATATAAGGTTTGTGCCACATGGGTTTGATATTAACTTCCCCCAATTCACCATGGTCTTGATCATAGACTAGAACTAGGTCACCTCATTGATGAGAGTGGCATCATGACACATCTCATCAAGTTTTGATAAGTACAATAACCATTCTCCCTCGGTGGAGGTGTTTGGTAAGAGTTCAATGGTTAGTTTAAGTGATGGAATTTTGCATTCAATAGGTAGGACTATCTATAGACCATAAACCAACTGGAATGGTGTAAATCCAATGGTATTTTTTATGAAAGTCCTATAAGCCCAAAGTGCTAAGAAATGTTTCAACTACCAATTCAATTTGTGTGCCCCTGCCATCCATTGAATCATGGTTTTGAAGACCTTATTAATGGATTCTACTTGACAATTTTCTTGGGGGTAACATGGGGATGATTTCTCATGGAAAAAATCCATTTTGGAATTTACTCAGCCATCATATGGTTTTGAAAGTGTGAACCATGATCATAAATGATGCCTTGTGGGACTTTGAATATAGTTATAATGTGTTGAATATGAATAAGATAGTAGTGATTCCATTGTTTGCAAACATAGGAATAGGCTCATTCCATTTGGTGAAGTGATCAACTGAGATTGTAATATAATCATTCGGTGAAGTAGTCAACTGAGACTATAATATAACCATGACCCCCAGCCAAGGTGCGATTACAATGCATAAAGATGCCCTATTTTGCAAATGGATGATGACAACTATTGGATGAAACAGAGTGAGAGGAGAGCTCTTTTTTTGGTGAAATTTTTTACAAGGGGGCACTTCTTAATGGATTCCATACAATATTTAAAGATCAAGTGTTAGAAGTACCCAGTGCACAAGATTTTATGGGAAATAGCCATGCCATAAAAATGACTACCACTGTCATGCTCTAGAGTGACAGTTATTAAGGAGGTGTTCTGATTCCTCGTGATTTAAACATCATCATAAGATAGATTCAATACCATGGTGATATAAAGTGGTTCAAATGATGAGGTAGTTTTTCACATGACAGTGAATGTGACAATGATATTCATTAGATATATCGAAACCATTGCGTTTGGAGATACAAAATTATGTTTCTATACCAAGGGTTGGATGTGCTAAGGAGGAACAATGACTCATAAAGAAGAGAGTCAATGGGCTTGTTTTCTTCATTAGTATGGGTAAGTTCATATATAAGCTCAATGAAAACAAATTATTTCTTTGATTTGGAATTTGCAAATTTTAGATGAAACTTGGAGAATGATGATCCACCATGAGTATTTTCCCCTAGTACTTGAAAGGTTAGTATATGGTACATGGGGTTGGAATCCACAATGATGGTGGTTTTGCAAATCAAAATGTAATGTTGAAATATTTGGATAGAAATTTTGGCTTCCAAAGCCAACTTTTCAACATGGTAAAATCAAATTTTAAGGCTTACGAGGATGTTATGTAAGTAATAAACACATGTTCTTGGCTATCATCATCATCTTATACCAATACCATTATGATGGTGGAAGTGGCTATGGAAAAGTAAAGGATATGATTGCATGTATAATTGGGGGGATACGAAAATGAAGTATGAGTCAATGCCTATTTGAGATCATCAAAAAAAATTTTGGGATTGATCATCTCAAATGAAAGGGACATCCCTTTTCAACAAATTCATAAATCCTTTTGTGACCTCCACATAATTACAGATGAAACAGTGCAAGAAATTTTCCTTCCCTTGAAAATTTTGAAGTTGGTAGAGGGTTGTTGGAATAGGTAGTAATAAGATAGACTCAACCCTTAAGGTATCAACTTGAATCCCATATTTGGAGACAATGAGGCTTGGGACTCTTCTGGCTTTAACACAAAAATGCACTTGTGCAGATTCAAGCGAATGTTATAGTGGTGGCGTCGAAGAAAACTGACTCTAACATGTTAATTATGGTCTTCTTGATGAGATACATTGGAAGGTAAATCATTGAGGTAAGGATTAACAATGTTCTTGATATCATGAAAGGCATATGACATGTCCTATCGCAAGGTGTCCCCATCATTTTTAAGTCCAAAGGGTAACTTGTGATAAGAAAATGTCCCTTGGGGGAAAATGAAATCCATATTGTATTGGTACAATGGGAGTATATCAATCTAATTATATCTATAAAAACCATTCATAAATGAAAATATGATGCTTCCATCATAATTATCAGTTATTTGGTCAATAAAGGGGGTGCGATAATTGTCTTTGGGACAAACTTTATTAAGGTCCTTATAATCGTCACAGATTTTGACAGTATCTTGTGTTTCATAACCAGAATGATGTTGAAAACCCATTACATTAATGGTATAGGATAAATGAATCCATATTTCAAGAATTTTCTTACTTTCGCCTTAATGGTTGCAGTTTTTTGGGGGTGCATCAGGTGGATTTTCTACTATATAGGTTTGGATCCTCACTAGGTGTTGAACTCATGAAGAAAAATGGAGGGATCAATACCTATAATTTATTCATAGATCCAAGTAAAAATGTCGCAAAAGTATTTAAACAAGGTTTTATAATCTTTACTATCTTTATGTGAGGAATTTTTTCCAAGTTGAATATGTTCCATGATATTGGGTTTCACTAATATGTTGCTAGAAATGGTAAGTGTGATATTCCCTAAATCTCCTTTAAATACAATGTCGTGAGTATGAATAGGGTATTGAGGGTTTGCAACAATATCAGGTGGAACAATGGATTTAATGTTGTTTTCTACCATGTCCATTTGTGGAAGGAAATATGATCGATGATTATAATACTCCTAGCGTCACTCGTCTAGGTTCATAACCTCTATTATGGAATCATTTGATGGGAAAGTTTGAGGGAGATAACCCAAAGAGTGGTTAGAGGAGTTTATCCAAGATGATGGAGAGTAATGATTTTATCCCACAATATGTTAGTAATCTGAGTCTGAGGCGTAGGTGGAAACTTAAATTGCATTATATGCCACATCATCTAGACTAATAGGAATGATGTCACCAAGTGAGTCAAGTTCAGAGGGATTTTGTACTACCCAAGGATCAAATGATTAAGGGGTTTGTTGCACCGTAGTCAAAATCATATTTAGCGTGGCATATTAACATGGCGGATCATGGGCATACTTTTTGTGATTGAGAAAAAATATGAAGATAACTAAGCTTTAAAACTTTAATGCATACTAACAATGCATATAGATCTCATCAATATTCGAAATACATAAGTCAAACCATAGAACATAGGATATACATTGGTAAAACTCTCCATTGATTCGGAGGATAAAAAAACCATTAAACAATCTTATAGTATGATCGATAATTGGCAGAGAATGATTACAACATAGTAACATATTTCCTTCTCCAGAGCACCAGAGAGTAGAGATCAAATGAAACATTGTGATGATATTTCCAAGTGCATAACACTTTAATAACAAGTCAAATTAGGTCATATAAGGAAGGTAGCAAATATTGCATGCTTTAGTAAGTACTTAACACTAAAAAAACTATTTTATCTTCAACCATCCACCCTCATTAACTTGGTGTGAGTTGGCACTCCATAATTATCTCCCACAAAGAAGATACGTGCCCTCCATTAATTTACTGAGTTTAACTATCTCTAACTGAGATTTTAACTGAGTGAACTGAACTGAACTGAATGGAACTGCATGCAACTAAATGGAACTATATGAAACTAAATATAATTGAATGAAATTGAATAGAATTGAATGTAACTCAACAAAACTGAATGTAAATGAACATAACTTAATATAACTAGTGTTTCTTCATCAGTGTCATCTTCAACAACCACTTGCATAAATTAAGGAATGATTCCTTAATTGACCAAACTTGTTTTATCACAACTAAGACTCAATTGATGTCTTATTAATTCAAGTTCACTTGTATGCATGCATGGGAAATTCAAATTCTCTCTCTATCTTTGTGCTCGTGTTGATTTTCTATCCATGGTCCATATGTGTTTTAATTAATTCTATATCATATCATACTCATAAAAAATTTCTAAACCTATGATGATATGTATCAACCCAGATCATATAGTCACATGCTAAAGTAAATCACTATAGGGGTAGCTAATCCCTAAAGGATACTTGTAGCACCTATTGACCATTAATGTCGATAAATCACATAGTATAGCCTCAAGACTTAATACAACATAATCCATGTGAAATTAATGCACCATAAGTTCCGAACTTTATACAACACAAGTCTTAGACCTTAACATAAGTTCATGATATTAACCATAAGATCCTAGTACAATAATCTTGCCTGATTATGACAATGTCATATGAACTTAATATAGTATAAGTTCCGAACTTGATACAACACAAGTCTCAAACCTAAATTCAACATAAGGTCAAGGAAAATATCTGAACCTAATTACAACATAGGTTTCAGACTTGATTAAAACATAAGTCTCAGGCGTTAATACAACCTAAGGTCTTGTATAATAAATCCTGAATTTGTACTCTCAACACTCCCTCTCTGTGAGGAATACATTCTCTGCCATACCAAGCTTATCTCGGAAGTGTCTAAACTTCATCACAGATAGAGGATTGTAACAAATTTGCAATCTTCTCATCAGTACACATGTATTGGAACTCATTTTACATGACCATGACTTCAATGAAGTAAAACTTGTTATATTTTTAATTCTTATACAAGATCTAAAAATTTTAACATCATAAAAACATAACCATAATAAAAGGATCATTGAAAGAAATACAAGTACAGAAACAAAAAGAACACATAGATTTATCCTAGAAAACCCTCACGAGGGAGAAAACCTAGAAAAAATTCCTCTATATAGAATTCAACCAAGTACAGTGTAAAACGACAACAACAAGAATAGTTGCTCATCTTCCATAGTAGTCTCTCTCTCTCTCTCTCTCTCTCTCTCTCTCTTGCGCTATACTTGATGTAAGGTGTGTAAGAATTAGAGAGGGATCTCACCTATTTATATTCATTAGGTGAGTGACTCAAATAACTAACTAGGTCAGCCAGGTTCTCTAATTACAATCGACCTACTTAGGGAGACTCAAAATACATTTAATATATTACTTTTGTGGGTACTGTTTCTCGAACTTACAACTAAGGTCTTACTCATGAATTTTACATGACCAATGAAATCAAGGACATCTATGAAAGGAGGAATAACATCTCCAAAGGAGATTACAACAAAAGTACAATAGAATATCTTCTGAAGTTACAATAATTTAACACTCCCTCTTAACTAGGAAGGTATTATACATCAACAAAAATCATCATCACAACTGTACAATTGACTAGTGAATCTCTATATGTCATAGGAACTGTTGGAACAACATCATGCATCTTCATCATCAATATCAGTATGAGAATATTGGATCATCTTCTGCAACCTCAGTATGTAGATATTGAATCATCTATGAGTAATGGATAATCTTTTGCAACATCATTATGTGGATACTGAATCATCTTCTGTGTGTATTGGATCATCTTCTACAAGATCAGTATGTGGATACTAAATCATCTTCTTCCATATTAGTATGTCAATAGTGAATCATGTTCTGAATACTGAACCTTCTTCTGTAACATCAGTATGTGAATACTGAATCTTCTTATTCCACATCAATATGCAAATACCGAATCTTCTTCTTCAACATCAGTATCTGAATACTAGGACATCATATGCAACATCTGTATGTAAATACTGAAACATTATCATATACATCATTAGTATGTAAATAATGAAACATCATCATCTTCATCATCAGTATGTAAATAGTAAAACAGCAACGACATCATTAGTATGTTAGTGCTAAATCAACATCATCAATAAATTTTATATCACCATATGCATTATCAGCATAGAGATGTTGGAACATCATCATCATCATCAACATAAAAATGCTAAAACAACATCATCATCAACATAAAAATTTTGAAACAACATCATCATCATCAACACAAAGTGTTGTGACTTCAACCACATCAACACAAGGTGCTAGGACCATAACCACATCAACATCATCAACAAAAGGTGTTGGGACCACAACCACATCATCATCATCAACATACAAATGCTAAAGCAACATCATTATCAATATCAATATAGAAATATTGAAACTACCTCATTATCATCAATATAGAAATACTGAAACTATCTTATCAACATGAGTAAAGAAATATTGAACCTACCATATTAGTATATGAATACTTCGAAAACTATCTCAACAATCATCTCAACAACATCACTATAAATACTGAAACCACTTACAACAACATCTTGTCTGACTTACTAGCCCTTTTGGGTCGACAAGCCTAGTCAGACATATTGAACTCCTTGGAGACCAAACTAGCCTTTTCTGGCTTACTAACCCTTCTGGGTCAACAAGCCGAGCCAGACATTCCAACCAATTATTTCCCTCTGACCATCTTGGAGTAGTATCTTGGTGAGTTCTCTAGTAGATCTATCCGGGAATTTTGTCTAACTTACTAACCCTTTCGAGTCAACAATCCTATTTAGACAAATGGATCTCATGGGGAGCAACAAGTCGTGCATGGATTACTAACCCCTTTGCTCTAAACATGCCTATCCATATATACTAATCCCCCTAAGATAAACATGCCTCGTATAAATTAATAACCCTTTTGGGTCAACCAACCTAGATAGACTTACCCTACTCTAGGATGAGATTCCACCACTGCATCCTTCTACCATCTTCCTTCACTCCCTCTTTTGAGGGATGTCCTTTAAGACTATTCCAATCTTGTCTCAGAAGTATGAGACAGAGGATTAGTCAGCACATTTGCCACTTTTTCCTCTATAGGAACATACTTGAGCCTTACATCTCCCTTTGGCATCTTGTTCTTTATCATTCTTCTCTTGTACATCCGCTATTGCATCGTACATCCACAACTTATATCATTCTTTTTTTTTGCATCTGCAACTGTACCATTCTTCTATTATACATCCGCAACTGCATCATACATCTGCAACTTCACCATTTCTTCTTTTGTAGGTGATTGCATACAATCCTTCCTACAAGTCGAACACATTTGTGTGATTAGAAACATTTCATAACATATTCATAATGACAAATTCTTATGCATAAAGATATGTGTTATATAATTATTCAACTATTTCAGCTAATACAACATTCATGCATATCAAATATACATAAGGTAACTTTCTAGATGCCTTCCATATCTACCAATACATTATATCAGCAAATAGGTTTCATTCTAGATAAGTAGCAATGGATTGTCTGAGGAAATGTGGAGTTAATTGGTTGGGACTTAAATTCAAATTCCCACTTATTTGGTGGCCAACAAAACCATATATGTTATCAAACCAAATGGCACTTCTCCGTTTGAGTGCTGACATTCCTTATTTTGGTACACAAAAGGACATCTTAGGATTGAAGTTTGCCAAAACACTATAGATGGGTATGACATGGGATGCTTTACCCTTGAACCAGCTTGCCATATTATTTTTCTAAGTGTTGAGTTGCGTGTGCGACTATCCTCATTGAAACTTGTGTACGTACACGACTATTTCCATTGACAACTCGCGTACTGTACATGACTATCTCCATTGCAACCCGCGTACATCAGCGTACGCGGGTTTCCTTTAAGCAACTCGCGTGCATACACGGGTTACCTATATCAATAGTCGCGTACATCTTGACTCAACATTAACAAAAATAAATCATGATTAATGGATATTAGTTGGGTCCTAATCATTAACTATCCTAACTGTTTCAACCTCCTCAACCTTTGAAACCACTCTATTTCCCAAAGTATAAATAGAGGCCTTGGGGAGGGCATTAATCAATCACGTTTGGAGAGCAAAGCTATGCTGGTGGTGTATCTTCAGAAGTCTTGGAGCAGCAGAACTCAGATTCCTTTGGTTGCAGAGGAGTCCTTGTCTTAGAACTTGGGTTGTACTCTTATCTTATTAATTGATTGCTAATAAAGAGAATTCTTCTTCCAACATTCTGTTGAGTCTCTTTCATGTATCATGGTTTATGAATATATTCGATTATGCACTAGATATATTGTTTATCTAACCTCTCATATATACATGTATATGATTGTACTTAGAGAATTTTCTCTTTGCGGGTGAAGGAGGTGCATCCCTAGAAGCTTTGGAGAGAAGCAGAGTGGAAGAAGATCAAGCTTGGATTAATCATCGGTAATCGGGTGAGTCAAGAATTTCTTCCTATTTCCTTTATATACTCTATTAAAGTTGATTGTCTGCAAGGTTAGTAGTAAGTTGGTAACCCCAGACCCTAGGTTACAAGGGTGTTTAATCCTGAACAATAGAATTTACAACTCCACTGGAGATGTCCACCCTTCTGTGGGTTAGTCTTGTAGATCCTTGCCTAGTCTTTGCTTTGATTCAGTGTGTGGTTTTTTGTTTTGGTTTGGACTTGTAGTGGTGTTTTAAATACCTTTATAATTTTTCTTTTTTTGAAAACTTTTACTCCTGTACGCAGGTTGCTGTGCTACACAGTCATGTACAGAGGTCTATGTACATGGGTTGCTGTATTGAACAGTCGTGTATAGTACGCGAGTTGTTCAACTAGACAGTCACGTCCATACCTTAGCAACACAATTTTTGGGTAGGGTTTCTTTTCCTAGTCCTTATTTGGATTTTGTATTGCTTTGTTGTCTTTAGTACTAGCATTTCACTGTAGGTTTGATAGCCCTGTTAACCATACTTTGTACTTTTCAGTAAGCCCTTGAGTTTTTGTTGATTGGATTGTCTTTCTTTTAGCATTTTGAGGTGGATTTTCATGTTGGGTGATAGGTCCAAGTGTTGTGTGTCTGAATCAATGATCAGGGTTCTAGATACTATATATCCCATGCTATTTCCAAGTAGTGTTGGTTTGTCACTTGCCTTTGATTGATTTCAATGGATTTCATTCATTGTGTCTTCCCAATCTAGGTGTTTTCCAAGTCTTCCTTAGGTGGTTGATCTTTGGTTCTTATAAGTCTGCTATACTTCATTTTGCTTACTTTATATAGTTTTATTATTCAAGCATACTCAAGAATTTTTGCACTTAGGTGCATAGTAATTTTTGATGAATTTGAAAAATGGAAAGAAGAGCATTGGAAACATTTTCATTTGAATTGCATATGGTAGTTTACTTTCAGTTTTTAAATAAAATATCAGAAGTTACACAAATAAGTCTTAGTTTTCTCTTTCTTAGTTGCATTTTCATTAGTTCATATTTACAAAAAAGAAAAAGAGCTTGCTTTAAATAGTGATAATTTGCTTTGGAATTTATTTATACACCTATTTTAATTTTCTTGTCGAGTCTATAATATCATAGTCATTCACGCCACTTACCCTCTAATTAAGAACATCCCTTAAAATGAACGCTATAATTTAAAATTGATTAGTAATTTTTGTTTTATAGTGTCATACATCTACTAGATTAGGCTATACTTGTGGGATAGGAATTTTAAACTCCCCATAAGTACTTAAATTCAGACGTAGTTGGCCAATCGATAGGTAAATCCTTCTTTGTGTTGATAGTATCTGGGAAGCTCTTCTCAAACGGGAGTTAAGCAAGAGGCCGCATGGAGGCATTGGACTGAGGAGATAACCCTCCGATTCCTTGTCAAAATGTAGACCAAGGTTTTTATGCATCTGGGGATTCTGTCCTAGACATATTTTTGGGATTTGCTACCCTACCCATGTGTACAAATCAAGCTTGCGACTATCCCCCCAGACTATTGATATAGTTAAGGTATCCTCTAGTCTCTTGGACATCTAGGGTTTATATACAGGTAAACCGGAAGGCTATTTCAAAACGTTATTAATTTTTATTAATAGGTTTCTTTAAGATAGGTGTATACTTACATAAGTGGTTATTATGATATATGTAATAATGGAAATTGTTGTCTTACTTTATTAAAACTTTTCTATTTGATTGAAGGTAGGTGGTGATTTTTTCTTCAATGAAAGATATGGGATTAGTTGGTTCATTATTTATCTGAAAGTAGGTATGTTGGGTGCTTCTCACTTGTATGTTTGTCATGTTACACTTTGATTTTTTGTATGTATGTAACCTTGAAAAGGATAAATCTATTGGAAGAAAACTTTTGGCTCACAATGTGCATTATTACTTCTTCAGGGGTATATAAACATTGGTATTGTAGTGAAAACAACAAAAACAAAAGATGAATTTGAACCAAAGTTGAAGCTTTCAAAAGAAAGTATGCAGACATAAAACTGTGCAGACAAAGTGGCTGATGCAGAAAAGGAGGTTTCTTTCATTCTTGGTCAAATTAAGGTTTTTGAGGAAAATATTTCACCAACACTAAATCAAATTCAAGTAGAAGGTGAAAACCAAATATTATTGCTTGATGTGGAATATGTGAACATAAACAAACTTGCAGAGAAATGTTCTAGTTTAACAGAATCAGATAAAAAGGATTCTAAAGAATCTGATATTGCTTTTATGGAAATAGATGTAACAATAGTGGTTGCACCACACAAAGAAGAGAATTCAACTGTGGAAGTTGCAAGAAGCTTTGTTGTGAAATATAAGGTTGACATTGAATCTACTGTGGCCCACAAATACAACGAGGAGCTAGGAACAAGGGCCACTTCTGGCTCTGGTGGGACTGAAGATGTATTTTTAGGAAATGATCATGGAGTAAAAATGGAAGTGGACCCACTGGTCAAAGTTCAATCTGCTTTGGACCAGATTAAAATTTTTTATGGTGAGGATGAGTTTAGTGATATTTAAAGTGCAAAATTTTTACATAATATTCATAAACATGATTTGCAAGTGGACTTGCAAACTGATAATCAGGAATCAAAGTCAAATGTAGTATCAGAGGCCAATGATGCAAATTATGTTTTAGAAGGTCAGAAAAGGAGAATTGTTATTGGTGGAGGTCCTGTTGGGATAGCAGCTGCTAGGCATTTGCAACAGCTAAATTTTAATGTGACTGTTTTGGAAGCACGAGATAGGGAAGGTGGAAGGGTTTATACTGATTGTTCAACACTTTCAATGGCAGTGGATCTAGGTGCTATCATTATTACTGGTGTTGAGGAAGATGTGGCAACATAAAGAAGACCGAATCCATCTACATTGATATGTACACAGGTTGGCCTGGAGTTGACAGTGCTAAATAGAGACTGTCCTTTGTATGATTCTATGACTGGTCAAAAAGTTCCTTCCACCTTAGATGAGGAACTTGAAGCAGAGTATAACAACCTCCTCGATGATATGCTGATGCTTGTTGCTCAGAATGGAGATGTAGCAATGCACATGTCTCTGGAAGAAGGGTTAGAGTATGATCTGAAAAAATGATGGGTTGCTTGATCAAGCTCTACTTGTTTGGAGCTGGAAAGTAGTAAATCTCTTCTTAATGATCCTCACAATGGAAGCATAATTCAAGCTTCCTCAATGGGAACATTCGAGGCACTGAGTGCAACAATTGATTCTAGATTAAAGGCAGTTTTTGAAAATAATGTTCCAATAGCTGCAGGTATTGAAAACAAGATTAACATGGAATCAACCCGATAAACTAAATTTATTGTACAATTCTAGCATGGAGCAACAGAGCCTCAGTCCACTTGAGCGACGAGTTATGGATCGGCATTTTGATAATTGGATTATGGTTGTGCAGCAGAACTTAGTTGGTATTCACTCCCTTACTGGAATCAGAATGATGCTTATGGAGGTTTTCGAGGAGCTCACTGTATGATTAAAGGAGGTTATAGCACTATCATGGAGGCATTAGCTGAAGTTATTAATATTCATTTAGGTCACATTGTAACATAGATTTCATACTCTATGAAGGACCCAAAGTCAAAAGGTGGAATAAAGGTAGTAGGTCAAATTTTGGACTGAGAATAGTCACGAATTTGTTGGTGATGCAGTTTTGATAATTGTACCCCTTGGTTGTTTGAA
Source organism: Pseudotsuga menziesii (assembly GCA_001517045.1). Lineage (NCBI taxonomy): Eukaryota > Viridiplantae > Streptophyta > Pinopsida > Pinales > Pinaceae > Pseudotsuga > Pseudotsuga menziesii. The sequence continues at coordinate 34,347 of LPNX011004439.1, read as the reverse complement.
AGCAAACACGATAAAATTTTCACCAGAACTTCCATATTGGAAATTATCCTCCATTCAACAACTTGGGTTTGGTGTGCTGATCAAGGTAATCATAGAATTCCCTGATGCTTTTTGGGACGAGAGTGTGGATTATTTTGGGGAAAATGCAAAGATCATGGAGTTATGAGGTGAGTATTTTATGTTTTGGAATCTAAAGAAAATAGTTGGGGCCCCAGTTTTGATAAATCTTGTTGTTGGAAAGGCTACAATAGATGGCCAGAATTTAGAAACCTATGATCATGTCAAACATGCAGTCATGATCCTCCGAAAGATCTTCGAAGAAACTACTGTACCAGACCCTATTGCATCTATTGCTACAAAATGGGGTGGTGACCCATTCAATAGGGGTGCTTGTTAGTATTATTAATCCTTCCTTGTCCAATTTCGTCATATGTCTAGATCAGGAGTCATGTCTAAATCGGGAGTCCATCTAGTCTATTTTTAGTCACTAGCACCATTGGATCCACTTGGCCTAATTGGGGCACATGTTTCAGTTACTAAAGTATGGGAAACATTAATTGAGGCCTAATTCCACTGATTGCACTTACATGCATCAATTTAGGAGCCTCCTAGACCAATCACTACAATTTAGGAGCCACTGGGAGTGCCGAAACCAACCAAGGTCAGTTCAGTTCAGTTGGTGACTAGTCAAGCTAAGTTAGGAGTAAATTACATTCATTTCTAGTCCTCTACATTTAGTTAGCGCTAGGTTTGCATGGTTTTACTCAAGAGGGGCTCATTTATCACCTACCATAGTCAGTTAGCCTTAGTCAACACTGAATGTAACACTTGAGTTGTGTTTTAGAACTCTGATTAACTTTGGTTATGTTTTAGACAAGGTCAGTTAACTATTGAGTCCTCCGATAGTGATTTAGACAAGGTCTTAGTGACCTACAGTCAAGTAGAGTCTAATCAATTCAAATTTCCTCATGTGGATTCGAATTGCATGTGGCTATTAAATCCATTGTACTTCATTGTAATTATTATCTAATTACCTTTTTTATTAATGAAAGCATTCACAGTTGCAAGACACCTCTCCTCAATGGACAAGACACCTCTCCTCCCCAGATCTTTAGCTGGATCATTTTTTTTTAGCAAAATTGTTCCTTCTAATACTGCACCAGAAGTAGAGAATTTACCACTTAATATCCCAAGTTAGGAAATTGTTGATCAAGCTTTCTTGATTAACTATGCTGGGTGTGAAGGAAATTCCAAAAGTGCAAACTTTCAAACTTACTTTGTATGTTTGATTGTGTGATAGGTTATCATCTCTTCTTACAACATTCGCTACAAGTATCCCTTTCTTCTCACTCCATTCGCTACGGTAGATCAGTCCTTCTTATTGCATTCAAAATGGTTCATCCAGTAGAGCCTCTCACTCCCTTCAACTATCACCAGTGGAAGGAAGACATGGTGGTAATGCTCCGCACCAAGCAACTCTTCAGACTCATAGAAGAAACAGAGGCAGTGACAACTTTAGATCATGACAAAGAAAAGTACTTGAACAGGATTGATGAAGCCCATGGACACTTTTTCTCCTTAGTTTCTTGAGATCTTCGATTCCACATCAAAGGATTGAAGAATCCCAAGGAGATTTGGGACAAACTTGCCTCCTTATTTGATAAGCAGGATGAGATGAAGATCCATCAGCTAGAAAATGATCTGATCACTCTTAATCCATACAACTTCGAATCACTGAATGAATTCTTCAGAAATTTCAAGAACTTGATATATCAATTGAAGCAATGCAAAGTGGAGAAGGATGAAGATCAGATCAACCGTGCCATTCTCACAAAGCTCAATGCAGACTACCCAGTATTTGTATCCACCTTCCAAACAGTAAGGCTCACTACTCCAAATTGGAAGATACCCACTCTTCATGCCTTCATCCAATCTCTCATTTCTGAGAATGATAAATTGATCCAAATGGGGATCATTCGATCTTCCAAAGATCAATCTCTGGTTGCAAGAGGAGATAAGGTAGTGAATGACAAAGGGAAGCAAAGAGACGAGTCTCCTGTGAAGAAAGAGTATTCAAAAGAACTTTAGGTTCGAAGAGAAGCAAGAAGAATGGAAAATGAAAGGTCCTCTACTCTTATTGTGGAAGGGGCTTTGATTTAGAAAGCTCATGTATGAGAATACAACTTGATGAAATGGCTCTTCTTTTGAAGAAACATAACATTTCTGTACCTTCTAGTGCAAGGAAGGATGACTCTGAAGAAGAAGATGAAGAATACCAAAGGAAATGCCATGCATTGAAGGCTTGCTACACATCAACACATGTCTTCCTCATTGATTCTGGAGCTTCCAACCATATGGTTGCATCCAGAGAATCATTCTCTTCTTTTCAGTCCTTTGATGGTCCTAGTATTCAGATGGGAAATAATAGTAAAGTCAAAACAAAAGGGAAGGGCTCTGTCAAGCTTGAACATGGAAGGTTCAAATATGTGCTATTTGTTCCCTCCCTAGCTTCAAACCTATTATCTGTCTATCAGATGAACCATACTAGATCTCCAAAGTGAGTGATATTTGGTCCTAACCCAATGGAGATCACATATATCTCTACTAGGAGCATCATAGTGAAGGGTGTTGCAAATCATGCTTCAAAAGCATATGAGTTCTCACATTTCATGCCTCCTTCAGAATCAGTGCACTCTCAGTAGCCACTTGCAAGGGAAGGTAAAATCATTGCATCTATTTCTTTTGTAGCTTCTATTAGTATTGCAGATCCATATTTATCAGTTTATGAGATTGAGATTTAGGGTGGCTCAAATCTAGATTCAGTCCCTACTTCCAAACTGGAAGCTAGGAAGATGACTGGAAACTCACCTAACACTCAAAAAGGAAAGACCCTTGGGCTATGCCATGCAATCTTACCACCTTCAGAGAGATGCAATAGACTCCTTGTAAGATGCTATATGGAAAGGGCTCAGTCTCACTACATTCGGAAGAATGGATATGATCATACACCTCTTCATCCAGCAAGAGACAAAGCTTACATTCCTCCTTCCTTCCATCATCATTTTTGGAGAAGAAGGATAAGTCTACATGCCAGAATCTAGAATACCTGTGCACAGCACACCATGCATGCTGCTTCGATACCTCACAGAGATGAATATTGCAGCAATATATTTTCATTTTTTTCAAACTTGATACCTGATTCTACCTGCTTAGATATAAGGGGGGATTTTTTCCCATGTGGTTTTTGCCCCAGCTCCTTGTATTAAGCAGTTACTTTATTTTAGTTGATGTAATGGGTGACCTATGGTCTTAGTTACCAGGGCCCATAGATTGTCCAAGTTAGCATTTAGGGGGGGTGTTAGGATTATTAATCCTTCCTTGTCCAATTTGGTCATATGTCTAAATCAAGAGTCATGTCTAAATCGGGAGTCCATCCAGTCTATTTTTAGTCACTAGCACCATTGGGTCCACTTGGCCTAATCAGGGCACATGTTTCAGTTACTAAAGTGTGGGGAACACTAATTGAGGTTTACTGCCACTGATTGCACTTACATGCATCAGTTTAGGAGCCTCCTAGACCAATACCTACAATTTAGGAGCCGCTGGAGTGCCGAAACCAACCAAGGTCAGTTCAGTTCAGTTCAGTTGGTGACTAGTCAAGCTAAGTTAAGAGTCAGTTACATTCAGTTCTAGTCCTCTACATTCAGTTAGCTCTAGGTTTGCATGGCTGCACTCAGGAGGGGCACATTTCTCACCTACCATAGTCAGTTAGCCTTAGTCAACACTAAATGTAACACTTGAGTTGTGTTTTAGAACTCCGATGAACTCTGGTTATGGTTTAGACAAGGTCAGTTAACTATTGAGTCCTCCGATAGTGATTTAGACAAGGTCTTACTTACCTACAGTCAAGTAGATTCTAATCAATTCAAATTTCCTCATGTGGATTTGAATTGCATGTGGCTATTAAAGCCATTGTACTTCATTGTAATTATTATCTAATTAACTTTTTGATTAATGAAAGCATTCACAGCTGCAAGCCATTTTTGTACTGTTTCATTCTTCAATTGCTGAGTAAATTGTGTGATATATCTTGTGAGTTGTGTGTTTGTCCACAGATCTATGTGCTCAATTTAATAGTGCTTACTCTTATGTAGCGGTTGGTACTTGTGGAGAGGATTGTGATATTTTGGGAAGGCTTGTAGAAAATTGTCTATTCTTTGCTGGGGAGGAAACTTGTAAAGAGCATCCAAATACTGTTGGTGGTGAAATGATTGATGAGTGGTCTTTGACAAGCTATCTGAATCGTTGACATTCTAAAAAATAGAGAGGGATCCATGGCAAAGGTTGAGGCTATGGCTGCTGCACAAATGCATTCTGATACTGAAAGAAATGAAGTTACAGACATGGTGAAGAGACTTGATGCAGGAGAACTTTACAATGTTCTTTGCAAAGAATCTCTTGATAGGTAACAACATCCTTTGAGAAAATATGCTTTACTTCAATACATGCTTGGAAACACAAAGACAACAGTTGGGCATCTATTTTTAGCAAAGAAGATGCTGCAGCTACCTGCCGCTGTTGTGAAGGCTTTTGCTGGCACAAAATAAGGGCTTAGCATTCTCAACAAAGGGATCTTGGTATGCAAGATCCAGTTTCCTAAATTTCTTACAATTTCATCTAATGGATTTGAAATTAGTTATCAAGGAGTACCTTGGCATTTCATTTGAAAGAAGATTGTAATAATGTAAGTTCATTTCAAATTTCATATTTCTTATACCAGAGATTATGATATGAACATTGGTGTTCCATTATTTATACATGACTAATTGGATACTTGTTTGAATTTGTATATCTTTGAATTCTCTCTAACTAACTCCGAGGGCAGTGTTTCATGGTTTTTTCCTGTGGCATTAAGTTTCTCTCTTTCCCTCTTCAGAAGTTCCCTATGTTCTAACTGAGATGTTTTTTTTCAATGAAATATACCTCTAGTTTGTATTAAGGAATTGGAGAGCTAGAGAAGGAAATCTCTCATCTTACACAAAAACTAGCAGAAGTGAAATTGCAAAATGCTTGTGAGACACCATCCCAAGTAATTTGTATTCAACACAAATCCAGTGACAAAAACACACCAATGAGAATTGAAAATAAGATAAAGACAAGGAATGGTCCTCGAGAAGGGAGTTTTGAGAAGAGAAAAAAAAAGGAAGGGTTGTCTCTGCTAAATTTCTTCAATATAGTTCGAAATACCAACCAAGATTTAAGAAAAAGAATGACAAAATGACGAAAAAGAGCATTTCCAGTGGAACAAGCCCTCGGATTTAGAAGAAATATGGGTAATTTGGGCCTCAGTTAAGAAGCACTCCTAGAAAGGTAGGCTGTCTCAAAGAAGACAAGTTTGAGGGGCAGAAAGATAACATTGGCAGGAAATTGAACCAAAATAAAATAGATGTGTCTAAGGATTGAAAAGGAGATGGATATTCTTCTAGAAGATTTGATGGAAAGGAGAACATATTTCCATTCTTAATACTTTTAGAGAAGAATCACAATTTTCACATAGGTTCAAATTCTAAAGAAGTTACAAAGGATGAAAGGAAGATAGGAAAAGGCTTTCTTGAGAATTTCAAGAACATTTGTGACATAAAAGGAGTGAGCTCCCATCTCTTCATTATACCATTATATGCCGCAAATCATAATGACATGTGGTTGAGTAATTGCATTGTGGGTGAAGTAATGTGCATCCACAATATACATCGAAAGAAGCAAGGTGCATTATAGAATGCATGTAGGGTCATAAGAGGGGTGTCATGTCAATATAATAGGTAGATATATAAAGGGGTATAAAAAATGGATACATACAATATATAGTGAAAATAGGGGTTTTTTTAATTTGGGAAGGCATATTGGGAGGGGGTTAAAAAAAAAATTTGGGAGGTATTTTCCAATATTTATTGAAATTAGGGGTATTGTTTCATATGCCATGAACAAATGTGCAATGACATGGTTTCACTAAGTGAAGACCTCGTGAAGGCCAGGCATGAGCGATGGGAAAAGTCCCCATGGTTGTCAGCTTTCCTCCTTGGTGTTGATTGGATTTTACGTTAATAGTTAAAGAAAGTCTCTTCAACTTTCCAAAATAGTGTTAGAATTGAACTACTTTACAAGTAGTTACATTGGTTATTGGGAGACAAAAATAAAAAATATATGTAAACAAAGAAGCTGAAAATACATGTACTTATCAGTAATCATGCTCCATGGGAATTTTTTTTTGTTGCTGCATGACTATAAATGCTTGTAAGCATATTTTTGTATTCTGTGTATGTAGATCCTCTTCCACATCTGCTTAAAAAGCAATGTGGGTGAAGTAATGTGCATCCACAATATACATCGAAAGAAGCAAGGTGCATTATAGAATGCATGTAAGGTCATAAGAGGGGTGTCATGTCAATATAATAGGTAGATATATAAAGGGGTATAAAAAATGGATACATACAATATATAGTGAAAATAGGGGTTTTTTTAATTTGGGAAGGCATATTGGGAGGGGGTTAAAAAAACAATTTTGGGAGGTATTTTCCAATATTTATTGAAATTAGGGGTATTGTTTCATATGCCATGAACGAACGTGCAATGACATGGTTTCACTAAGTGAAGACCCCGTGAAGGTTAGGCATGAGCGATGGGAAAATTCCCCATGGTTGTCAGCTTTCCTCCTTGGTGTTGATTGGATTTTACGTTAATAGTTAAATAAAGTCTCTTCAACTTTCCAAAATTGAACTACTTTACAAGTAGTTACATTGGTTATTGGGAGACAAAAATAAAAAATATATGTAAACAAAGAAGTTGAAAATACATGTACTTATCAGTAATCATGCTCCATGGGCATTTTTTTTGTTGATGCATGACTATAAATGCTTGTAAGCATATTTTTGTATTCTGTATATGTAGATCCTCTTCCACATCTGCTTAAAAAGCATGAAATGGCTCCAAGTAATCATCCAATAATTGTATAAGAATCCAGATGAAAAATTCCTTTTCTTTCTAACATTCATTGGAGCCAAGGGAATGCTACATGGTAAGATGCATATTTAACTTGGTTTATGATCCAGGAGGATCCAAGAAGGAATTTTTTTTGAAGTCCTCCAATATCAAAAAATCTAGTTTCATATCAAAGGGATCGTCGAGACGATTCCAACGGTGTTCGTTTCACCTCAAACGGACTCTGTATGAGAAAGTTATCGCGTTCTATTGTATTGATAAAACAGGTAAATTTGGCACAATGGGGGTGCCACGTGGCACCACTGGCAGGGTGACACGTGGAATTCATACAGCACGAATGGATGATGTGGTAGTTGTATGGATAGATAGGTGGCAGTACGGTCCAATCAGGATGCGACACGTGCCATGTACGGATGATGAGGTGGCAATCCAGTCAGCAACACATACGAATCAGGATGCGACACGTGTCATGTATGGACGATGAGGTGGCAATCCAGTCAGCAGTACGGACCAATCTGAATGTGACATGTGTCTGTATGAAGGTGACTGCGCAACTTAGTTGGTAGTATGGCAGATGAGTTGGCAGCTAACTGGGCGTTGAGGTGGACCAATTCGGAACTCCCACGTGGCAGCACCGGATTGGCCAATATTGATTGAAGTTCACCAAAATGTTGCTGCTCCGCCGGTTTTGAACTCTTGACCTCCCATACCCTGTCTCTACACCTTTACCAACTGCTTTGGTAGTGTTGTTTATATAATGTATGGAAATAATATTATTTAAAGTGGCATTTCGAGCCCCAAAGGGGCCGGGGCTTAGCCCTGACCCTAGTTCTTCCTCCAACGTGACCAAGAGCTCTGACCAGCACGGGAGCCCACGCTCTATTTCAGCACATGTCGAATTACAAACTATAGAAAATGGGTTATAAGTGGGTCTAAAAACAAGTTACGTTATAACAAATTTGTTTTAAAAAAAACCATATTGTGGGTTCAATGAACCATGTGGTTTTGGGGGAAAAGAATTTTATTGTAATATTCTAAAAATATAAAATGTGGTTGGCATAGTTGTAACTATGTCAACTATATAATTTAAGAAGAGCCTAACCAAGTGTGGGGAGTTGGAACCATATGCCTTCTTGGGAAAAATTTGTTGTAACCAAAGAGAACATGAGGAAAATGTGAAGAGAGGCAAGTCATGGCTATATAAGCCCCCTTAGTTTCCATTTTCCACTCATTCTTTGGAGTGGAGATTTTGTAGCTAAAGGAGAGAAGGGATATTGCGTAGCTCTGCAGGAGGAAGGTACGAGTGTTTATACTCGTTTTACACCGTCTTCAGGCTTCAGAGTTGCTGGAAGCAGTCTTGTTGTGTTTTGGGCAGCGGTTCTCTTCTTGAATATTGTCACCAAGGTATCATTGTATCATTGCCGTGTATTTTTCCTTATGCTGAGATTATAGATCGGCACTCCTATTGAGAAGCAGGCCCGGAGATGTAGTCCATCCTGGATGAACTCCGTTATCAACTTGTTGTCTTTATGTGCGTATTGTCTATGTTGTTTGGTTCTCTTCTTATGGATTTGTGACCTTCATTCATGCTCTTTATGCAATTCATGTTAACGTCATAGAGTAGCAAAGATCTTGTTTTCAGATCATGTGGTATCAGAGCAGGAATATTTGACGTTGGATTGTGAGTGTGGATGCTCACGAGGGATAAACTGCAAGCTGGTGAGGGTACATTAGAGCCTTACAATTCCGAGATCGGACATGCACACCGAAGGAGGAAGATGGATGCTAATGATGCCTGCATCGAGATGGAGGAAAAATTTCACAAGGTATTCTACATGATGTCCGACAAGGTAGACAAGTTGTTTGCAGACTATGAAGAACGCATGGAAAAAGAAAGAAAATCCAGTGAAGTAAATAAGGAAGACAAAGAAGTGAAGGATGAAGGCAACGCTTCAGTTAACCAAGGAGGAGGTGGTGAAGAACCTCCTGAGCCTCCCTCTTCACCTCCAGCTTCAAGCACAAGTTCAAGTGCTTCTTCCTCATCTCATTCTCAGCATTCCAAGGTTCCTCACAAAGAGCCTCAAAAGAAGCCCTTATTGAAGCTCGATGTGAATTTTGATTTTCCCATGTTCAATGGGCAAGGGAATGCAGAGAAGCTGAATAATTGGATAAGGAAAATTGAGGTCTAGTGCTGAGTCCATTAGATCAAAGAAGAAGATGTGAAGATTCAGTTGGCTTCACTTCAGCTGAAAGGCACTGCACTTGTATGGTGGGAAAGAAAGCTTCAGCAAGGTAGCAAACAAATGGGTAATCTTCTCTCATCGTGGTCTGCTTTCATTTCTGCTTTACGTAAGCAATTTTATCCATTGGGTTATGTTCAAAAGGCTATGATGGATTGGAAAAGTTTTAGACAAGGCAAGGGTCAGAGTGTTCAGAATTTTACTGAAGAATTTAGAAAGAAAGCTCTAGAGTTGAATATTTCTTTAGATTCTCCTGACACTCTTTTGAAGTACATTGGTGCTCTTCATCATTATCTACGCCATACTTTGCTGTTGTTGAATCCTACTAGTGTGGATGAAGAAAGTGTTCAGGCTACTCATATTGAGAGCAGGGGGAAGCATTTGCAAGAAGACCATCCGAAGAAGCCTTTCAAGCCCAACAACACCCACAAGTCCAAAAAGAAAGACAAGAGCAAGAAGACAGCTACTGCCAAGAAGGAAGGAGGAAAGCTCCATTGCAAACATTGCGACACTAATGGGCATGATGAAGAAAGTTGTTGGAAGTTGCATCCTGAATAGAGGCCAAAGCATTATGGAGGAAAAAAGAAGAAAAATACCGTTGCAACAGCGCAACGAGATTTGGGTTCCGACTCAGGTGACGAAACCATGATTATAGCCGTGGGAATGCAAGGTAACAAAACTCCTCATACTGGTTCAAGTTCTACTCATGTTTCTAAAGAAAATGATAAAAGAAGAAGTGAGTTGTTTCACATCAGAGTTGTATCTAAGCATACGAAGATTGAAACATTATTTGATCCGGGTTCTCAAGTAAATTTGATCTCAGAATCAGTTGTTAAGAAGTTGGGCATATAGACTAAACCTCACCCCAAGCCTTATCCTCTTGGATGGGTATGTGACAATGCTAAGCTACATGTGACTAAGCAATGCAGGTTAAGGTTTGCTATTGCTTCAAATTTGATCGATGAGGTGGACTTAGATGTTGTTCCTCTTGACATCTGCGGTATCGTATTGGGAAGCCCATACTTGTATGATCGAAAAGCAGTATTCTTCCATCATGAGAACAAATACCATCTCACCAAAAATGGGGTGGAGTACATTGTGAGAGCTCACAGTATGAAGGCTAATACCACTCTTGTTAGTGCAGGACAGATGAAGCGGCTCATCAACACTAATAAGAGATACATACTCATGGTTGTGAGAGCAAAAGATGCTGAAGCATCCGATGCTTTCAAAGGTTGTGATCCTTCTCATAAAAAGGCTATGAGTGATATTGTGGATAACTATGATGAAATATTTCAGGAACCTACAGGTTTTCCTCCCAAAAGGGAGATTCAACATGAGATCCATCTCCAGCAGGATGCCCCTCTCCTAATGTGGGCATGTACAGGTTGTCCGCAGTTGAAATGGCAGAGATTAAGAAGCAGGTTCAAGACTTGTTGGACCATGGAGTGATCAGACCCAGCTCCTCTCCATGTGGTTCGCCGATTGTGTTGGTGATGAAGAAAGATGGCACATGGAGGATGTGCATTGACTATCGGGCTCTCAACAAGATCACGATCAAGAATCGATACCCGCTTCCTTGCATAAATGACTTGCTCGACCAGTTGAAAGATGCTGTGTTCTTTACCAAGTTGGATTTGCGTAGTGGCTACCACCAGATCATAATTGCAGAAAGTTATGTGTGGAAGACGGCCTTCAAGACCAAGCAAGGTCTATTTGAGTGGTTGGTGATGCCCTTCGGGATTTTCAATGCACCTGCAACCTTCATGCGGGTAATGAATGATGTTTTCCGGCCATTCTTAGATGATTTTGTCATTGTATACTTAGATGATATCTTGGTCTTTAGCAAAACTTGGGAAGCACATGTGGGGCAAGTAAAGCAAGTATTAGATACTTTGAAAATGGAGAAATTGTATGTAAAATTGTCAAAGTGTGAATTTGGCAAAACTTCATTAGTTTACTTGGGCCATATTGTAGGAGGTGGAAATTTAAAAATTGATCCTTCAAAAGTTGATGTAATTGTCAATTGGCCTAAGCCTACTAACACTACTGAAGTGAGAAGATTTTTAGGAGCTCTTCAATATTGGAGGAGGTTCATTCAGAACTTCTCATACATAGCATCTCCTTTGCATGCCTTAACAAGTGTGAAGAAAGCCTTCCAGTGGGGAGGTAAGCAGTAGAAAGCCTTTTACACATTGAAGGGAAAGATCAGAACCGCCCCAGTCCTAGCCTTGCCTGATTTGCAGCAGCCATTTGAGATAGAGACAGATGCCAATGGATATGCCATGGGGGCAGTATTGATGTAGCACCGCAATCCTATTTGCTACCATTCAGAGACTTTTACTCAAGCAATGATCAAATACCCCACCTATGAAAAAGAGTTGTATGCTTTGGTTCAGAGTGTCAAGAAGTGGAAACACTACTTGATGGGTAAGGAGATGATCATCCATACCGATCATCAACCCTTGCAGTATCTCTAGTACCAGACTAAGCTCCAGCAAGCTCATCATTTCAGGTGGATGGGATTCCTTCAACAATTCCATCTAGTGATCAAGTACAAGAAGGGTACTAGTAACAAAGTGGCAGATATGCTCTCTAGACCTCCTATTGTTGCATCTATTGTTTTGAAAAATGTGTCCCATGAAAGTTATATTGAGCAGTATGCTACTGATGATGATTTCAAGGAGATTTATGAGAAGCTAACCAATGGCACACAGGTGGAAGACTACTATTTGCAGGGAAAGTTTTTCTATCATTTGGGCAAGCTATGTGTTCCTATCAGTGAAATAGTCCATGTAATACGAGAAGCTCATAATTCTCTTGTATCAGGGCATTTTGGGGTAGGTAAGACTTTGGCTCATTTGCAAAGACTTGTGTATTGGCCTCGCATGAAAGACATTGTAACAAAATATGTAAAGGGGTGTGTGATGTGCTCTACTTGTAAGCCCACTAATAGAAAATTGGGGCTGTACTCGCCACTTCCTATTCCTTCCCATCCTTGGGAAAGCATTTCCATGGAATTTGTGAGGGGTTTACCTATGTCTAGGAGGGGTCATGACTACTTTTATGTGGTGATTGATAGGTTTAGCAAGATGTGTATTCTTATGCCATGTAAAAAGTAGGTCACTGCAGAGAAGGATTCTTCTCTTTTCTGTCAGCATGTATGGGTTCACTTTGGACTCCCTACGTCCATTATCTCGGATCGGGACTCCCGATTCCTTGGATATTTTTGGACAAAATTATGGTGTATGATGGACACCAAGCTGAAGAGGAGCACCACTTTCCATCCACTGATCAACGGACAGACAGAGGTAGTCAACAGGACAGTTGTTCATTTGCTTTGAGGTTATTGCAACAAGCATCCTAAGTTATGGGATGAACAGATCCAGTATGTGCAACATGCCTACAACAGGGCTATGTATTCTTCCACTCAGAGCTCGCCATTTGAGACATGCTTTGGGTACTTTCCAAAGACTCCATTGGACTTGAATTATGGGAGAGAGGTTGATTCAAGTGCTTCCAAGGATGAAGACAAAGCCCGCAGGTTCATTCAGAGAGTTCAACAGGTACATCAAGCAGTGCAAGAGCAGTTGGAGAAGAGTCAATCCCAGTACAAGGCTCGCCTTGACAAGCATAAAGTTGATCATCAGTTTCAGGTAGGAGATCAAGTGGGGCTTCACATCAGCAAGGAGAGGATGAAAGGAGAAGGCAAGAAGCTCAAGCCCATTAGATATGGTCCCTTCACCATCTTGGAGAAGATTGGGATGAATGCCTTTCGCTTAGAGCTACCGCCATACATGTAGATTTACTCAATGGTGAATGTGGAGAACTTGAATCTCTATGAGCCTCCCATGATCATGGATGAAAGGGAGAATGTCTCATTGCCATCAGTTGATGAATTTGCTCCTGAGTACATGGATGAGCTACAGGAAGATGTCATCCTGGACAGAAGGACAAGGACTTCTCATAGAGGTGATGTTGATTATCTTCAAGTGGGCATCAGAGGCACTCATCCAAGCAAAGCCAATTGGATCGAGAAGGAGAAAGTGAGGGAGCAATTCCCTCACCTATCTATTGATTAGTAAAGGATTTTGGAGGCCAAAAGCTTCTCAATGGGGAGGAATGATCCAAGAGGATCCAAGAAGGAAATTTTTTTGAAGTCCTCCAATCTCAGCAAAACTAGCATCAGATCAAAGGGCTTGTTGAGACGATTCCAACAATGTTCATTTCACCTCAAACAAACTCCGTATGAGAAATTTATCGCGTTTTGTTGTATTGATAAAATCGACAAATTTGGCACAATGGGGGTGCCACGTGGCACCACTGGTAGGGTGACACATGGCATCCGTACAGCACGGATGGATGATGTGGTAGTTGTACAGACAGACAGGTGGTAGTACGGTCCAATCAGGATGTGACGCGTTTCATGTATGGAGGTGACTGCGCAACTTAGTTGGCAGTATTGCAGATGAGTTGGCAGCTAACTGGGAATTGAGGTGGACCAATTTGGAACTACCACGTGGCAACACTGGATTGGCCAATAATGATTGAAGTTCACCAAAATGTTGCTGCTCTGCCAGTTTCAAACTCCTGACCTCCCATACCCTGTCTCCGTGCCTTTACCAACTGTGCTGGCAGTGTTGTTTGTATAATGTATGGAAATAATATTATTTAAAGTGGCATTTCGAGCCCCAAAGGGGCTGGGGCTTAGCCTCGACCCTGATTCTTCCTCCAACGTGACTAGGAGCTCCGACCAGCATGGGAGCCCGCGCTCTATTTCAGCACATGTCGAATTACAAACTATAGAAAATGGGTTATAAGTGGGTCTAAAAACAAGTTACGTTATAACAAATTTGTTTAAAAAAAAACCATATTGTGGGTTCAATGAACCATGTGGTTTTTGGGGAAAATAATTTTATTGTAATATTCTAAAAATATAAAATGTGGTTGGAATAGTTGTAACTATGTCAACTACATAATTTAAGAAGATCCTAACCAAGTGTGGGGAGTTGGAACCATATGCCTTCTTGGGAAAAATTTGTTGTAACCAAAGAGAACATGAGGAAAATGTGAAGAGAGGCAAGTCATGGCTATATAATCCCCCTTAGTTTCCATTTTCCACTCATGCTTTGGAGTGGATACTTTGTAGCTAAAGGAGAGAAGGGAGATTGCGTAGCTCTGCAGGAGGAAGGTACGAGTGTTTATACTCGTTTTACACCGTCTTCACGCTTCAGAGTTGCTGGAAGCAGTCTTGTTGTGTTTTGGGCAGCGGTTCTCTTCCTGACCATTGTCGCCAAGGTATCATTGTATCATTGCCATGTATTTTTCCTTATGCTGATATTATAGATCAGCCCTCCTATTGAGAAGCAGGCCCGGAGACGTAGTCCATCCTGGATGAACTCCATTATCAACTTGTTGTCTTTATGTGTGTATTGTCTATGCTGTTTGGTTCTCTTCTTATGGATTTGTGAGCTTCATTCATGCTCTTTATGCAATTCATGTTAACGTCATAGAGTAGCAAATATCTTGTTTTCGGATCAGCTTATGTATCATAAATGAGACATAGGGAAGATTGATTAGACTTCATGAGGAAATATTTGATTTCCAAAGTCAAGAGTAAATCATTGTAGCATCCCTAGATGCCTCCCTTGGCAATTAGGAACTGCCAACAAGATTGATTTGCTTCATTAATTATCTATACGGCTAAATTTGACCTGTAACAACATTATAATACAGAGCTAGTTTGCAAGTATGAATTAACGACAGTTATAATATTGCACATTTTGAATGAGTTCATTACCCATTTAATTCAAGGAATTAACAAAATAAAAAACATTCTACAAGATATAATTATGAATATTTGTCTATATTAAATTCATGTACACCAAACGGGTTACCAAGGAGTGATTTACCACCAACTTTAGGAATCCGTTATTTATTTCACCCCCTAATCGAGAGCATGATACCACCAAGGATAAAGAATATTTTATGGGACTCCAATCTCTTAGGCTAACCTATTGTTCTCATTCTTATCCAATCTGCTCACCACAAATCATGCTTAACTCTCATCCAAATATTAAACAAGCATGGCACTCTTTTACACTACCTTACATAACATAACATGAGGAAGATCTTCCCTTTTTCTGCTCCATTGTGCTTCAAGGATATTCTTCCCTTCCATTTCTCTTCAATGTAGGAAGAAATATTCCAACCTTTGGTTGGTTACTACATGAGTTATCTTTATTAATGGTTTTACCTTCAATTTTGAGCCCCAAACCTACTCCAAGCTTCCCAATTTCTTGTTAGGGATATAAAGGGATTTTTGTTTTATAAATTTACATAGTGTCGTCAGATTTCTTAGGTGATTGATGATTTCCACTCAAAAATCATCAAGATAGATGAAAATTTACAAATTGATCCATTTCGGTTTAGCCCAAGACCTCCATCATCTTCTCATATTTTGTTTTTCTATCAACTGGTTAGATAAAAGTAAAGAACACATCCTCTTTTTTAGTGTAAGGTGAATTATTATTTGATTCCACTCCCAAACCTTTGGGTATTTTTAATACCATTATTATCTTTTGCCAATCCTCATGTTCCCTTGAATCCAATGTAGTACAAGATGGGCATAATCTTTTTATATGTTGGGGTTTTTAGTTGAGCATGTGTTGTGGTTTCTTTAGGGGAAAATGCCTCTTATTGTAGTGATATTGCTATATACTATAAAGAGGTAACTCCACCCACACCATTTATTATTTTTTCTTCTCTTCGTCATCATCTTAATCCTTCTCAAGCCCTCAGTTGTTATAATATAATTTAGAGAATGTTTCATACTTGGGAATATAGCCATAAGGAATATTTTCCACATCTCATCCTACATCGTGGCTCCTTATTCTACTTCGAAGTAATATCCATGTACCTCCTTCCTTCTTAATTCATTTAGAGTAGTGAAATTTAGCTAATATCTAGGAATCATAATACCCTTGGGATTGTAAAAGCTGTAGTATGATGTTACTGCTAGATATTTAGGTTTGGGTATAGGAAAAAATTTGGTGATAACTTTGGCAGGATATACATCTACCTATAGAATGGATTTTACCTCCAATCAATATTTCTTGTTAGTGATTCTCTTCTCATGATCATTTGGCTTAAGCTTATACTTCCCCTTCTTTGTTCTCATAGTAAAATGTGGACCACACCTCCAATGATTCTCTAGAAGGAAGCTCAAATTATCCAAGCCTTGGATAGCTTCATTGGCACCCTTCCTTTTTGATAAATCATATCCCATCATGACACCAAGATAAACTATGTGAATCTTCGTTTTGGACTTCAAGAAGTGGAATAAATCAATATCAACCATATGTCTAACATATTCTAGTACAAAAGATCTCGTGATAAGGAGCTTGGGGATCTTATAGGGGGATTCCAGCTCAACCCCATACATCCTTATTACTTTGAAATCATCCCCTAAGTATTAGTATCATTTCCCATGAACATCATGTATGGCTTGATACTATCGAGCATCCTATGAGCCTCTCTACCTATGATGAATGAAAAGCTAGTGAATATTAACTCATTTATGTATTTGAATAGGGAAGACTCCATCTCACCTTTTCCAAGCCATGGTAGTTATTCAAGACACTTGGTTGGATTATGATCATTGAATTGTTCTATCCATAGGTGGGATAGTGTGTGGTTTTTCTAGAATATGAACATGAAGACTAGATAGGATGGGTAGCATAATACTCTATTAGTTTGGAAATTGGTTAACCATTATATTATATTAATGGCTAGAGTCTATTCATATATAATGTGGGGGTTAATAGATGATTGAATAATTCAAATATGGCTATAACTATTTCATCCAACATGGCTTCATCGTCCCTCCCTAGGGTCAAGATAAACATAGATATTGATTCATGGGCCCAATTAAGAAAATTCATGATATTAAATGGGAGAGGAAGAATATCAGTAGTTACTTGGTTGTATGGAATATTATTAAATATATCATCATTTTTCTCATTAGTAATGTTCATATATCTCTTTATATATACTTTGGAGGATAAAACAATGTTGTTTAGAGAAATTCCCAACATGGTGGAAATAGTCCAAGAATGAATCACAAATATTTATATTTGGATTTCTAGAACCATGAAGGATGAGGTGGAATAGGATTGTATTTCTTAGTCCACAAGTAAACAAATTTAGGGAATGAGTAGGATTTCGAGGCTATGTGTCATAGAAAATTAGTGTTCTAGTGGCGAGTCCCCTTTATTCCTTGTACATAATGCCCTTATGATACCCCAAGTAGATATGAAGGGTGGAGTTCAAATTTGGGGTGGCTACTACTACAAACTCATCCATGAAAGAGGTTAGTGTAGAGGAAGATACATCACTCATTTCCAAGTGACGACCCATGGAATAGGAGGAGGAATATCTATATGCACACTTAAAAAATGTTGGCATGGTGGATTATATGTTGCAAGGGGTTAAAGAAAGGATGGAGGAATTTTAAATATCATAAAACAAGTGAAATATCTTATTATTTTTGGTGAATGAATATCAGACACTAGGTTCTGTTAACTTCACTTAGCTACTCCTTTGAAGTAAATATGGCATCTAGAATGAGGCATACCATATCCAATATTGCATATGAGGAATTTCACATCCTACAAGATCTTAAAACTTTGTCCAATCGGTTTCTTTGGTAAATCCAAATATAAAGGGATTTGTTTTTATAAATTTACATAGTGCTGTCGGATTTCTGACCTCTATGTAGTGAAGTTGGTTGTCAGATATCCATTAAATCCAATAAATTGGTTATACTACCGATGACAAAGTGGAGGAAAATTCATTGGATATCTGACATTAATGAAGTGAATTTATGGTCATATTTCCATTAAATCCAACAAAGTGGTTATTGCACCGATGACAAAGTGGAGGAAACTTTCGTCAGATATCTGACATTAATGAAGTGAAATCTGTGGTCAAATTTACATTAAATTCAACAAAGTTGCTACACTCCTGACAAAGGGGAGTCGTCGATTATCCAAATTCTATAAAGGAAACATAGTCAGATATCTGATACCTATGTATTGAAGTTCGTCGTCGGATTTCCATTAAATTCGAAAAAGTTGCCACAATTCAATGTGTTAGTTATCTGACCTCTACGAAGGAAACTTATTCGTATTTCCGACATTATGTAGTGAAATTGACCGTTGAAGTTTCGATGGGTGGATATCGGAATTCTGACGAGTTTTTTTCATTGTCGCAAAACCACCGAAATTCAACTGCCTTTTAAAAAGAAAGAGGATTTTCTAATTGCCGACAACAATATCTCGAAAATTAGACATCTAAGTCGTTGGATTTTCTGTTAAAAAATGTTAGTGAACCTAGATCCTATGTGTCATTTTTTTCATTACAAAGTTAGGGTGATCTTGAATTAATAGTTTTCAATCTTCTTGAATGTGCAATATAGTTTTCAACATTTTTATTTACATACAATATTAAATTTGTTAGGGTCTTACCCTAACCTCCCTACTTTAGACTTTCCAGGAGTTAGTCAATTAATGCATGCAACCATCTATTTCAACAAGGCCCATAATATAGTAATGAACATTTGTTTAATGTAAAAGAGTTTCCTTTATTAAATAAAGTCCACAAGATAGGTGGTACTTATTAATAATGGGACCACAAGTAGTAATGGTTTTCCAACTTAAAGAGATAGGATCATATGGAATGTTTTGTAAAGTATTGTATTTGGAGCTTTGCTAAGTGAAAGATTTCTCCACCTTAAGGGAATAGTGAACCATCATTTATTTCTTTTGATTAACATAACACAAGGGAATTGCAACAATTATAAATAATAATCAATAATAGTTAATAATTAATAATTAAAATAATTACAATTAGTAGGTTACTGAAAATTCAAAGGGAACATAGCCCTTCACCTCATGACTAGTAAATGCATATACGTAAACCACCATGAGGCTAGTTTCAATCATCTATCATTCATTCAATCAAATATATTCATATAGAA
Organism: Pseudotsuga menziesii; assembly: GCA_001517045.1. NCBI lineage: Eukaryota > Viridiplantae > Streptophyta > Pinopsida > Pinales > Pinaceae > Pseudotsuga > Pseudotsuga menziesii. The sequence continues at coordinate 15,072 of LPNX011004439.1, read as the reverse complement.
TTAATACAAAAACTCTTTGTCATATTAATTTGCAGAACATTTTGTTTAATTTAACACTTTTACTGCAACATTGGTATCGGAATCAGTCTTACTATTCTTGTCATATTGAATATCATCCAATCCTTGGTCGTAAATTGTAATTCATTGTATGTATACTGCAACACCTTCCTTTTGTACACCGGTCGTTGTTCTTGCACAAATGTTGTCATATTTTCGTACAACATAGTTAATGTATGACCTTCCTTTCATACTATGCAATTGTAGATTATATAGACAAACTCCTTACATCCCATACACCCTTTGTAAATTGACCACTCTGCTCGATTCTGTGCATTACACGTTGCTGTACTACTCAACAAATTGACCATACTATCAGCACTTAATATTTTGTGCTTCTCGTTTGTATGGTCACACCCTTCAATCATTCATGCATATAAATTTAATTAGTGATTCATTCATGAATTCAAAGTCAGCTCAAAGTGATATAAATTAAGTAATTAAAATATTTTTGTTTCCGTTTATTAAAAAATCTCACTTTATAAAAAAGAGGCTCGATTTGTACCCCCAGCATGAACTCCAGAGGCTGGGTGACTAGGTCCAACATGACTTGCATAGGTTTTATAGGTTCCCCCATCATGACTTGCAGAGGCTGGGTGGATAGTTCCAACATGACTTGTAGAGGTTGGGTGAATTCTCCCAACATGACCTGCAGAGGTTGGGTGGATAGGTCCAACATGACTTGTAGAGGCTGGGTAGGTCCCCTAGCATGAACTGTAGAGGTTGGGTGACATCCCCCTTGCTTTGAAATCTTCTTCCTATTCTTACTCCTTTTATTCCTTTTAGACTATAGGTTACTAGTATCAAAAGTTTTAATACACGAGGTAGAAGGAGGAGGAGATGATACTATTGGTGAAGGGGAGACATTGTTTTAATGCCCTTGATATAAGGTTCTTACTTGAGAAGCATAGTGAGCATTCAAACTATTGGAGTGGAAAAAAACTAAATTGGTAGCGAAAAGGTGGATATAGGAAGATTCAAAGTTGTCATAAAGGGAACACCAACATTCCCAGATAAAGGAAAAGCACAAGAAGCCCCTTGCATGGGGGTATCTTGGTTGGTGTCCATAGGGGAAATAACCATAGTTTCTGACTCAATAAGAAAGAAAAGTATGAGGTCGACTAGAAGCCAACAAAACAAAGAGCACACCACTAGAAAAAAATCCTAAGTATCCAGACCAGGCACATAAAGATACCTTCCAAAGGAGAGTTTTAGATGATGAGGGCGCATAACTGACTAATGAAGGGAGAAGGACAGTTACTCGAGGTCCCGATACAATTTCTCTAGGGCAAGTGTTTGAATCAACAACCTATTTTCCAAATGGTTAAATGGGGTTTCCTCCCATGTCTACCTTGGGTACAATGGAAATAACCTTCCACCATCACCCGTGTAGAGTCCTAGAGGTCAATATGCTAAGGATACCAAAATCACAAACTAGAAGTGGCAGAAACAGTCATCAGTCCAGTTGATGTGCATGGTCAAGGTAGCTAAGGCAGAAACAGAAACAGTACCAGGAACCACATAGGGCCAGAAGGAGGTACTGAGTGAATCCCTATATGTGCAACAACTTTGTTGTATGCTTGACTAAGTATTGGAGGGGTATCTCCACAAATGAATATTGCACGACCTCGTGCTTGACTCCTATGTGAGAGGAGATTTCTGGTTCACTTCTTAGTGAGATTGGATTTCTTGAATGAAAGGCCACTATGTTTGAGTTTAAATTTTTGTATAGTTTAAAGATAACCCTAACCCAAAACAGTAGCCTAGGCTAATGCATGTTGTCCATAGAAATAAAATCTTACTAATATTTTTAAATATTAACGTTCTTTATAAGGGATGTTGATTACTCAAAGGTAGCAGTGATGAAACTAATGATGTTTTGAATTGAAAGCATAAACAACATGACTAATTATGAAAGAGGTTCAAAATACAATACTTTTACATCTCTTTTCTTTTCAAAACTGAAAATGGAGGCCACAAAAGAAATACCTCTTTTTGTAATTTCAAAAACGAAGATATGCAATGCACCTAAGCCGAAAACCTAGCCTAAATGGATATAAATCAAAGAATTGTTCTTTTTACTTTTTATTTTTGAATGACAAAGAAAAAAAACCTATAAACAAGTACATGAAGATGATGTAAAACAATGCAAAAGGACTTCTGCTCTATGTCCACAAGACAGATCCTAAGCTTCCCTAAAGTTCGACTAGACCTCTCTTGGGAGGAATACTTGCATAAGAGAAAAAACCGGCCACGTTGGCATGAGGGAATTGACCGACAAGACTGAAAGAGACATGTATCCGATGGCTCCTAATTTCAGTCTATGCCTACTAATAGAGGCTGATTAGAACCATACACAACAAGGTGATGCTAAGCAAAGAGGTGAGGCAAAGAGAAAGGGACAAGCCCAAAGGATTCAAAAGGGGGTTACAAATCAATTTAAGATCATACTTAAGGGAAGACACCACTTCCGAATGGTATTACATAGACAAGGGAACCAAGAGGACCCCACAAACTGGAAATAAACCGCCCTAGACAGACCCAAAAAGTTAAAGAACACTAAAAAGTGGCATATGTAGGTGCAGTATTGGGAAAGTAGCGTTTGGTAAACCGTTAGGAGTACTCTGCACCCATGTATACCTCAAGAATATGCTACTAGGAAATGTCAAACTTGTGTATGGGTGATGGAAGGCCCAAAAAGGTGAAAAACACTCCCAAAACAACAAGGAAGGTGCCTAAAAAGGATAAAGGACTCATACCTTAAATTACACTAGAAAAAATGGAAAAGGAGACCCCAAAGCAAACAAGGCATATTTAGTGGAGTCGTCAGTTCTCTTGTTAAGGAATTGATCCTATGGTTGGTGTTGAGGTGACCAACATATTAGGGGTTCTACAAACTGATATATAAGGTTCTGCATGTATAAATACAAAAAAGAGTTCAAGGGTTAATAGGCTTCGTACCTTATGTAATGAATATTTTTCCAAGCTTTCTCTTTATCCCTCTTCTTTATCTTCAACCTAGGAACCTGTGAGAACACTTCAAACCTTCCTCAAACCAATTTCAAAACAAACAAGACATTGATATTTAAGATAACATGAAACCATAATATCATCAACATCAACATATGATCATAAACTATGATATGCATAGTGATTTGGAAAGGAAATAACATCAAATATTTATTAATCAATGGAAGAAGTATAAGGTATACCTTCTCCTTGTGCAAGGCACCTCATGAAACCTTTGATCTGGATCTCCTGCTTCTCTCCTCGAACATTCTCAGCCTCCAAAATATGCAACAAGGGTATATGAAAACTAGGGCATAAGTGAGGGGGATGATAGTCCAAATTCTTCCAGCATAACAATACCAAAGTCTAAGTCCCCTTTAATGGTCGCTTCTCCCTCTCTTATATAGAAATATGAAGAATTAGGGTAGAGGATAGGGAAGTTACAATTGAGAAGGCAGTTTCAAAACCACCCAAACCACATAAAATTCGATAATTTTATAGTTTTTTACCATTTTTGAGGGTATACGCAGGTGCAACAATGACAATCCGCATATTCAAAGTGAAAAATGTAAGTGCAACATTGACAACCTACGTATTTGTTAAAAATTTCATTTTTTAGGGTATTTCCAAGGGGTTTCAGGAGTTGGTTTAGTATGGAAAGTTGTTCCTTAGTATGTTTCATTAAAAATGGCTAATAAAAGAGGTAAAACTAAGCTACAAAAGTCTCAATATGGCCCTTCCATACACAAGTGTCATTTGGGTGACTGACAATAGCTTTCATGAAGTGTCATCATGTGACCGAACATGTAAATGTCGTCCCAAATGGAGAAGTGTTATTTTGGGCTATAACAAACCCAAGTTACAAAAATGAGGTTCTGGGTAGGTTGATATAATTGTCTACAAATCCAAAGTATAATAAAAAGGATGCAAACATATGCACATTCAAGCACAAAGAAGGATAAGTGGCCATAGGTCAAACAAGACCTCACACACAAAAGAAAAACACACCACACCGAAACAAACCATTCCTATGGTGCAATAATATACAAGGTAAAATTGCACGATAACCCTAGGCATAGTAATTCTTCAAGTAGATCCCATTATAGGGCTCTTTTAATGGCATTCCATCATAATCAACCAACTCATGTGCACCCTTTTGTAGTGCTCATGTTACAATATAAGGTTTGTGCCACATGGGTTTGATATTAACTTCCCCCAATTCACCATGGTCTTGATCATAGACTAGAACTAGGTCACCTCATTGATGAGAGTGGCATCATGACACATCTCATCAAGTTTTGATAAGTACAATAACCATTCTCCCTCGGTGGAGGTGTTTGGTAAGAGTTCAATGGTTAGTTTAAGTGATGGAATTTTTCATTCAATAGGTAGGACTACCTATAGACCATAAACCAACTGGAATGGTGTAAATCCATTGGTATTTTTTATGAAAGTCCTATAATCCCAAAGTGCTAAGAAACATTTCAACTACCAATTCAATTTGTGTGCCCCTGCCATCCATTGAATCATGGTTTTTAAGACCTTATTAATGGATTCTACTTGACAATTTTCTTGGGGGTAACATGGGGATGATTTCTCATGGAAAAAATCCATTTTGGAATTTACTCAGCCATCATATGGTTTTGAAAGTGTGAACCATGATCATAAATGATGCCTTGTGGGACTTTGAATATAGTTATAATGTGTTGAATATGAATAAGATAGTAGTGATTCCATTGTTTGCAAACATAGGAATAGGCTCAGTCCATTTGGTGAAGTGATCAACTGAGATTGTAATATAACCATTCGGTGAAGTAGTCAACTGAGACTATAATATAACCATGACCCCCAGCGAAGGTGCGATTACAATGCATAAAGATGCCCTATTTTGCAAATGGATGATGACAACTATTGGATGAAACAGAGTGAGAGGAGAGCTCTTTTTTTGGTGAAATTTTTTACAAGGGGGCACTTCTTAATGGATTCCATACAATATTTAAAGATCAAGTGTTAGAAGTACCCAGTGCACAAGATTTTATGGGAAATAGCCATGCCAGAAAAATGACTACCACTGCCATGCTCTAGAGTGACAGTTATTAAGGAGGTGTTCTGATTCCTCGTGATTTAAACATCATCATAAGATAGATTCAATACCATGGTGATATAAAGTGGTTCAAATGATGAGGTAGTGTTTCACATGACAGTGAATGTGACAATGATATTCATTAGATATATCGAAACCATTGCGTTTGGAGATACAAAATTATGTTTCTATACCAAGGGTTGGATGTGCTAAGGAGGAACAATGACTCATAAAGAAGAGAGTCAATGGGCTTGGTTTCTTCATTAGTATGGGTAAGTTCATATATAAGCTCAATGAAAACAAATTATTTCTTTGATTTGGAATTTGCAAATTTTCGATCAAACTTGGAGAATGATGATCCACCATGAGTATTTTCCCCTAGTACTTGAAAGGTTAGTATATGGTACGTGGGGTTGGAATCCACAATGATGGTGGTTTTGCAAATCAAAATGTAATGTTGAAATATTTGGATAGAAATTTTGGCTGCCAAAGCCAACTTTTCAACATGGTAAAATCAAATTTTAAGGCTTACGAGGATCTTATGTAAGTAATAAACACATGTTCTTGGCTATCATCATCATCTTATACCAATACCATTATGATGGTGGAAGTGGCTATGGAAAAGTAAAGGATATAATTGCATGTATAATTGGGGGGATACCAAAACGAAGTATGAGTCAATGCCTATTTGAGATCATCAAAAATTTTGTTGGGATTGATCATCTCAAATGAAAGGGACATCCCTTTTCAACAAATTCATAAATCCTTTTGTGACCTCTGCATAATTACAGATGAAACAGTGCAAGAAATTTTCCTTCCCTTGAAAATTTTGAAGTTGGTAGAGGGTTGTTGGAATAGGTAGTAATAATATAGACTCAACCCTTAAGGTATCAACTTGAATCCCATATTTGGAGACAATGAGGCTTGGGATTGTTATAGTGGATTTCACCACACTAGGTGAATCACACATTGTATGGCCTTCCCCTATCCCGCTGCAGACTCATTATTCCCTATGGACCATTTATTGTCTTTTGATGTATCATTGACCATCCCTAAAAACATTACAAAAATGATATACGCATCCTTTTCCCCAATAACTGCGTACATACATGGATATTCCCTCTAAAGTCGCGTACATCGGGATGTTTGCATAATCCAAAACTGTTGGACCGTTCCTTGCCTTGAATCCGACTCATATGACTCCTGGCCTTCCATATGCCGT